>CM059186.1:92893175-93314942 GCA_030323885.1 Branchipolynoe longqiensis | reverse complement strand
GGGGGGGGGGTCCTTTCCTGGAATGCTGGCCACATCCTTATTCCTGTAGGAGGGGGAGGGAGGGGATAGCACAGGGAGGGGTGTGGCTGGGGTCAGGTTGTCGACTAGAAGGAACGCGACCATGTTTCCATCTGATTTGTTGATCATTTTGCCGGTCATCTGTGTTCTTTTCATCCTGGGATTAGGATTTGCTTTTCCTTCTCAGAAAACGCTGATGTGACCTGTTCCCTATGAGCGTATTACAAATATTAAAATATATTGTTTAATAACTGTGTGGGCGTCTGCACTGACCGCTCAGACAAGGAACCATATAGACAGGTAGGCATGGATAGGGTGATTGCATCAGGGAGTCTAGCTAGTGTAATGCTAGGCCTGGAATGGCAAGAAGTGTTGGTACAAAATCTGCTCTAGGTGCAACATTTCCCATATTTGTTATTTCCATGACAAACACACCAGTATATTTTTTTTGGTAAACAATTTTATTCATCCGAATACAGTCTTTTTTTTCAGCGCCGAGGCACTGGCCTTCCGGCCATGCTCAACTTCAGTCATTTACACTATTTAATTACAAGAACAATCTTAAGATAATGAAATATTGTTATTATATTCAGCTAAATAGGAGTTTGTGGTATATCTGGTCAGTGTTTGTATTTAAGTTGGATAAGTGTTTCGGCTTTTTAGAAAATTTGATGCTTTTATCGAAATGTGCCGCTTTAATCTACAGATGTGTTCTGAACGACAGGCTTGTCAGAAGGAGGTCACGCTCTACTGATTCCCAGGTGTGCTATGTTGCCGATAGCCGATCACCAAGCTTCACAACAGATGGGGTGGCCGAGTCGGTAGAACGCAGGCCTCCCGTGTGGGAGATTGGGAGTTCAATTCCTGGTCGAGTCATACCCAATGACTTACAACATTGATACTTGTCGCTTCTTAGCTTGGCATTCGGCATTAATAGGATAGGGCAAGGACTGGTTCGCCCAGTGTCAGGATATCGGGTCATGGTGCTGGTGGCCTGATTTCCCAGTGGGGCAGCACTATAAAAGACGCCAGGAGTGTGCACTGTCACAAGTCGGTACCCGTCCTGATATGACCATAGATGTAAAACTCCTACAACGAACCAACCGAACTTCGCAGCATTTAAAAAAAGAAGAAATTGTGTTAAGGTGTCTAATGGGCATAACTCACACTCCCCACAAAGCTGTCGTTTGACCCAGTTAACCACGGGAAAGTGGGTCACTGTATCTGGCACCTTATCTGTGGTAGGTAGGCTTTACTGGGGGTTGTGGTGTAGGCATGGAGAGTGAGCTTTTTTTAATTGATTTTCTTTTAAACAATTCATTTGTTATTTTTGTTTTAAATTTGCTGTGCGCTGGTTCCGGTCAGACGGCCGGCCGCTGCTGAGGGCGCATGGCGATTTGGCTGGGGTCACGTGGTACACGCTGTACCGGCGGGCTGTAGCAGGTCATTGTCACGCCCCCCAACACACGCACACTCACACACACACACACACACACACACACACACACACACACACACACACACACACACACACACACACACACACACACACACACACGTGTGATGTGGGTGTAGGGTGTGTGTGTGGGTTTGTTTGTTTGTTGTTGTTTTACATCCTGGCAACATCTAAGGTCATATCAGGGCGGGTACCGACTTGTGACAGTGCACACTCATGGCGACTGTATAATGCTACCCCACTGGGAGACCAAGCTGCCAGCACCGTGACCCGATATCCCACAGTCACATTATCCTGACACTGAGCTATCCTATTAATGCCGAGCATCAGGCTAGGTAGCGACAAGTAGAAATAACTCTTCCACCAGCCTGTATGTCGGTCTGTCTGTCTGTATGTGTCTACCTGTCTGTGCCTACCTGTCTGCCTACCTGTCTGTCTGTCTGCCTGTATGTGCCTGTCTGTTCCCGTCTGTCTGTCCGTGCATGCATGTCTGTCTGTGAGTAGCCTATGTGGCGGCAGTGGGTTTCCCCCAAAGAAATATGTCCGAATGACCATATGTTTGACGTCCAATAGACAATGATAAAAATCAATGTGCTCTAGAGGCTTCGTTAAATAAAACAAACTTTCTTTTTGCCTGCCTGTCTGTTTGTCTGTGCCTGTCTGTCTATCTGTCGGTCTTGTCTGTGCCCGCCTGCCGCCTTCACAGGTGGGTAGTGGGGGGACGGGGTGGGGGGTTGGGTGTGGGGGGGGGGGGGGGGGGGGGGTGGGGGGGGAGGGGGGTGGGGGAGGGTGAGTGGGTGGGAGGGTAGAAATCACCTCCCTGGAGCGTGCAGTCGGGACAGTAGTACTAGTAGTGTAGTGGAGCTGGGATCGGCCGGAGCGGAGCGAGGCACGGGACAGACAAGGACGTTGGATCCCATACGGTGCGCATGCGCATGTGTGCTTTATAATATCAGCACCATCGGCGGGTCTATTAGTATTATGTTCTACCGTACACAGTCACAGTCCTCTACTGGGCGATAACACACGGGCACCAGTCAAGAAACAGCCCCCCCCCCCCCCCCCCCCCCCATTTCAACATCTCGCCGTCTGTGAGTCCGGGGGGAGAGCGATCCCAAACTCGGCCAGTTGGAGGAGAATGACCGGGAGACCGGGAAATCGGATGCGCAGGTGACCGGGAGAAGCGCAACTCTTCCCGCCCTCCTGCCTTCCTGCCTTCCCTTCCTCCCGGGGGACGGGGGAGGAAGGGTGAGTGGGCGATGATGGAGAGGCTGGAGGAAAACTGGCTCTTCAGGTGTCTGAATCGGCTCACCACGGAGGAGGTGGCACAGATGCTCTACGACCCAGGTGAGTGGTGGGTGGGTGAGGAGAGGAAGGGAGGGAGACAGGCAAAGAGCGGGGGGGGGGGAGAGTTGGAAGAGGCGGAGAGAGATGGGAGATAGAGAGGAGGGAGAGAGAGGGCCGAAAGGGAGGGAGGGAGAGACAGAGCGACCGACACAGAGATAAGGTTGGTAGTTGGAGTTTTACGTCCTGGCAACATATAACTTATAAGGTCATGTCAGGATGGGTACGGACTTGTGACAGTGCGCACACATGGTGACTTTATAGTGCTGCTCGACTGGGAAATCAGGCCACCAGCACCATGACCCAATATCCCACTCAGTTACATTATCCTGACACTGAGATAACCACTCCTTGCCCTATCCTATTAATGCCAAGTGCCAAGCTAGGAAGTGACAAATATCAATTTTATAAGTCATTGGTTTGACTCTGCTGGGAATTGAACTCCTAGTCTCCCGCACGGGAGGCCTGCGGTCTAATGATTTGACCACTGTACCCAGTCTGGAGGGGGGCGGTTACAAAGAGGGGAAGGGAGACAGAGAGGGAGAGGGGGGGATTGGGAGAGAGAGGGGAGAGAGCGAGCGGAGGGAGATCGAAGGGGTGGAGAAAGATGGGAGAGGGGCGAGAGAAAGGGAGGGAGAGACAGAAAGGGAGGGAGAGACAGAGAGAGGGAGCGAGCTACTGACACAGAGAGGGAGAGAGCGACTTACAGTTACACAGAGAGGAAGAGAGTGAGGGAGGGAACGAGGGTGACAGACAGTGAGTGAGAGACAAAGATACAGACACAGAGACAGAAAAGGAGGGAGAGAGACTGACACAGAGAGTGACAGAATCTGTCTGTGTGGTCAGTCGACCCGATACTCACTCACGTCGATAAAAGCTCTCCCCTCCCCTCCCCTCCCCTCCCCTCCGCTCCGCACCTCCCCTCCCACCCCTCCCCTCCCCTCTCCCCTCCCCTGTCCCTCCCCTCCCTCCGCCCTCCCCTCCCCTCCCCTCCCCCTCCCCTCCCCTCCACTCCCCTCCCCTCCCCTCCCCCCCCTCCCCCCTCCCCTCCCCTCCCCCTCCCATCCTCCCCCCCTCCCCTCCCCTCCCCTCCCCTCCCCTCCCCTCCCCCCCTCCCCTCCCCCCTCCCCCCCCTCCCCTCCCCCTCCCCTCCCCTCCCCTCCCCCTCCCCTCCCCCTCCCCTCCCCCTCCCCTCCCCTCCCCTCCCCTCCCCTCCCCTCCCCTCCTCCCCTCCCCTCCCCTCCCCTCCCCCTCCCCTCCCCTCCCCTCCCCTCCCCTCCCCCTCCCCTCCCTTGTGTGGGGCGGAGCCTACTTGCCTTTCTCAGCTGCTCTACTTCCCTGTCTCCCTGACCAGACGGGATGGCTGAATGAGTTAGAGCATCTGTCTCCCGTGTTGGACGACCATAGGATCGTGGGTTCGAACCCTGGTCGAGTCAAACCAATGACGTAAAAATTGATACTTCCTAGCCAGGCGCTTGGCATTATTAGGATAGGGCAAGGACTGGTTGGCTCAGTGTCAGGATAATGCGACTGAGTGGGATATCAGGTCATGGTGCTGGTGGGCTGATCTCCCAGTGGGGCAGGACTATAAAGTCGCCATGAGTGTGCACTGTCACAAGTCGGTACTCGTCCTGATATGACCTTAGATGTTGCTAGGACGTAAAACCAAAACAAACAAATAAACATACCTCTCTCCCTCTGTTGTCTGTCTTCTCGGTGATTTCTCCGCTATCGGTCCCAACGCGGTGTATTTTGATCCTGACATTTAAATTAGTTTTTATTGTAGCTGCATTGAAGGCATCGGTGTAAGATTGTGTCTTTGCCTAGATTTGATCCTATATAGATAGCCAACTTAGATACTGGTGCACGCATTTAGCATTTCGACCGGATGCGGTGACCGAATCGGTGGAGCGCAGGCTTCCTATGCGGAAGGTCAGGTGTGCGAAATCGTGGCCAAGTCAAACCATTGACTTACCAAATTGATACTTGTCGCTATCTGGCCTGTAGATAAAGGATTCACCTGGTACTCACAGTACACGGGTGAAGACCAGCCCTATATAAAAACGGTTGAAAAAGCAGGTTAATCCAATGAGAGCCTAATTTCACAATCAAAGAACCAACATTTATTCTTTGTAGATGTCTTCATATTTCCCCGCTACCCTCGAGTTGAAAAATATAATAAAACATCTAGTTTAATAAGATTTAAAAGTGAAATCGACGGCGTTCTATGGCCGCCATCTTGTCTTTTTGCATTCTCTCCCATTTCACCAACTCTGTGCCGATATAAGTATCCATTTGATACTGGAGGCAGGCATTCTACTTCCTGTTCCATGCTAAAGCTATTTTCGCCCGTATTTACACTATGTTGTCATTCACCCGTGTACTACAAGTACGGGGTGAATCGTTTATATACCTGGCCCTGTGCTCAGCATTAATAGGATAGGACAAGGACTGGTTAGAACAGTATCAGGACAGTGTGCCTGTGGGATATTAAGGTCATGGTGCCGGCGGCCTGCTCTTTCAGTAGGGCAGTACTATAAAGTCGCCATGAGTGTGAACTGTCACAAGTCGGTACCCGTCCTGATATTACCTTAGATGTTGCCAGGACGTAAAACTCCCAACAACCAACCAATCAAACTCAAATCAGCTAGATTATAATATAATGATCTACCTAATATACATATTTGCATGTTGGGTGGCGCCCCCACCGAGCGTCCAAACTAACACCTGCATACCACCCGTGTCAGTCGCAGCAAAAACAATCAGTGTGGAAAGCAATGTGAACAAGTAATGACCGTGCCGACTGTGCAAGGAGTCAAGGTGCGAAGTGGGGAGTTTTTACAGTAAGCAGTCGAGACTCTGTGGCTTCCTAACCTAGTAGGCTAACAGTGTTAAAGCGTATCTAGCCATTTGTTCCAGCTATACAGTATCGCTTGAAGCTACCCAGTCCCGAAGCAGGGCAGTCCTGTATCAATTCTCTTTCTACCTTTCTCTCTTTCTCTCTTTCTCTCTGCTTTCTCTCTTTCTCCCGTTCCCTCTTTCTCCCTTTCTCTCTTTCTCCCTTTCTCTCTTTCTCCCTTTCTCTCTTTCTCCCTTTCTCCTTTTCTCTCTCCCTTTCTCTCGCTCTCCCCTTTCTCTCCCCCTTTCTCTCTCTTGCTCTCCCCCTTGCTCTCTTTCTCTCTTGATCCATTTCTCTCTCCCTTTTTCTCTTTCTCTCTCCCTTTTTCTCTTTCTCTCTCCCTTTTTCTTTTTCTCCCCTTTTCTCCCGTTTCTCTTTCTCCCATTCTCTCTCTCCCGTTCTCTCTGTCTCCCTTTCTCTCTTTCTCCCTTTCTCTTTCTCCCTTTTCTTTCTCCCATTTCTCCCCTTTCTTTTTCTCTTTCTCCCTTTCTCTCTCTCTTTCTCCCTTTTTCTCTTTCTTTCTCCCTTTTTCTCTTTCTCCTTTTCTCCTTTTCTCTTTCTCCTTTCTCTTTCTCCTTTTCTCTTTCTCCTTTTCTCTTTCCCCCTTTCTCTCTTTCTGCCTTTCTCCCTTTTTCTCTCTCCCTTTTCTCCCTTTTTCTCTTTCTCCCATTTTCTCCCTTTTCTCTTTCTCCTTTTCTGTCTCCCTTTCTCTTTCTCTGTCTCTCTTTCTCCCTTTCTCTTTCTCTCTTTCTCCCTTTTTCTCTTTCTCCCTTTTTCTCTCCATTTTTCTCTTTCTCCCTTTTTCTCTCCCTTTTTCTCTTTCTCCCTTTTTCTCTTTCTCCCTTTTTCTCTTTCTCCCTTTTTCTCTTTCTCCCTTTTTCTCTTTCTCCCTTTTTCCCTCTCTCTTTCTCCCTCTCTCTCTTTCTCCCCTTTTCTCCCTTCTCCCTTGCTGGTAGATCGTGGGGTCGTGGGTTCGAACCCTGGTCGAGTCAAACCAATGAATTGATACTTGTTGCTTCCTAGCCAGGCGATAGGCATTATTAGGATGGAAAGGACTGGTGTGCTCAGTGTCAGGATAATGTGACTGGGTGGGTTACCAGGTCATGCTGCCGGCGGACTGGTTTCCCAGTGGGACATGACTATAAAGTCGCCATGAGTGTGCACTGTCACAAGTCGGTACCCATGCTGATATGACCTTAGATGTTGCTAGGACATAAAACAACAACAAACAAACAAACATATCTCTTTCTCCCTTTATTTGATTCTTTTTGTCTGTCTCTTTTTCTCTTTCTTTCCTTCTCCCTCTCTGTCCTCTTTCTCCCTCTCCCTCTTTTCCTTCTCCCTCCTTCTCTCCCACCAGACGAGGAATGAATTGAGCATCCGTCCCCCATTTTTGTAGACCACGGATTCGAACTCTGGTCATGTTAAATCAATGACTTAAAAATTGATACTTATCGCTTCCTAGCCAGGCATTCAGCATTATTAGGATAGGGCAAGGACTGATTGGCTCAGTATCAGGATAATGTGACCTGAGTGGGATATCAGGTCATGGTGCTGGCGGCCTGGTCCCCCAGTGGGCCTGTACTATGAAATCGCCATGAATGCACGGTCTCAAGTCGGTACCCATCCTGATATGACCTTAGATGTTGCTAGGACGTAAAACCCCAACAAACAAACAAACACTCTCTCCCTCTTTCTCTCTCTCCCTCTTCAACACGTGACCATTTGTGTTCAGTGAGTCAGTAGATTGGTTGGTCGTTGGAGATTCACGTCCTGACAACATCTCAGGTCATATCAGGACGGATGCGTCAGTAGACGAACCAACCAACCAATTATTGGACTATGCAGCTCTTTGAAATGGTGAGATGGCGATTGGTCGGGTGTATGGCGGATGGGAAGTGGTCTCTATTGGTTTATATATATCACAATTGCTGGCCGTATATATATATGAGTGGCACAGCCTGCAGAAATGGCAGCTTTACCACACAGCACACTGATTGAGTGCAGTTGACATAGATATTAGACCCGAGGTGGTTCAGAGTTGGCGGCCTGACCAACAAACCCAGTCTGAGTTATATATGTATGGTATGGCAATCTCCACCCACAAGGCTTACACAGAGATGCACTAATACTAGTAATAGTATACTACATGTACATACTTATACACACACTCTTTGAGTTATATGTATGTTACAGCTACCCCGACCCACTATCGTTACACACATATGCTCTAATAGTATACTACATACTACATGTACATACTTATACACACACTCTTTTTGTTATATGTATGTTACGGCTACCCCGACCCACTGTGCTTACACACAGATGCTCTAATAGTATACTACATGTACATACTTATACAAACACTCTTTGAGTTATATGTATGTTACGGGTACCCTGACCCACTATGCTTACACACAGATGCACTAATAGTATACTACATGTACATACTTATACAAACACTCTTTGAGTTATCTGTATGTTACGGGTACCCCGACCCACTATGCTTACACACAGATGCACCAATAGTATACTACATGTACATACTTATACACATACTCTTTGGTTATATGTATGTTACGGCTACCCCGACCCACTATGCTTACACACAGATGCTCTAATAGTATACTACATGTACATACTTATACACACACTCTTTGAGTTATATGTATGTTACGGCTATCCCGACCCACTATGCTTACACACAGATGCACTAATAGTATACTACATGTACATACTTATACAAACACTCTTTGAGTTATCTGTATGTTACGGGTACCCCGACCCACTATGCTTACACACAGATGCACTAATAGTATACTACATGCACATACTTATACAAACACTCTTTGAGTTATATGTATGTGAGTGCCAACCCGACCCACTATGCTTACACACAGATGCTCTAATAGTATACTACAGGTACATACTTATACAAACACTCTTTGAGTTATATGTATGTTACAGCTACCCTGACCCACTGTGCTTACACACAGATGCACTAATAAGATACTACATGTACATACTTATACAAACACTCTTTGAGTTATATGTATGTTACGGCTACCCCGACCCACTATGCTTGCACACAGATGCACCGGTCGTATATTACAGTAAAACCTCTCTAACCGACCAACTCCACACATCGACCACTCCCCTATATGGATCGCTTTATTTGGGTCCCAACAATACCATTGTAAGATATTCCAATTCTCTAAGCTGACCACCTCCCTAAATGGACCACTTAAAGTCTGTCCTATTGTCGGTCGATTTAGAGAGATTTTACTGTACATACTTATGCATGTATACACACTCTGAGTTATTGTAATATCTCTGTGGCGGCCATTTCCATCCACTATTCTTACACACACACACACATATATATACATATATATACATATATATACATATGTATACATATATATATATATATATATATATATATATATTATATATATATATATATATATATATATATATGGGTCACTCTCCTAAAAACTGGTCAGCATGAGATGGGATTTTAAAACATCAATAAAAACCTTCCTACTTATTTTTTTCCTTATACTTTTCATTTTCATGTTCAGATTTGATGAAATAAATAAGGGAAATAAAATAAAACTGTGTGCAACTTTGGTCTTTTTAGTTATGAACTGTTTTTGTACCAAAAAACCCCATTTTACAGTCAGCCATTTGTAACATGACATATGGGACGTGGTTGAATCCTTATTAACATCTTGTATTGCATTGATATATCAAACAAAACAGTTCCCAAATCAAAGAGGAAGTATTTATTAACATGTATGCATGCTTAAATTTAAAAAAAAAAATGTTTAATGTCTTCAGAAATAACATTACAAATTTCCGTCACACGTGTAACCGTGGTGTCTGGATGCCACACAAATATTGTACACCAATTATTCAGTGAATAAAGCATGGCTGGGAATTACTTTTTTTTTTATCAATATAAGCACTAGATATTTATGTATATTATGCCATGATTAATATGGTTCTAAGTATGATATTATTTAATTCTGATTAGATATTTATTAAGCAGACTGTGTGGTGTCCTAAACATGTGTTACACGTGTGACACACATGTTATACTGCCATAAGAGATATCTTATTCATGGACTACACCTTTATTTTTTATCTCATCAATTTATATTTTACATAGATGTAAAGGGGAGATTTCCAGCTTTCATTTGCAACCAAAAAATGTAAAAAATTCAAATATTAAATTTTAACTCTCCATGTGACACTTCTGGCCAGTTTTCAGGAGAGTGACCCATATATATATAATATATATATATATATAATATATATGTGCATACATGTGCAGTAAAACATTTCTAACCAACCACCTCCAGAGATCGACCACTCCCCTATATCGATCACTTTATTTGGGGCCCAACAATACCATTGTAACCATATTCTAACTACCTAAACTGACCACCTCCCTGCATAGACCACTTAAAGGCGGTCCCAAGGTCGGTCGATTTAGGGAGATTTTACTGTACAGTAAAACCTCTCTAAACCGACCAGCTCCACAGATCGACCACTCCCCTATATCGATGGCTTTATTTGAGTCCCAACAATACCATTGTAAGGATATTCTAACTCTCTAAGCCGACCACCTCCCTAAATGGACCACTTAAAGTAGGTCCCAATGTCGGTAGATTTAGAGAGTTTTACTGTATATGTTTTACATAAATATGCACATACATATATGTGCATGTACATATAAACATACATGCAAATGTGTGTGTGTGTGTGTGTGAGCATATATACGCATATCTACATACATGTACACACATCTTTCAGCTCGGTGATCAAAAGAGAATCATTCTCGTTTCCAGCAGTCGGATTAAACACAAACACATGAAAAACAAAAAACACAAAACATGAAATTCATTCAGTGAAATGACATCCCTTTGTGTCACTTTAATAGCGTTCATAATTTGAGACTGACATCCGGCCTCAACACAGAACCACCGCACACGAACACGCACACACAGTGAGAGACACAGAGACACAGAGACAGACAGACATTGAAACACAGAGAGACAAGAGAGAGACACACAGAGATACAGACAAACACAGATACATAAAGAGAGATACAGAGACAGAAAGAGACACAGGAGACACAAGCCATCCTGATATGACCTTAGATGTTGCCAGGATGTAAAGCTCCAACAACCACCCAACTGGAGCCACAGCGATTCAGACAAACACGGATACACAAAGAGAGACACAGAGAGAGACACAGAGATATATACACACAAGGATACACAAAGAGATACATAGACACAAAATGAGACACAGAGATACAGACAAACCCAGATACACAAAGAGAGACACACAGAGATAGACAAACATGGATACACAAAGAGAGACAGAGACACAGAGATACAGACAAACACAGATACACAAAGAGAGACATACAGACACAGAGTGAGACACAGATACAGACAACCACAGGTACACAAAGAGAGACACAGAGATACAGACAAACAGGGATACACAAATAGAGAGAGACACAGACAACCACGGATACAAAAAGAGAGACATAGAGACACAGAGTGAGACACAAAGATACAGACAAACACAGATACACAACGAGAAGCAGACGGAGAGACCGACACAGATACATATAAAGACACAGGAGACACGGACAGACAGAGAGACACGCAGACAGACACATAGATTGACAGATACACGCGCACACAGGTAGGTGAGCCAAATTTACAACAACAACTGGTAATGATTTAAAACTAAAAAATCTGACTGCTTGTCATTGCATAATACTTAATAGCCGACCCTGACCCTTGTCCCAGAACCACAACACAGACCAGTCTGCTAAAAACCTGTTGGCTATAGCTGGGGAGCGTAATGCGTGGGGCAGGGTGGGTGGGGCTATGTGTGAGTGGGTGGGTGAAGGGGTGCATGTGACTTGGTGAGTGGTGACAGCGAAGGAGTGGATAGGCGAGTGAGAGAGTAGGAGTGGATGGGTGAGTGAGAGAATGAGTTGGTGAGAGTGTGGGTGTGATTAGATGACTGTGTGTGTGTGTGTGTGTTGGTGTGTTGGTGGTGTAGTGTGTGTGTGAGTATGGTTGGGTGTGTGGGGGTGAGAAAAAATGTGGGGGGTGATATATTATCACCTACACTTTAGTGAATGTGGGGGTGATATAATGTGAGGGTGAGAGAGTCGGTTTGAAAGAGTATATGGGGAGGTGGGGTGAATGTGGGTGATTTTGTTTGTTTTGTTTGTTTGTTTTACGTCTAGCAACATCTAAGGTCATATTAGGACAGGAATGTGGGTGATATTGTGTGTGTGTGGTGTGAATATGGGGGGTGATTGAGTGTGTGCAGGTGTAGTTTAGTGTGTGGGTGATTTAGTGGGTGCGGCTAAGTGTGTGTGTGTGTGTGATGGAGTGAGCAGTTAGGTAGGTGTGTGTGTGTGGGGGGGGGGTGATGGAGCGTGTGTGTATATGATAGTGTGAGTGTGTGTGGTGATGGAGTGTGAGTGTGTGTATGATTTAGTGTGTGCGGCTGAGTGTGTATGTGGGGGTGAGTGTGTATGTTGGGGTGAGTGTGTGGGTGGGGGTGTATTGTGTATTGTGTTTGCGGTGGTGGGGGGGGGGTGTATTGTGACTTGACTCGGTATTACAAAAAACAAAACAAATACTGCCCTCTCACCCTAACCCCGCCCTCTCACTTCAAATCCGCTCGCCCCCTCATCCCATTACCACCTCAACTCCGCCCCTTCACCGCACCCCGACCTCTCACCCCTACCCCTCACCCCTACCCCCTCATCTCACTGTGCCCCCCCCCCCCCCCCCCATCGAGCCCTCGTACCCATCCCACCTTCACCCCGACACCCCTCACCCCTCATCGTCCCTTCACACCCCATACCCTACCGGGCGCGGTGGCCGAATCGGTAGAGCACAGGCCTCGCATGTGGAAAATCGGGAGTTCGCGAGCTCGGTTCCCGGTCGAGTCAAACCAATAACTTTAAAATGTATACGTGTCGCTTCCTAGCCTGGCGCTCAGCATTATTAGGATAGGGCAAGGACTGGTCGGCTCAGTGTCAGGATAATGTGACTGCATGGGATATCAGGTCATGGTGCTGGCGACCTGGTCTTCCAGTGGGGCAGCACTATAAAGTCACCATGAGTGTGCACTGTCACAAGTCGGTACCCGTCCTGATATGACCTTAGATGTTGCTAGGACGTGAAACAACAACAAATAAACAAAAACACCCCACACCCATCGCATCCTCACCACCGCACCCCTCACCCCCTCCTCCTCCTCCTTCCTCCTCTCCCACCTCCCTCCGGGTACACCGTCTGCGTCCCAGGGGTCGCCACCAGTCCCACCTATCTATTGCGAGACAACAAGAGGCCGCTGTATCCCGCTATAGATAAGCGCCGGGGGGGGGGTGGGGGGGGGGGGGGGGGGGGGGGGTGAGGGTTAGTGTGTGTGTGTGTGGGGGGGGGGGGGCTCTGGATCGAGAAGTACACGGCAGACACTCAGTGAAGGCCTTGTTTAAGGAGGCGTGTTGTGTGATGTTATCTACTGTCTGTTTAACCCCAGGCACATTTGCGTGTATAATAAGTAGAACCTGTATTCAACAGACCAATCTACACCCAGACCAAGGTTGTCGTGACAATATCAGGTGGCGAGTGACTGTGACTGTGAGTGTATAATATATGGATGAAAAATCTTAAATCGCGGATTTCCCCGATTTAAAGAATTTTGATCGATTAATCTTGAAACAAAATATCAAGGAATCATGATATATGGCAACATTTGGTTCGTTTGAATCGCATTCTTATATGAACTTAGATGTTGCGAGAACATAAAATCTAAACAAGAAAGTGTTAGGTATGGGTGATAATATAGCCACAATAAAGATAGTTGAAACCTGACTTCTGGCATTTTCCCCGATTCCCTGACAATGCTAATCCTATGCGAGAAAATCCGAGTTTTCGCGGAAATTAGCCATCAGTGTAATAGTCTCGGTTTGATTTCCGCATTTTTTTAGTCAGAGACCAAGTTCATCTCTGATTAATGTAGTACATGTCTTCGAAGGACAACTGTGGCTCCAGAACAATGTTGTCCTGATATATCAGGTGGCATGTGAGTGTACAGTAGGACCTCTGCGGCAGGTCATGGGATTCGAACCCATGGGGTTGGGGTTCTGGTCGAGTCAATGACTTAACCATTGATACGTGTCACTACCAAGATTGGCACTTGGCATTAATAGGATAGGGCAAGGAGCAGTGGGAAGGACAAAGATCAATTGTTTGTGATTGGAATTTTCTCATGTCGCTGCATGGAAGGAATACTAAGTCAATTTAATAGGCATTTTCTTCTAAGATGACCCTTTAAAATAAAAGTTAATTCAAACTAAAATCAAGTATATTGTGTGTTTGATCTATGTAGGAAGGTAGGCATGCATGCATGTACAATAGAGTACATCACGGTTCCAGTGGCGTGGTGCATTGTGGGATGCATCAGAGCAAAACAAAGCCACGAGAAGCACATGGCACATGCTAATACACTGGGTGCTGCTATGAAATGTGCTAGTTTCAGCTCATCTCAGCTCTTGTTTGAAACATAGAATACCAACTAAAAAAATATATATAATAAATTATCAGCACATCTTATGCCATGTGCATTTAGATTTAGACAAATCTGGGCACTCAGACTAGTGTTAGAGCCATAGCCAGAGTCACTTTTACTTATTTTATTCATGTTTTTATTTATATCCTATGGTTAATGACATATGTAGAACTAGAAAATGAGTATGGTTAATCAGATATTAGTTATATATTTCTCTGATTCAAGTGTATGTTGACACATTTGGCATTTTAATATTTAGAACAAGAATTAATAATGGTGATGTGGATATCACTGATTGTTTTGTGTGGAATTGTATGTTTCTTAGCTCAAAATGTTTAACTATGGCTAGTTTTGTCTTAGCTATATTCATCAGATCATTTTATTGCATGTGTGCATACATGTTTATGCCAAATTGTTATGTATTTCTATTTATTTTGAATAAAATTCCAGTTTTGCCCTATGCGTATCAGCAAACTCAATGGCCATACGCCTTTGCTTTGCTCCTGGCGCCGTTTTCAGCGCATGCGCAGTCGGAACCGTGATGTAGTCTATTCTCAACGGCGAATGACACAGTAGGGCGTCCTGGTTTGTAATCGTGCCTGTCACGTGGTGGGAGGGGATAGACACAGAGTAAAGGGCGCATTCCATATATGCGTAATGCGTTATGCGTTATGCGAATGCCATCATTCCATACACGCGTAATGCGTAATGCGTTATGCGGCACACGACTGGCTATATTTAAAAAATAAAAATAAACAATTATTCTCCATACTGCTCTGTATATGACCAAATATTGCATTTATATCTATGTAACTTTTTGTACATCACATGGGGGTTCCTACCTTTATTATAACCAAATTATAGATAAGTATTCATATTTGTGTGGCTCTGGTAGCATTTTTAGCAACCCGAACCCCCACCACCACCACTACCATATGTTTCCACTCAGCAGCCTTGGAGACTGCTTCCTAACAGGTCCGCGCTCCACCTTGTCCCGGCTGTCCGTAATTATCAGTCGCCTCCTCCAGCCTTATATCAATGGACAAATGCAACTGATGCTTTTCTATTCGCACCACCTTTACGCATTACGCATTATGCACCGATCGCTACATGGAGCGATCGGGATAATGGATTTTATTCGCATTCGCATTCGCATTACGCATTACGCGTGTATGGAATGTAGCTCATAGGTTTCAAGGCGTTTCGATTTTTTGTCGCATTCGCATACGCATTACGCATATATGGAATGCACCCTTAAGGCACCTAATAGCAAGGTGTAATAAACTAATAAAGAACAATAATATGACAATTGCCTTCCGCGGCTTAATACTCGCATAATTTCTCATACATCACATATAATTATGTCAGGAATTGAAACCCTTCGGATTATGCAACTTGAAACGTACTGGTATAAGCGACATGGGACGCAGGGAGTGATTTGTGTCGGTGGCGATGAGAGGCTCGCCCAACGCCTTCACCCCTCTCCGCGCATGCGCCACCTAGCGGCACGTAGCGCCACCTAGCGCGGCGTTTGGCGTCTGGTGTCTAGTGTCACAATGGTGAATGAGATACCCGCCCAACGCCTTCACCCCGCTCTGCGCATGCGCCACCTAGCGCGGCGTTTGGTGTCTGGTGTCACAATGGTGAATGAGATACCCGCCCAACACCTTCAGCCCGCTCTGCGCATGCGCCATGGAACGCGGCGTGCCGCGTCCGGTGTCACGATGATTTACCCGGCCAACACCTCCTCCCCGCCCTACCCACGTACCTACCTGGCTACTTACCTACCTACCTACCTTCCTACCTACCTATCTATCTATCTACCTACCTTCCTAGCTATCTATCTACCTACCTACCTATCTATCTACCTGCCTACCCACCCACCTACCTACCCACCCACTTACCTACCTATCTATCTACCAGCCAACCTACCTACCCACCTACCTATCTATCTACCTGCCTACCTACCCACCCACCTACCTACCTACATATCTACCTATCTATCTACCTATCTATCTACCTGTCTACCCACGTACCTACCCACCTACCTACCCACCCACCTACCTACCTACCTACCTATATATCTAACCACCCACCTACCTACCTAAATATCTACCTACCCACCCACATACCTACACACCAACCTACCTATATATATACCTACCCACCCACCTACCCACTCACATACCTACCCACACACCTACCTACCCAAGTGCCCAGCCAGCTACCTATATATCTACCCACCCACCCACCTATCTATCTACCCACCTACCTATCCACCTATCTATCTACCTACATATCTACATATCTACCTACATCCCTACATATTCATCTACCTATACCTAATTATACACCAGCCGGGATGGCCGAATGAGTTGAGCGTCTGTCTCCCGTTTTGATAGATCGTGGGATTCGAACCCACGGGTTGGAACCCTGTTGGAGTCAAACCAATGACTTAAAAGTTTATGGTTGGCTCGGTGTTCGGATAGTGTGACTGAGTGGAATATCAGGTCATAGTGCCGGCGGCCTGATTTCCCAGTGGGGCAGCACCATAAAGTCACCATGACTGCGCACTGCCAAAAGTCTTGATGTTGACCTTAGATGTTGCCAGGACGTAAAACTAACATTAACAACCACCCACCCTACATATTCACCTACCTTGACCTAATGTATACTTTTCGCTACCTAGGGCAGGTGCTTGGCGTTATGGCCGGTGCACACCTACCGTTTACGATTCGCGCACTAAAACTCGCGACTCGACCCGACCCGCTTAAAACTGAAAATGGGCCGATTCGTTTTTCGAATCGCGAATCGCAATCGTAAACGGCCGCTTTTAGCACTAAAAACTTAGATTTATGCTCGAATCGCATGCGTCTAGTGTGCTAGGGGGTCGCACCCCTAACGATTTTTGGGCAGTTTTAGATCGTATACGGTAGGTGTGCGCGGAAAAACGGTAGGTGTGCACCGGCCATTAACCCTTTGTGGTCGGGTGCGCCCACAGGTTTTGTGCACTTACAGTCCGGGTGCGCCTGGATGCATCTGCAGCCGGGTAGTACTGTATTTCTGATATGATCTACAAATTGTCACGCATATCTAGAAAAGCATATATATAGGTGCACCAGGGCTGTAAGTAAGCACGTGGAACTTGCGCGTGCTCCCGGTCCCAAAATGTTAATAGGGTGTTTTTTTCAATAGGGTAGGGCATTAGAAAAAAGTATTGAAACACTGCGTAAATGAAATGACCACATAAATTTGTAATCTAAGAAGCAAAATATTTTCTTCACATACCTCGTTTTCGAATGAAAAGAGCTGGTTATAATAGTCTACATCCACATGTGGCCAGTCCCAGATTTAAGCAGGCCTGCATGCATGCATGTATGCATTTGAGCAGGTGTCCAGGTCGCTCAGCAGTGCCTAAACCAGCACATAAGCAACGGTAGACAACTACCGACAAATACACATAGGAACAACATAGAACAAAACAGCAGTGTTGACGTATGTAACACTGCAGCCTAAATAATATTGGCATAATAGATTATACATCGCAATCATGGTTATAAATAAAACTTTTAAAAGTCAAATCCAGAGCGTTCAATGACCCGCCATCTTGGGGTTTTGCATTCGCTACCAATTTCTCGAATTTACACCAATATAGACAAATACTACACATTCCAACCACTACCTCCACAGTTAAACGTATTTAAAACAGGTTTTGTTTGGATTTAAACATAGTTGCTATTCACTGCAAACTCTGGAATCTTTTATCTAGTCATAGTGTTGGTTGTCCTGGTCTCCTGGTCTCCAAGGAGGGGGGGCAGCACTATAAAGTCAGTATGCGCGCCTGGTCTTAAAGTGTGTTGGTTGTTGGAGTTTTACGTCCTGGCAACATTTGAGGTCATATCACGAATGGAACGTCATTATGAGTGAGCACTGTCACACGTCAACACCCATCCTGATATGTCCTTGGATATTTCTAGGACGTAACCCCCCCCCCCCCCCCCCCCACCACCAACAAACAAACCTGCTTACCTGTGACCTGTGTGTGGCATCCTGCAGTGCACCCGGTGCGCATGCGCCGTCATCTCCGGCGTGCGGTGAGTGACAGCGTGTTGGTGACACCTCAGTGTGCGCATGCCTCACCACAAACCGCCCCGCCCCGCCCCGCCCCGCCCCGCCCCGCCCCGCCCCGCCCCGCCCCGCCCCGCCCGCCCCGCCCCGCCCCGCCCCGCCCGCCCCGCCCCGCCCTGCCCCGCCCCGCCCGCCACGCCCTGCCAGCCAAGCCCAAGCCCAAGCCCAAGCCCAAGCCCAAGCCCAAGCCCAGCCCCGCCCCGCCCACGGTGAAGCGCGGGCATCGCGTGTGAGAGATTGGAGTTCGGGAGTTCGGTTCGGTTTGGTTTGGTTTGGTCGAGTCAAACTAATGACTTATAAAATTGATACTTGTCGCTTCCTAGCTTGGCAGTTGGCATTAATAAGATAGGGGAGGGACTGGTTAGCTCAGTTTCTGGATAGTGGGATATGGGGTTATGGTGCTGGCAGCCTGATTTCCCAGTGGGGCAGCACTATAAAGTCACCATGAGTGTGCACTCTCACAAGTCGGTAACCTTCTGATAATTATGACTAGATGTTGCCAGAGAAAACTGCAAAACCAACCTACGCCAGCGTCCGCCTGCCCACCAGGCCACGCCTGTCACGCCCGCAAGCACGAGGCCCCCCGCCTGGTGCGACAACCTCGAGCACCACGGGGGGGGGCGCCCGCCATCCGCCAGTGCCAGGCTGAACGACACTGCCCCGCCCCACCGACCCACGCCACCCGCCACGCCACGCCACGCCACGCCACGCCACGCCACGCTACGCTCGCCACCTGGCGGCAGAGTGCGAACAGCGCAGGTGACAAGTCCTGCCCACATTATGGGTCGGGCCCGGTGCACCACGTGATTACTGTTAACAACCGGAAGTGCACATGTATGTCAATCAGCCAGCAAGTCGAGCAGTCAGTCAGCCGGTCAGTCAGTTAGTCGCGGTGGAAGGAACTGGGACAGCACACTGAGGTACGAGGAGACAAGACCATGCCACACGGCAGGCAGTGACAGGACCGGCCAGCCAGCATTGTCCGGACCGCGGAGCAGAGTGTGTCCTGTCGACATGTCAGTCAGGTGGTGCCCCTTCACAAGCCCAGCCTCAGTACTTTGTGGCCATTTGAGGTGACACAGCGGGAATTTGGACAGTGTTTACAAAAGGAGGAGACGTAAAGGCAGGCCTGGAGACACACACACACACTAATACACACACACTAATACAAACACGCACACATATATATTGTACTGTATTAGATTATTGTGGCTGTATTTTAGATAATATACATTATATTAGATATATTGTATATATTATAAATAATATATTAGATATATTGTTTATTGTATATTATATATATTACATATTAGATATATTGTATACAGTATTTTATACATATATTATATTAGATAAATTGTATGTAGTATATATTATACGCATACTGTATTATACATTAGATATATTATATATGTTTGTAATATATATTTATTATATATGAGATATATTAGATATATTCCATTGTAAGACACTGTGATACTGATATATAAGATTGTGTATATTATATTACATGTACATTAGATATATTCGAAATATTCTAGTGTAAGACACTAGGTGATACTATATATAATATATACTAGATATATATCATATATATTCATTTGAGATATATTCTCATTATATTAGTGTAAAGACAATACGTGAGGACTCCCCTTCCCCCTCCCCCTTTTCCACACACACACACACACAACACACAAAACACACCCAGTGCCCCTCGATGAATCTATTGGCCGCGTGTGGACCTTACAAAGAGGCCCTTCTGAGTACACTACACACGCATGGCTGCACACTGACGTGACACCCACACGAAAACCACGCTGGGCATACAGCCACGTAGACCCTGGAGGACTGACACCATGGAGGGCCCCCTACGCGTGAAAACCCGCCGCCCCGTGTCCGGCCGGAAGAAGGGCCGGCGGCCCGACGGCGGCGGACCGGAAGTGGAAGTGTGGCCTGGCAGGCGCCGGTACCGGCTGGGTGTGCTGTGGCGGGAGCATGTCAGCGAGGAGCGGCTCGACGAGCTGTGTGAGTCACGTGGGCGGGCGCTGGAGGAGCTCACCTGGAGCAACTTCTTTGGTGAGACACTAACCCGCTGCGCGGATCTTTGTAGGATTCTGTTTGTTGGGTTTGTCTTTGTATGGTGTTTTTTTTGTGGTTGGGGGGGGGGGGGTCTTTCCCCCTTTTTTTTTTCTTTCGGGTAATACTTGTATGATTTTGTTGAAGGAGTCGTTTAATCAAAAACCATGCACCATGCCATAGTTGAGAGTTTATATTATATATATTGTGTGTGTGATGCATAGCGTATTATGCGAGTATAAAGATACGGAATGGAATATTACTTATGTCCTATTACTATTGTTATACTCTGTAAGATGCAACACTGAACCAGTGGGCCATCTCGACCCACCTCGCCTCCACCGGATGTTGACCTGTGTCAGTCGCACTGGATTATATATATATAATCATTTATTTATATTTCTTATTATGTAGCTTGGTTAGAGATTTTATCCAAATACTATAATACCTTAGGGGAGTGTGTATATATAACATTATTTATATGTATAAACATCTCCAGTACAAACGAGGGAGAAACAAAGAGGTAGTGGGTTGAGTAGTTTTAAGTTCTGGCAAGGATTATAGCCCCTTGCACACACACACACACAGGCACACAGAGAGGCACACAAGGCACATACAAACACACACTTTGTATCTACGTGTTATAAACATGCCTATTCACACACACAAGACACATGCACAATACACATACGCACCAACTTTTTATAGATCTACGTGTTATAAAAAGTTGGTGTGTATGTGTTTTGTGTTTTATAGATCTACTTGTTATTTTTTTATTTTTTGGGTCCATTAGTTGTTTAAGCAGGGGAAATTTCAGTCATAGACTACTGGTCTTCCTCATTCCACTGCTGGTCGATAGAAAGCCCGAGCCTACACTTTTACCGACCCAAGGGAGTTTTAACCTCCCACACCACATAGACATGGTATGAGAACAACCGGCCTTTGATGATGCTGTAAGTTATACACAGCGGTAGAAATCCAAATTGGCAGAGCTGGGGGCACGGGGAATCGAACCGCCGACCCTCATATTAGGAGTCTGACCTAGAAAACTTTGTAAGTCAGCACCCTCATAACGGCACTTCCTGCTCAACAGAGATCTGCCATGACCGGGTTACGTAGGCACGTGAGCCCTTCACGCTTCACGTGTCCTATGACCCCAAAGTTCGTCGGAAGCCGCGTTACCAAGTGATAGTGAAGTGTGCACTACAACGTGTTTAAACTGTGCACCCTCACCACACACAAGACCCATCCACTCACACTCCGTATCTCCTGTTATACCACATGCCTACTCACACACCATATCACATCCACACCATCCTTGTATATCACGTGTCACTCCACATGCATATCACTACACCCCAAGCCACATCCACTCCCCTTCGCATATCCTGATATACACATGCATCTTCACACCCACACCCACTTCGCATATCCGCGCCATAACACTGCCTACTCTCACACACACGCACTCACTCCACTCCACTCCATACACCCATATATACCGATATATACCACTCCAATCTATCCGTTATCCCCATGTATATTCAGACGGAGACATTCAGTCTCCCGGGAAGAGCTTATGGATATTTAGTAAATGACCATTTCCAATCGTTTACCCCCCAAAGAGCCCGTGAAAACTTTGTAAGTACGCACCCCATAACGGCGTTTCCTGATGCAACGTGATGTGTTTTGTCACGTAGTTACGTAAGGCACGTGACCGCGGAATCTCCACGCTTTCACGGTTCATTGACCCTGCACACGTTGTGGATGCCGTCGTTACCCACTGATAGTGCATGTGCACTCAACCATGTAACTGGCACCCTCCCCTCACACACCACTCCACTCCATACCATACCACACCACTCCACTCCATATCACACCACACCACTCCACTCCATATCACTCCACTCCACTCCATATCACTCCACTCCACTCCACCCCAAACCACTCCACTCCACTCCCGTCCACTCCAAACCACTCCACTCCACTCCAAACCACTCCACCCCACTCCACTCCACTCCACCCCACTCCACTCCACTCCACTCCACTCCACACCACACCAAACGGACGCTAAACAGATATTAACGAATAGTTAAACTGACGTCAAACAGATGCCAACCGGACACCTACCGGACTGTTCATGGACGCGCCAAAAAACGACGGACCGAATTCTCGCAGCACCGTCAATGGACTCTTCAGGATCCAAAACGGACACCTAACGGATGAGTAACGCACATGAAACGGACAAAACGGACGTAAACTGGACACCAACCGTACACATCTGTCCGGCAGTGTCCGGTACAAGTTTTGAACATGTTCAAAACTTGTACCGGACAGCACCGGAGATAGAACGGACATGCCAGATGGGTACCATATATACACCGTACATTACGGTACTTCACTAGACAGTGTCCGGTTTCTGTCCGGTTCCTCAATCCGGTGAGATCTGACTGGGGCTTTACAGTTACACAACTGCTACTACTATACTAGTGATAGTAATTAGTATTGTGTATACCTGGTCTGCTGTTCGACATTGCATCGATTGGTTGGTTCGGTGTCGCGATAATGTGACTGAGTGGTATATCGGGTTATGAGTTGAGCGTCCGTCTCCCGTGTTGGTAGATCGTGGGATTCGAATCCATGGGTTCGAACCCTGGTCGAGTCAAACCAATGACTTAAAAATGTATACTTGTCGCTTCCTAGCCAGGCGCTCGGCATTATTAGGATAGGGCAAACACTGGTTGGTTCAGCATCAGAATAATGTGACTGAGTGAGATATCAGGTCATGGTGCTGAGGGTCTAATCTCCCAGTGGGACAACACTATAAAGTCACCATGGGTGTGCACTGTCACAAGTTAGTATCCGTCCTGATATGACCATAGATGTTGCCAGGACATAAACCTCCAACAACCAAGCCAACCAGCGAGTATAGTTATAACCTTGGCTATATACTGCTTAGTAGGCAGTGGTAGATAGTATGCCAGTCCATGTGCAGGGACAAAGACTCTGACTCCGGTCCGTGTATATTCCCGGAGCTAGGGTGGTTGCCTTCCTTCGAATTTCAATATAGGCCCAATATTTTTCAGTTGCATAATCCGATGAAAGCATAACTTTTCCCCAGTGGTACAACATCATAAAGTTCCGGTGTGACCTTAGATGTTGCTAGGGCGTTAAATCCAAACAAACAGCAATAGGATGCATAGCATAACTTTATGTTAGCATCCCCCCCCCCCCCCACCCATGCCCCATTCAATACGCCAGATTGTTTGTTTGTTGTTGTTTTACGTCCTAGCAACATCTAAGGTCATATTAGGACGGGTCATATCAATACGCCAGAAAACCCATCAGCATGCTATATCATATAATCATCCCCACTCCAGTCCCACTCCAGTCTCACTCCAGTCCCACTCCAGTCCCACTCCAGTCCCACCCTAGATCCCATGGATAGGCCGGTTGACATATGTGTATAGCAGGGTGACTGACATCCAGGCTTTTCGCCTGGCAGAGTGTGTGTTGGGGGGGGGGGGGGGGTGGAGGGAGGGGGGGGAGGAGCAGTTTCCTGAATCTTGGCTCCACACCGAAGGCTGCATTGCCAGAGAGCAGTTTAGGAATGGTATACGACAGACCTTCGCTTGACACGTGTAGTATGCAATTTACATGGGTCATGTGATAGGGTACTGTACTGTACTGACATGGGCCCTGTAAATACTAATAGTATTACTAATACGGTAGAACCCCATTAAACCAAGCTCGGTTAAACCAAACGATCGGTTAATTCAAACTTTTATCAGCGGCCCGTCAAAATACTACCATTTATCATATAAAAAAGTTTGTCAAACCAAAGTCGGTTAATCCAAATTATTGGTTAATCCAAACAAAATTGTCGGACCCCAGGCCACTCCGGTATGGTTAAGCCAAACTTTCATGTGGTTATAAGATCATCTGAGAGTGAGACCCCACCAACTTTTTTATACGACAAATGGTAGTATTTTGCTGGGCTGCCAAAAAAAAGTTTGGATTAGCCGATCATTTGGTTTATCCGAGCTTGGTTTAACAGGGTTATACTGTATATACATGAAAAACAACAATCAAAGTGTCCACATACATTGTATATTACATGTGCAATACATGCTTACTGAAAGTCGAAGTCAAAGCCAAAGCTCGGTTAGACCAATGATTGGTTAATCCAAACAAATTTCTAGGGTCCCTTCAAGTTTGGTTTAACAAGGTTATACTGTACTAGTAATAGGGGGATATGTGTGCCAGCCACAACCCCTCGCACACGTATACACAGCCCCCTCTATACAAATGTATACACCGTGTATGTTTGTGTATAATATTTACAACGTATATAATATGTATAGGATATATAGTTTGTGTGACCAGACGGGATGGCCGAATGAGATGAGCGTCTGTCTCCTGTTTTGGGAGACTCGTGGGTTCGAACCCTGGTCGAGTCAAACCGATGATGTGTAAAAATTGATACTTATCGCTTCCTAGCCAGGTGCTCGGTATTATTAGGATAGGGCAAGGACTGGTTGGCTCAGAGTCAGGATAATGTGAATGAGTGGGATATCAGGTCATGGTGCTGGTGGCCTGGTCTCCCAGTGGGACAGCACTATGAAGTTGCCATGGGTGCGCACTGTCACAAGGTGCTACCCATCCTGATATGACCTTAGATGTTGCTAGGACATAAACCAAAAACAAACAAACAAATATACTTGATGTACTATCACATATAGTTATATACTATCGCACATGCATCCTTCTCTCGTGTTGGTAGATCGTGAGTTCTAACCCTGGTTAACTCAAAACCGACGACTTAAAAATTGATACTTGTCGCTTCCTAGCCAGGCACTCTGCATTATTAGGATAGGGCAAGGAGCAGTGGAATGAGGAAGACAAATCGGCGGCGATTGAAGATTCCCCTGCTTAAACAACTAATGTACCCCCCAAAAAATACTATCATATATACTATCACGTATACTATCACGTATACTATCACATATACTATCGGATATACTATCATACTTGATAGAGTACTGTCCAATTTCGATTCATCTTATACCACTTGATATGGCACGGTCTGGTGTAGATAAAAGATTCACCCGGTACTTGTAGTACACGGGTGAAGACCAGCCTTATATAAATACGGGCGAAAATAGCGTTAGTATGGAAGTGAGGCTCCAGTATCAAATGGCTACCCATATTATGCATATAGGCACAGAGTTGGTGAAATGGGAGAGAATGCAAAAAAGACAAGATGGCGGCCACAGAACGCCGTCGATTTCACTTTTAAATCTTATTAAACTAGATATTATATTATATTTTTCAACTCAAAGGTAGCGGGTAAATAATAAAACAGATGTAAAGAATAATTGTTGCTTCTTAGATTATTAAATTAGGCCCTCAATTCTTTTACCCGCATTTTCGCCACCTTTTACATAGGGTTGGTTTGCACCCCTACTGCAGCAGTACGGGGTGAATCTTGTACCTAGGTTTAACGGGGTTATGCTGTATATACATGAAAAACAACAATCAAAGTGTCCACATACATTGTATATTACATGTGCAATACATGCTTACTGAAAGTCAAAGTCAAAGCCAAAGCTCGGTTAGACCAATGATTGGTTAATCCAAACAAATTTCTAGGGTCCCTTCAAGTTTGGTTTAACAAGGTTATACTGTACTAGTAATAGGGGGATATGTGTGCCAGCCACAACCCCTCGCACACGTATACACAGCCCCCTCTATACAAATGTATACACCGTGTATGTTTGTGTATAATATTTACAACGTATATAATATGTATAGGATATATAGTTTGTGTGACCAGACGGGATGGCCGAATGAGATGAGCGTCTGTCTCCTGTTTTGGGAGACTCGTGGGTTCGAACCCTGGTCGAGTCAAACCGATGATGTGTAAAAATTGATACTTATCGCTTCCTAGCCAGGTGCTCGGTATTATTAGGATAGGGCAAGGACTGGTTGGCTCAAAGTCAGGATAATGTGAATGAGTGGGATATCAGGTCATGGTGCTTGTGGCCTGGTCTCCCAGTGGGACAGCACTATAAAGTTGCCATGGGTGCGCACTGTCACAAGGTGCTACCCATCCTGATATGACCTTAGATGTTGCTAGGACATAAACCAAAAACAAACAAACAAATATACTTGATGTACTATCACATATAGTTATATACTATCGCACATGCATCCTTCTCTCGTGTTGGTAGATCGTGAGTTCTAACCCTGGTTAACTCAAAACCGACGACTTAAAAATTGATACTTGTCGCTTCCTAGCTAGGCACTCTGCATTATTAGGATAGGGCAAGGAGCAGTGGAATGAGGAAGACAAATCGGCGGCGATTGAAGATTCCCCTGCTTAAACAACTAATGTACCCCCCAAAAAATACTATCATATATACTATCACGTATACCATCACGTATACTATCACATATACTATCGGATATACTATCATACTTGATAGAGTACTGTCCAATTTCGATTCATCTTATACCACTTAATATGGCACGGTCTGGTGTAGACGATAGTGATATGCAGAGAAGCAAGGTCAGGTAGTGCATGCGCAATGACTAATTGTCACTTCATAGTGTCTTTGTTGTCATTATCATTTGGGCCTTAGGCTAGGTTTCATATTCATGTGCATGTTGGGTTGCATTGCGGCTATGTTATCCTCCCATTTATAATATTGCCAGTCTATAGACGATTTCCACCACCAATCTGGGATAGGATGGCAGTGGGACGAACTAGTGTGAGCAGCAAATCAACGTGCTGCATGCTCTGTAGTAAAATGTCTTATCAGAGGAATTCCACGACAAACCTGCCTTGTGAAGTAATGTCGTGGGTAGCAGCTCACTGTGCAGCAGGCTCTATGGAAAAGGTCTTATCGAGGAATTCCACCAACCTATGATATTCCTATATTAGTTGGAGATTTTATATTGTGGTGCATAGTCCACTGCGCAGCATGTTCTGTGGAAAGGGTCTTTTACTTATAGAGGAATTCCACCACCCAACTCACCCTCCGACATCAGTTGGAGATATAATCTTGCTGTGCACAGCGCATTGTGCAGCATGCTCTGGGGAAAGTGTCTGGGGAAAGGGTCTTATAGAGGAATTCCACCACCAATCAGCCCTCTGGTGGCAGTGGCATGAACTAATCTGGTGGGCAGAAACGGTCCAGTGCAATCAATGTGGTTCCTCTAGCCAGTGATGTGACCTTGGTGTGACCGTGGTCTGACCTTGGTGGGACCTCTTAGGGAACGCAAGTGATCCTTTGCCATGGTAACACAGTGGCCACTCCGGTTGGTTATTTGTTCGAATTTTACGTCCTGGCAACATCTAAGGTCATATCAGGATGGATTCCAACTTGTGACAGTGCGCACTCATGGCAACTTTAAGTACTGCTCCACTGGGAAATCAGGCACCGTGCCCCGATATCCCACTCAAGTCACATTATCGCTACGCTGAGCTAACCAGTCCTTGCCCTATCCTATTAATGTTGAGCACCAAGCTAGGAAGTGCCAAATATCAATTTTGTAAATCATTGGTTTGACTCGACCGGGTATCAAACTCCCAATCTCCCGCATGGGAGAGGCCTCCGCTCTACCGATTCGGCCACTGCTCTGGTCAGGTCTCATAGTGTCCTCACGTATAATGGAGGGTGTTGGTAAATGATGGTGTTGACAGTAGCTAAATGCTTACAACCACTGCTCGCACCTATCAGCGCCCATGATCAAAGTGGTGGTGATTGGCCAGATGTCTTGAACATGTCGGTAATGAACATGTTGACATGTTGCGGAAATGACATGCTGAGTTTATTGTGTTATTATTTGTGTCTTGCTTTTGTTGTTGATATGACATAACATGCGATGAATGGGACGGGTTAACTAGCTCACAAGTAGTGTGTGACAGTGACACCTGTTGTTTGGGTTCACTGTATTTACAAATAGCATACTGCAAATAGTTTGTGACAGTGCCATCTGCTTTACTGGTTCACTATGTTGCAAGTAGCATGTGACAGTGACATCTGGTGCTTGAGTTCATGCAAGTATTATGTGACAGTGACACCTGGCGTAAGAGTTAACACAAATATCATGTGACAATGAAACTGGTTGTGAGTTTTCACACAAGGACTATGTGAGAGTGACACCTGGTGTATGAGTTCAGACAAGTGTTTGTGACAGTGAAACCTGGTATATGGGTTCAGACAGGTAGTTTGTGACAGTGACACCTGGTATAAGAGTTCAGACAAATAGTTTGTGACAGTGACCCTGGTGTAAGAGTTCACACAAGTAGTATGTGACAGTGGCACCTGGTTATGAGTTCACACAAGTAGTTTGTGACATTGACATCTGATTTACGGGTTTACTATGTTACAAGTAGTATGTGACACCTGAGTTCACACAAATACCATCTGACGCTATGTTACAAGTAGTATGTGACAGTGACACCTAGTGTACAGCGATGAGCAGCCATACGCCTGTCACATATTAATTACAGTGCTAGCCATCTCTTAGAACCACCATTCCGATGGCAGACATTGAAGTTAGTTTTTTTTAACCGGTGATAGGGTGGTGGATTTTTGTCATTCTTAGTGTCTGTAATAGACATACATACATCCGAAACCAGTGTACTAGAGGGGATAACCATGTGAGTTCAGCGTCCATCTCCCGTTTTTGTAGATGATGGGATTCGAACCCACAGATTCGAACCCTGGTCGAGTCAAAGCAATGAATTATAAATTAATATTTGTTGCTTCCTAGCCAGGCGCTCAGCATTATTAGGAAAAGGCAAGGACTGGTTGGCTCAGTGTCAGGATAATGTAACGGAGTGGGATATCAGATCATGGTGCTGGCGGCCTTGTCTCCCAATGGGGCAACACTGTTAAGTTGACATGAGTGCACATTGTCACAAGTCGGTACCATTCCAGGGGTCCCCACGGGACCTGTAAAGTCTTGAAAAGTCTTGGAACTTCATTTGCCCCATTTTAAGCCCTTGAAAAGCCTTGAATTTAAACCTATTTTGGATAATTATTCTTGAAAAGCGTTGAATTCCATTAAACTGTCCCCACTTATCTAAAATAGTCCAAAATTGTTTTCCCCCTGAAATCCAAATGAAAATAGTATCGAATGCCTATTTTTTTTAAACAAAAAAAAAGTTGAAAAGCCTTTGAAATAGCCTTGAATTCCACATCTTCACTTGTGTACAGACGCTGAAATTGGTACCCGTCCTGATATGAACTTAGATGTTGCTAGGACGTAAAGCAACAGCAAACAAACTAAAATGGCGGTAGTGACCTGGCCTGTTAGTTTGATTGATGGATTGGTGGTTTCTTTACGCCGTGTCGGCAGCATAGGCCATATTCACGGCGAGAAATGTTTGTTTTTTGTTCAAACCATCTCTTTTACATGTAAATTCAGACAATCAATTATGTGCCAATAGACACTCATTAAATTAGAAAGCTCACAGTCATATGTTTGTGGTCAAGGGAAACAAATTCCCATAGAAAAAGAAAAGTTTTATTAATAATTTATAGAATCTATTTAGTAAACTATATGAGGTGGTACAGTCCAGCTGCCCTCAAAAAGGCTAAAATGTTTTCCTGTTTTACCTTAGTAAAAAGGTCATGCATACTGGGCCTGTTAGTAGGCCGGGTCCCAGACGCCGCTGACGTGTATGTCGCCGGTTCTCGGTGTGTGTGACCAGCATGGAGACATCGGTATTAACCCACTGTGTCCACATGAGTGGTCACACTGCTCGCGTTAAGGCCATTTGCAGCATAATTCACATTCAACGCATAATCGCGCTCAGCTGAGCTGTTTTTGTGGTATGTGGTATGTCTGTGTGTGTTCAGCAGTCTCAAAACCACAGGATCAGTTAAAGGAATTGAGTGTCCTCTTTTCATACTGAACTAGATATGTGTGGGTGCTTTGAATAGACTACATCACGGTTCCGAGTGCGCATGCGCTGAAAACGGCACTGGGAGCAAAGCAAAGGCGTATGGCCATTGAGTTTGCCGATACGCGTAGGACAAAACTGCCATTTTATTCAAAATTAATAGAAATACATAACAATTTGGCACAAACATGGATGGAAGAATGCAATACAATAATATAATGAATATTTTAAGACACAACTCTCCATAATTAAGCATTTTGAGCTAAGAAACATACAATTTCAGTCACTTTACAGGCTGATGTTTACATCACTATTGTTTAGCCAGAAGTAATTCTTGTTCTAAATATTAAAATGTCAAATGTGTCAACAAAAACTTGTTTCAAAGAAATATATAACCAATATCTGATTAACCCTACTCATTTTCTATTTCTACATATGTCTTTAACCATAGGATATAAATAAAAACATGAATAAAATAAGTAAAACTGACTCTGGCTATAGCTCTAATGCTAGTCTGAGTGCCTAGATTTGTCTAAATCTGTATATGTAGCTGATTATATTGATGTAAATGCAATGCTGGATAAAAGATTAATATCTTAATTTATTATTATATATATATATTTTAGTTGGTATTCTATGTTTCAAAAAAGAGCTGAGAGAGCTGAAACTAGCACATTTCATAGCTGCACACAGTGTATTAGCATGTGCCATGTGCTTCTCATGGGTTTGTTTTGCTCTGATGCATCCCACAATGCACCGAGCCGCTGGAACTCTGATGTAGTCTATAGATTTGGAGTTTATATAATGATATATACACTGTATTATAATTTATATCTGACATGTGATATATACACTGTATTATACGTGTATATATGTGGCATGTGTGTATTTATATGCGTATTTATATGTGTATTTATATATAATGTATATGTATAAATGGATTCTATGTATAAATGGATTCTATGTATCGACATATATATGTATATATTTGACATGTATATATATATATTTAATCATATATACATGTATACATGTATGTATGTATTTATGTATTTATGTATGTAATGAATGTATATGCATGTTTGGTTGTTGTAGTTTTATATTCTGGCATCATCTAAGGTCATATCAGGACGGGTACTGATTTGTGACAGTGCGCCCTCATGGCGACTTTTATAGTGCTGCCCCACTGGGAGACCAGGCCGCTAGCAACAGCAATTTCTTCTTTAAAAAAAAAGTATTTGCAAAGTTAACCCTTTTAAGTTACTAACAAATAATGTGACGTAGAGTTTCCTGATGAAATTAATATATTTATACAAAGGGGATGGCTGAAGCTTAAAAGCATCAGATTATGCAACTTCAAACCAGTCTATCATAGACTTGACTTCTGGGGTGTTTGTTACCTGACAACAGTTACCGGCTGCAGAACTGCAGCATTATAGAGAGGCACCGGTAAATCAGCCCAATCTTTGGTTGAAAAATAATCTTCTGGTGGGACGGTTGTAGAAGCTGGGGGATGTCTTTACAACGATTAAACGACGAGTCATTGGGGCGGCCCTTATTCACTCCGGTCCGGCGGTAGTACAGCACTTGTATCCAGAAGACAGCAGCAAGGGTTTCCGAGGAAGGGACGGGTAACTATCGGCCCAATCTTTGGTTGAAGAATAATCTTCTGGTGGGACGTTTGTAGAAGCTGGGGGATGTCTTTACAATGATTAAACGATGAGTCGTTGGGGCGGCCCCGAATCACTCTGGTCCGGCAGTAGCACAGCACTTGTATCCAGCAGACAGCAGCAAGGGTTTCCGAGGAAGGGACGGGTAAAGATGGGTCCAGCGGTTCCAGCAACAAGAACAAACCGAGAGAAATGAAAAGGTAAACGGCCCCACCCAAGCAAACAACTCCCTTGATCAGGGGGAGAAGTAAGCCTGGGAGAGAAAAAAAAAGGGTAGAGTATAGGAATGAGAAATGAGAGTTGAGTCAATGAACCATGTCTATTTGCTCTATGGTGACCAGCCAGGGAGCCAAAGACACAGACAGAGTAAGAGTAGAAAGTGAAATGCTGGCAGGCGTCCCCTCCTGGAACTCTTTTCAGACAATATCAAGGAGGATCATGGCCAGCGGAGAGGAGATAGAGAGAGGTGTGGACGAAGTGCGGTCCAGATAGCAAGTGTTTATCATAGATGAGAATCTTCCGGATTTACCCAGAATTCCAAATTTGTGATCAGCCTGATTCTTTTTCTGGATGTAGTCAAAATTTGCGACCGTTGCGGCTTCTGGCATCACTTTAGAATTCCCCAAAATTCTTTAAATGTTTTCCTGATCTGTTTTTGGTTAGGCCATTCTCATATATTGTTTATATATGTCTGCCAATCATAGTGTCGTACGCCAGACTAAGTCGGATGTACTACAGACAGATACACAGACATATGTACAGACAGGAGGCTTGGTTGAGTAGTTGGTTGGTTATTGGAGGTTTACGTCTTGGCAACATCTAAGTTCATATCAAGATGGGTACCAACTTGTGACTGCACACTCATGGTGACTTGATAGTGCTGCCCCACTGGGAAATCAGGCCAGCAGCACCCTGACCCGATATCCCACTCAGTTACATTAACCTGACGCTGAGCTAACCAGTACTTGCCCTATCCTATTAATGCCAAGTGCCAGGCTAGGAAGCGACAAGTGTCAATTTGATAAGTTATTGGTTTGACTCGACTGGGAATTGAACTCCTGATCTCCCGCATGTGAGGCCTTTGTGCTATCAATTCGGCCACCGCGCCCTGTCAGACAGGAGGCCGCAAGGTTATTGACAAAAAGAGAACAAAACTAAATCGCTGGTATTGACACTACAGGGCACGTCCCCAGACCCACCCACCCACCCCCAGTGGCTGTTTATAATGACCATAGCAACATATATTTCACGATGAGTCTGCGCACCAAACCGCAATTTCCGGTTTGGCTCAAAGTTTGCTTCAGAGATGAACCAATTCCCCCAGGGGCGATGGTTAAATCACGTGGGGAAGTAGGGCTAGTTTTGTGGCTGATTCAAATAATAGTAGCAACCACTGAGAGTGGGAGAGCTACACGCTCAATGGTAGACCCACTGAGGATGACTCCACAGTTGTTAATTCATTCATCTTCCGAGCCTGGCACTCGGCATTAATAGGATAGGGCATTGACTGGTTAGCTCAGTGTCAGGATAATGTGACAGAGTGGGACTGGTGCTAGTGGCCTGATTTACCAGTGTGGCAGCACTATAAAGTAGCCATGAGTGCATACTGTTACAAGTCAGTAACCGTCCTCATATGACCATACATGTTGCCATCCAACAACCAACCAAAGTAATTCATTCACATGGTGCGTCCTCACGTGCTCTCTTGCCACATCCATCTTCTGGTACGCTTCTGAATCATGGATGCTCATACTGTCACGGCAGAGAATAGACGAATACAAACTATTATGTAAATGAGGTGCTACCACAAGGGTAGTACTCATCTCAGACAATGACTGTCTTACCAAGCAGGAAGTCCATGCCAAGATCCAGCAAGCAATTGGACCACACAAAGATCTCCTGATGATCGTAAAGAGACGCAAACTGCAGTGGTATGGCCATATTTACCATTCATCCAGTTTGGCCAAAACCATCTTGAAAAGGCACAGTGAAAGGGGGGAAGAAAACAAGGCGGACAAAGGAAGGAAGAAGTGCAGAAAACAACGTTAGGGAATGGACAGACCTGGCAAATTCTCAAGGGCAGTGGAGAATAGCGAAACGTGGCTGGAAAGTCATCCGTGGTGCGCCAATGACACTGATGGTAAAGGGATTGTTGTTGTTGATGATGATGATCATGATGATGATCATGATCATGAGCATGATCATTCACTAGACTAGTAGATATACTGTGACAATCTAGCCTGTAAACCTCTGCATGTAGACTCACTGTGGGGAGGGGGGAGGGGGGGGCTGGGGGGGAGGCCTGATGTTAAAGTCACGTGACAGCTGTGCATTCATGGGACCTCACCGGAAGAGGGCAGGCACTGCAGAGGTCAGCGAGGTCATGGGAACAGTTAATACTCATTAATCTTAGCCAGTGTTTTTAAAAGTTGTGGACCCTCCCCCCCCCCACAGGTGGGCTGATAATTTTTTCAGTTCGAGTTCGAGTCTCAAACAAACATTATATTGATTCATCAGCTGTTTCAGACGCGACAGTTTAGAGATGAAAAACAACCAATGTCTCCCTTCCATTCTAACATATAACCATATAGTATTGGAATTTCTCTTATGAATCTCGCTGTATTGTTTAGTTTTATTTGGTTTAAAAGTTTAATAATCTGATGCTTTTGATTTTCATGCCATATTTTAAAAATAATTATATTAGGTTAGTCATATTATCCTGACACTGAGCAACCAGTCCTTGCCATATCCTAATAATGCCGAGCACCTGGCTAGGAAGTGACAAGTATCAATTTTGAAGTCATTAGTTTCACTCGACCAGGGTTCGAACCCATGTATATGTAGCGACACATGTATGTGTAGCTACATGTGTACGAACCCCATATATATATATATATATGAACCCATGGGTTCGAATCCCACGATCTACCAAAACGGGAGACGAACGCTCAACTCAGCCAGTCATCCCGTCTGGTCTCCCCGGTTGTGTATTTTGTACGACAGTGAAATTGTTGGGAAGGTTTGGATGACCCCCTTAAAGTTGCATACTCCGATGGTTTTGAATTTCTGCATTTTCTTTCTGAGATAAATATATTAGATCGATCACTAGTATCTACTTTACACTAGTTCAAAGTTACTTTTATTTTAAATGGTAAACTTTTGAGATATTTTGAGTGCAAACATGGAAAATTAGTTTTGGCAAGCTTGCCAAAACTCTGACACTATAGACTTCTGCGGTAACAGGTTCTGTTAAATTGACTCAGTATTGCCTTCTATACAGAAACAAATGCTTAATAAGTGCATCAGTATCTAAGTTAGATGTGTAAAATCAAATCTAAATAGTTGGTTTGGTTTTGAAAATTTGATATTTCATCCGACTATGCAGCTTTAATATGAGTGGACAAGGTGTGAGAGTGTGACGGGCATATCCGCACTGGCCTACGCTGTGACCATATGGAGGAGAGGTTGCTGTTTCCAAGTAACCTCACCCAGAGTGCATTTCACACATGTTCGCATACATTGAGGGTTAACATGGGGAAGCGGTGGCGGATGGTTGAACTAAATGTTGCCGTTCTCTGCACACATACAAACACACCCCTCACACACACACACCTCAGATACACCCCACACACATACACCCCTCACGAACACACCCCTCACACACACCCACCCACACACCCACACACCCACACACCCCTCACGAACACACCCTTCACACACCCCCCACACCCACCCACACACCACACACACCACACACACTCCATACACCCGTCATACACCCGTCATACACCCCTCACACACCCCATACACCCCTCACACATCCCATACACCCCTCACACACCCATACACACCCCTCACACACCGCACACCCCTCACACACCCTCACACACCACACGCACCACACGCACACCCCTCACACACCCACACACCCACACACACCCACACACACCACACACACCCCACACACCCCATACACCCCTCACACACACCCTCACACACCACACACACCCCTCACACACCACACACACACCTCACATACACAGCCAACACACACACCACACATACACAGCCCACACACACACCACACATACACAGCCCACACACACACCACACATACACACCTCACACACACTCCACACACACACACCATGCTCCACAGGGGCTGTACGGGGTGTACAAAACAAATCGGTTTATCCTGAGCAAATGCATAAGTAGATAGTGTGTTGATCGTTACTATGAACAAAGTTTTGTCCCATATTGCTTAGCACCTTTTGAGACAGTCTCATATACGTATATGATAATATATTATACATAAGTTAATACACTGTACATAGTGTATTAATTTATTATATAGTGCATTAATTTATGAAACAAAGGACATTTCAATTGTGTACAATTGGTCTTCATATCTGTTATATACATACATAGTCCACCATTTTGTGAATGTCACTTATGATAAAAATAGACGAGATCACTGTTCCGACTGCGCATGCGCTGAAAACGGCGTTGGCAGCAAAGCAAATGCGTCTGGCCATTGAGTTTCCCGATATGCGTAGGGCAAAACTTAGATTTTATTCAAAATGAATAGAAATACATAACAAGTTGGCATAAACATGTATGCACACATGCAATATAATGATCTGATGAATATAGCTAAGACAAAACTAGCTATAGTTTAAACATTTTGAGCTAAGAAACATACAATTCCACACAAAACAATCAGTCACTTTAAGGCTGATATCCACATCACCATTATTAATTCTTGTTCTAAATAGTAAAATGTCAAATGTGTAAACCTGCACTTGTGTCAGATAAATATAGAACCAATATCTGATTAACCCTACTAATGTTCTAGTTCTACATATGTCATTAACCATAGGAAATAAATAAAAACATTAATAAAATAAGTAAAACTGACTCTGGCTATGGCTCTAACACTAGTCTGAGTGCCCAGATTTGTCTAAATCTAAATGCACATGGCATAAGATGTGCTGATTATATTGATGTAAATGCGATGCTCGATAAAAGATTAATATCTTAATTTATTATATATATTTTTTTTAGTTGGTATTCTATGTTTCAAACAAGAGCTGAGATGAACTGAAACTAGCACATTTCATAGCCGCACCCAGTGTATTAGCATGTGCCATGTGCTTCTCGTGTGTTTGTTTTTCTTCTACGAATCCCACAATGCACCGTGCCGCTGGAATGGCGATGTAGTCTATTCCATTATATATACATGATGGTGAATTTTGCTATATTAAAGCAGGGGTTGTGATAGTTGGGGAGAGATGGAACAATAATTTAGAAAGTTATTATTCGCCGCTAACATGCAATTTAGCCTGGTGTGTATTTGTGTCCTCTTTCTATTTGCTTCGGGGATGGGTGGTGGGTGGGTGGGGGGGGGGGGGGGGGGGGGGGGTGGGGTAGGGTGGGAGCGGGGGTGATGTCTAGCCAAGTGTGTGAGGAATGTTGCAGGCAGTTTCTTAAGAACAGAGCTGATATTATATGTACTCCAGCGGGCATTTTCACATCAATCTTTTTGATAATTTGTTTACGTGTTAACCTTACAACACTTCTTTTCTGATATTTTTGTCTTCATAAAAAAAAACTACCCAATTAAGTTAAATGGTTTGTGATTTTTCTTTTGTTAATATAACACTAACAGGCATGTGATTTCTCTGGTTTTAACTGGAATTCCAGGTTTTTTTTCTGGCCGCTGAAACCAGAATGTCGGTTTTGTTTAAATTCCGGGTTTTTTTCTGGCTGCCGAAACACCTCTAAAATACACTATTTGCATTCCTGTCGTGACTCAGTGGGATGTTGTGTGTCCCCACGATCACCTAAACACATTTCAGGGGTTTTTCCCCTGCTCCAAATCACATGCCTGATATTTTTTTTAAAAGTGACATAATACAACGGGATGATTAAAAAATTATTATTAAAAATAATTTTCCACCTCAAAATACCAGACAAGGCGGACAAAGAAAGGAGCAACAACTTGTGGTGTTCTCTGTGGCGGACTGGTTAGAGTGTCTGATTTTTTTTCTAGGTCGGACTCCTAATCTGAAGGTCGGTGGTTCAATTCCCCATGCCCCCACCTCTGCCAATTTGGATTTCCACCGCTGTGTATAACTTACAGCATCATCAAAGAGGCCAGTTGGTCTCATACCATGTCTATGTGGTGTGGGAGGTCAAAAATCCCTTGGGTCGGTAAAGGTGTAGGCTTGGGCTTACTATCGACAAACTGTCTAATGGTGAAAACAAGTCTATTCAGAATTATCCATAATAGGCAGTATAAATCTTCAACAAAAGAAAAAGTTCCATTACATTGAGATAACATACACTTCTATGGAGCAACAAGTGTTTAATAAATGAACCAATAGTCATGCTTGATGGGTAGGATCCGTGGGTTTAAACATTTGTTACAACTTGTGACATTGAGGTTAGGGATGGGGAGGGCAGAAGGGAGGGGAGAGGAGAGGGGGGAGGGGAGGGGTGCATATATACAAGCAGTATATAGTGCTGCCCCACTGGAAGACCAGGCTGCCTGCACCATGACCTGATATCCCACTCAGTCACATTATCCTGACACTGAGTCAACCAGTCCTTGTCATACCATAATAATGCTGAGCGCCTGGCTAGGAAGCGACAAATATAAATTTGTATGTCATTGGTTTGACTCGACCAGGGTTCAAACCCATGGGTTCGAATTCCACAACCTCCCTAAACGGGAGATGGACGCGCAACTTATTCAGCCATCCATTCTGGTTTAAGAATCTGTTAGATAGTTGCATAGTCTGACAATGGGTTTGGATACATGTGTGTGTGTCTGCGTGTGTGTGTGTGCCTGGGTGTAGGTGTGTACATGTCGATGTGGCCGTGCATCCATCTGTCCGTGTGACTCTGTGTGTGTGTGGGGGGGGGGGGATGTAGTTGGTGTGTGGGACTGGCGTGGTTAATGCACACTCATAGAATAGGCGTCAAAGTGTGATTAGCACCCAGGCTCTCCTGCCTCACGGAATGGATTGTGTATATATATATGCACCCCGCCCTTCCCTCTCCCTCCTCCCCTCCCCCCTTCTCCCCTCCACCACCCTACCCTACCCTACCCTACCCTCCTCTCCTCTCTTCTCCTCTCCCGTCTCCTCTCCTCTCCCTTCCCCATCCCTCCCCTCTCCTATCCTATCCTCCTCCCCTCCCCTCCTCCCCACCTCCCCACCTCCCCTCCTCCCCTTCCATCCCCATTCCCCTCCCCTCCCCCTTCCCCCCCCTCCGCTCCCCTCCCCCCCCCCCTCCGCTCCCCCTCCCCCTCCCCCCCCCCCTCCCCTCCCCCATTCCCCCTTCCCCTCCCCCCATCGCATACTTCCCTCCCCATCCCATACTTCCCTCCCCATCCCATACTTCCCTCCCCATCCCATTCTTCTCTTCTCTCCCCTCTCCACAATTCTCTTGACCCCTTCTCTCTCACGCCTCACCTCGTCTAACCTCCCCGTCCTTTCCCTTCCCTTCCCTCCTTTCCCTCGTCTCCCTTCGATACTAACATATAGCCATATAGTATTGCAATTTCTCTTTGTGGTACTGATAACTGAAATGTCACTGTATCTTCGTATTGCCTTTAAAACAACTCCTTTTGAACTCCTGCTCAAAAACTCTGCTCAAGTGCCTACCTACTACCTAGGCTACCTACCTAGGCTACCTACCTAGGCTACAATCTCCACCCATCCATCAATCCGTCACTAAATCCGTTGTTTTGTGCAGAGGATCCGCATTAAGGTCAAGGGTCAAGGTCACTCGGCCACTCACCCTAAGGCCAGCAATGCCTAGTCAGTAGGTGTCACGCTGAGGTACACAGTGGAGGACATACCGTGTGGAGGTTGCAGACCACGTGACCTGCGCTTAAAGCGGCATATTCCGATGAAGGCATCAAATTGTCTAAATTGAAATAATTACCTATATTTGATTTGTGCTCTAGGCGGCATGTCTGGTGTTAGCGTCGCTATATTAAAGCGGCATCGTCCGCTGAAGGCATCAAATTGTCTAAATTAAAACACTTACCTAGATTTAATCCTTCATATCTACTAACTTTGCAGGTGCCAACATTAGACATATATTGTTGCATAGAAGGAATATTAAGTCAATTTACTAGATGAGCGATGAGGAGGCGGGAAGTAAAGTTGGAAACCTATTACAGCTGAAGTCTCACTTGGATTGCAGCGACAACACCTATTATCATCGACCCCCACTGGACACTGTAGCCGAATTGGTAGAGCTCAGGCCTCCCGTGCGGGAGATCGGGAGTTCGATTCCCGGTCGAATCAAACCAGTTACTTACAAAATTGATACTTATCACTTCCTACCCAGTTGCTCGGCATTATTAGGATAGCGCGGTGACTGGTTGGCTCAGTGTCAGGTCATGGTACTGGCGGGCTAATTTCCCAGTGGGACAACACTATAAAGTCGCCATGAGTGCGCACTTTCACATTTCGGTGCCCATCCTGATATGACCTTAGATGTTGCCAGGACGTGGAACTCCAACAACCAACCAACGCACCGCCCACCCACCCCAAGTGCTGATATACCAGGACATTGCGCTGGGTGCGGAGTTCGTCTATTGATGGTACTTGATAAGCACCCCTGTAACCCACCCCCACCCCCGCCGACAGACAGACATATACAGACAGGGAAAGAATCAAAGAATGTGTCGCAATGCGACAAAGACTGCTTACATTTCTTAACCGCCGCTCTCCATTTATCTCTCTGCTGTGAGAGTGATGTCCACGAGTTGGTGCTAATGTCTCTCAGCTTCAGGTTTCCACTTCTCCACTTGGCAATTATATCCTAGTAACGCCACGCACTAGTCTAGCTAGCAAACCAAATTTACGCCACTGGTTTGACTCTGAACCAGACGGGAAGGCCGAACGAGTTAGAGCGCTCGTCTCCCGTGTTGGTAGATCGTGGCTTCGTGGGTTCGAACCCTGGTCGAGTCAAACCAATGACTTAAAAATGTAATACTTGTCGCTTCCTAGCCAGGCGCTCAGCATTATTAGGATAGGGCAAGGACTGGTTGGCCCAGTGTCAGGATAATGTGACTGAGTGGGATATCAGGTCATGGTGCTGGCAACCTGGTATCCCAATGGGGCAGCACTTTGAAATCGCCATGAGTGCGCACTGTCACAAGTCGGTAACCATCCTGATATGATCTTAGATGTTGCTAGGATGTAAAGCAACAAACAAACAAAACATCTCCACTTGCCAGTTATATCCTAGTAACGCCACGTGCTAGTCTAGCTAGCAAAAAGAATTTACGCCATTGATCTGACTAATATTGATCTAGTTATATGCAACTCCTGTTACCCTATTGCTATGAAACTTTTAGGTCACAGAATTCCATTATGTTACAACTTACATGCTGCAAATTGTGTATTCAACAGTTATTGTGTACCATATCCTATATACCTTTTGTGTAAATAACCCGGAATTGAAAAACGGCAACCCACACAACAACGGGCAATCAAAAGCATGGACCACTATAAAAGGTCCTTAAAGAAAACATAATACACAACCACCTACTGAAGAAACAATATCTCACCTGATCTTGGGCGCAGTCACTGCTTGCTGTGTTCTGGCACAAAAAGCAAAAGACCGGCCAGAAAAGATGGTAGATATTACAAGGAATTCGAAATGACTATCACCATAGGGCGCAGTCCGTCTGGGTATGTGTACTGGCACAAACCAAAGCAGAACCAGGCAGGCCACGGTCATGCATCCGAATCACCCTGAAATACGAAATGGCTAACCATACAACACAGCCATCCCACCTAGTCGCAGTCCTGAAGGGTCCTGGCACACTGGTGTACTATCTAAGGACAGGGCATGGGTGAAAGGATGCTGTAACAAACCACAATGGGATGGGATCCTCTCCCACAGGCCTGTATGTCATCTGCGTAGATGTACATAGTAGGCTAAGTTATCATATACAGGTTAGGAAAAAACTTGAAAATTAAAAAAAAAACTAATATAGAAACTACTAACACCCAAAACCGCCAAAGGTTGGCCCGAGCAAGATCAGGTAAAGACTCCTGAGTGCGGGACCAGACCAATCCAGTACCACAGCTGTCCAGCGTTGAAAACAAGCACCCTCACGGGAGCTTATACGTTATGGGCAGAATAAAAAACTTGTCGCCAAAAAAAAAAAAAGACCAGTGTTTCGGCACTGACAAAAGACTTATTCAGCAGAATAAACATATTTACAAAAAAAAAACACTCCAAAAACCCTCAATTGGCCCACTAGGTTAGTTGGTGGGTTCAACCGGCCCACCCAGGCTGTCGCTAGGTGCTCTTATCTGTGAGCTGCTCGGTGCACCACAGACATGTGGAGAGGCTTACCGAAACATGAGCTGCTCCCCGACGCTGTTTGCTCTAACCACAGGTGGCGCTGTCACGTGGTGTGTTGGTGCAAAGCTGTTGTTGTCTTTACCTTGACTCAATCATATTGAGGTTTGGGAGTCTGTCGGGGTGAAGGATGGGTAAGGATGGTGGAGGATGGGTAAGGATGGTGGAGGATGGTGGACGATGGGTAAGGATGGTGGACGATGGGTAAGGATGGTGGACGATAGGTAAGGATGGTGACGAAGGGATGGAAAACTCTGTGATTTCGCAGAGTTCCGCATTTTCGCAGAGTTCCGCGACTTTTAAATATTTACTTTTAAATATTAACGTTAAGCAAACCGTTTATATTATATAATGTATGTATATATCCATATATATGTGATGTGTAAGAAGTATGCGAGTATAAAGCCATGAATGGGAATGTTCCCTATATGATCACCCATATGTTGTGTACTACTTTATGGGCGACCCCTTTTCACAGTTGGGCCAGGTGGCGCCATCACCCCAACCCTACCAGTGGTGCGAAATACTGTCACTCGCGCACTGTGTGAAATACTGTCACTCGTGCACTGGAATATATACAATGTTATGACAACAATTGATTAGTATGAATCCCATTCATATGACCTTAAATGTTGCTAGAACATCAAACCCAAGCAAGAAAGAGTTAGATATGGGCGATAATATAGTTACCACAAAGACAGTTGAAACCAAACGTCCAGCATTTTTCCCCGATTTCCCGACAGTGCTAATCCTATGGGGTGAAACCTGCGTTTTCGTGGAAATTCGCCATTAGCGCCACAACAGTCTCAGTCTGATTTCCGTGTTTTGTGGTGGGGAGGCCACTTTCATCCCTGGTTGCAGGGTGGTGAAGGGTGCTGCGCCTTTAACTATATCTGGTCACATATTTCTTACATGAATATTCGATGTATCTTACTGAAAGATCCATATATACATATTAGAATGGGCTACTTGAGCTCACACCCAGTAAGTCAGGATTTTCTGGTGTGTTTTCTGTTGGTCATCATTTTGCTGAGTCATGTCCTAACCTGTGCACCTTTGCCTGTCTTACCCAGGTTCGTCGGTGGAGCTCGCGCCGTCACTGATGACCATCTATGACAACTACGCGTCGGCCAATGGAAGCACGGTGAAGGCGGACTCCGAGTGCAACCACAACAGCCTGCCGGCGCCGCCATCTCTGCCACCAGGTGGCGGCATGGCCACGGAGCCGCCGCTAGGGGACGCCACGGCGCACCCCGCCCACCCGTCCCCGTCTCCCCCGATGGCGGCACCCGTCGTCTACGGGAAGGACGACGTGGAGAACATGGCGGCCGTGGGCGGCGCTGGTCACCCTTACGGCGTCCTCATCGATGGCGGGGTGAAGTCCCCCCATACCGGAACAGGAACTGGAACCGGAATCGGGACCGGGACGGAGAGTGGCGAGAGTGACGGGCCGCCGGCCGCCCTTGGCCCTGGCCCTGGCGGTGGCGGAGGAGGGCCCGGGTACCCGCACCCACACCATCTGCAGGGCGGCTTCACCGGGGACCCGTCCAAAAAACGCCCACTCAGTGTCAGCTCGACGTCATCGACCACATCGTCGACATCGTCGCTTCCCCGGCCACAGCGGAAGAAGTTGGCGGGCTGCGCAGGCGTACACGGCCCGCATGCTCCACTCGTCGGCAATGGCCACCTGCACAGCAGCGCGGGCGGCATCTACATGATCCACGACGGCCACCACGTGACCGGAAGTGGCGGTGGGATAGGCACTTCCGGCGCGGCCGTGGTGCCACCTGGCGGTTACAGGAGGGGCGGCGCTGTGATGATGCGCCTGCCGGGCACTATGGACGCCGACGTGGCCGACATGGAGGAGGACGACGAGGAGATGGAGGAGGAGGAGACACCGTCGACGACGACGACAACGCCGTCTGTGACGTCATCACGTGGAGAGCCGCCGACGCGGCAGGATAGCGCGGCGAGCAGCGGCTCCATGACCTACATTGACAAGGTGGTGGCTGAGATCCTGGAGACGGAGCGCACCTACGTACACGACCTGGACCAGATCATCCAGGTAGGGCTCTCTGCTCTCTCCTCTCTGCTCTCTCTTGGCTCTTTGAACTCTGAGCTCTCTCTCAGTTCTCGGCTCTCTCAGTTATCTCTGCTCTCTCTTGGCTCTTGGCTTTCTCTCTCTCGGCTCTCTCTCAGCTCTCGATTTTCCATCCACTTTCTATCTCCTCTCTGCTATCTCTCGGCTTTCGCAACTGTCTTCACTCTTTCTCTCTTCTGCTCTCCAAGCGCTCTCTGCTCTGCTCTCTTCACACTCTCTTGGCTCTCTCAGCTCTCTCTTGGCTCTCTCAGCTCTGTCGACTCTCTCTGCTCTCTCCACTCTCTCTCGACTCACTCTCGGCTCTCTCAGCTCTCCCGACTCTCTTGATTATTTACTCCCCTCGGCTCTCTTGGCTCTCTTGACTCTCTGCTCTCTCTTGACTCTCTGCTCTCTCATGACCTTCTCACCGTTCTCTCTTGGCTCTCGGTGTCGGTCGGGCGGTTAGATTGGGGTGCAGAGTGTTGTTCAACTGTTCACATAATTGTGTGTAGCAGAACTGGTACGTGCAGAGATGGATTTCCGGTTGTAATATTATGTTATATATTATATATGTATTATATGTGCATTATATATTGTATATATTATATGCTCTATAAGAATTATACGAGTATAATAACCCGGAATATCCCTCCATTCCCTCATCACCCATGGACTGAGGGAGTCTGCTCTCTCCTCCTGTCCCCAACCCCAGCTCCGAGGGTGGCACCGCCCCACTCCCCCTAGATAAAGGATTCACCCTGTACTCGCAGTACACGGGTGAATACCAACCCTATATAAAAACGGTCGAAAATGCGGGTCAATGAAATGAAAGCCTAATTTCACAATGTAAGAAGCAACAATTATTCTTTACATATGCCTTATTATTAGCCCGCTACCTTTGAGTTGAAAAAAATAATATAATATCTAGTTTAATAAGATTTAAAAGTGAAATCGACGGCGTTCTATGGCCACCATCTTGTCTTTTTGCATTCTCTCCCATTTCACCAACTGTGTGCCTATATAAGTATCCATTTGATACTGGAGGCAGACATTCTCCTCCCTGTTCCATACTAAAGCTATTTTCGCCCGTGTTTAGACTACATTGTCGTTCACCCGTGTACTGCAAGTATGGGGTGAATCATTTATCTACCCCCCCCCCTGCACACTAACCGCCACTCACTGTACCGCTGAAAACATATGATAATTGATATGCAGTATCTTCATGTTTAAATATAGAATGCATAGAATATATAATTCTCTATATTAGATATTATAAATATTATAGCTATTACACATATTACTAAACATTATAGCTATTACACAGACTACTAAACATACCAACAGACTATCTATCTGCTACTGAAATGCAGACAATCAAATAACTTATCAGCAGCTACTGCTTGGTAAGACAAGACCAAAACTACAGCTGGCCAGCATTGAAAACAAGCCTGGGTACCCGGGCTTACATGCTATGGACAGTATAAATACAGCCTCAATAAACAAAAAACAAAACAAAAAAAACCAACATATTAGAAGTTGCCAGGACCTTATATCCCAACACACTGTACGCCCTGCGTGGCCAAGTACTTGTTTTCCTGAGTGACCTGTTTCTATTTGGGGCGCCTGGTCAGCTTTGCATGTTGGAATCGACAAATAGACATTTGTCTATATAGATAATATCTACCTGTGTGCCTACCGGACCAATGTGCATTTAGTGTGTCCTGTGTAGGTGTACCCCCTCCCCTCCCGCCCCCCCCCCCCCCCCCCCCCCCCACCCTACTGTGCTCTGTTCTCAGTGTGTGACTGGGCATGGTCGAATCGGTAGAGTGCGGGCCTCACGTGTGGGAGATCAGGGGCCATATGCAGGAGTCAGTGTTAGCGGGGTTTGGTGTTAGAGCCTGTTACCGTTTAGCTATCACCGAAGTCGGGACCGGTGTCAAGTTGTATGCAGGAGCGCATAACACTTTCATTATAGCTAAACGTGAAGTTATTTATAGATTTGGGAAATCCCTCTGCGTTTGTAGCCATATATTAGGCTCAAATCTATTGAATGCGATCATATTTAACAGAATTACATACGCAATAAGTGAAATTTTATCAATTTAACCCTAAAGTCGAAGCGTTATTAAGGTTAGCGCCGCATTGGCGGCGATATTAATGGTTATATTTTCGAATCGACGAAGGTACAGTAAACAAACGGCCGCCGCCGATTCGGCGGCGGCCGTTTGTTTACTTTACATTCGTCGATTCGACACTATTAATATCGCCGTCAATGCAGCGGCAGCGTTAATAACGGTTGGAATTTAGGGTTAAATTGGTAAAATTTCACTTATTGCGTATGTAATTCTGTTAAATATCATCGCATTCAATAGATTTGGGCATAATCGGTGCCTAACACCAACCTTAAACCACCTATCGATCAGGGTTACCTTAACCTCGTTTAAGGTTTTGGTGTTAGGCCTATCACCGCCTTGTGCATACCATTTTTCGCCGCTAACCGGGAAATTCCCGCTTACCACCGTTTTGGCTCGTTAACACCGAATACCACCGACTCCTGCATATGGCCCCTGGAGTTTGGTTCCCAGTCGAGTCAAACCAAGGACTTATAAAATTGATACTTGTTGCTTCCTAGCTTGGTGCTCAGCATTAATAGGATAGGGCAAGGACTGGTTAGCTCAGTGTCAGGATAATGTGACTGAGTTGGATATTGGGCCAGTGGCCTAATTTCCCATTGTGGCAGCACTATAAAGTTGCCATTAGTGCATAAGTCAGTACCCATCCTGATATGGCCTTAGATGTTGCCAGGATGTAAAACTCCAACAATGAACTAACCATTTTCTCAATGTGCTCTGTTGGACGGGTGGTGGGGGGGGGGGGTCGTGGGGGGGGCGGAAGTGCTTTGTGCATGCCACTTCCACTCCAGCCCAATCTCCACCCCCACCCCACCCCACTCCACCCCACCCCACCCCACCCCACCTCACACCTACACCTACCTACATTCCTCCACAATTGCCGTGAACGCGAGGACATTAAAGCTTCCAGGAAACACACCTGTCAGCATCTTATTTTATTTCATATTTTGTGGTTAAATGAGTTTGATTGAGCTGCGGAAATTTCAACTGCGGATAATTGGTCTTTGTACTTTCGCTGCTCCTTGCCCTATCCTAGTAATGCTGAATGCCAGGCTAGGTAGCGACAACTATCAATTCTTTAGATTTGCCATTGCCTCGCACAGTGCACCGGAACACAGCAGTTCTAGTTGGTTGTTGGAGTTTTACGTCCTGGCAACATCTAAGGTCATATCAGAAGAGATACCGACTTGTGACAGTGTGCACTCATGGTGACCTTATAGTGCTACCCCACTGGGAGACCAGGCCACCAGCACCATGACCTGATATCCCACTCAATCACATTATCCTGACACTGAGCTAACCAGTCCTTGCCCTATCCTATCAATGCCGACCGCCAGGCTAGGAAGCGACAAGTATCCAATTTTTTAAGTCTTTGGTTTGACTCAACCGGGAACCAAACTTCCGATCACCCGCACGCGAAGCCCACACTCTCCTGATTTGGCCACCGCACCCGGTGGACTAGGGAGAGAGGGGATGAGGAAGCGGGGGATATGGGGGGGGGGGGGGGGGGGGGGGGGAGGGGCAGGCTGGAGTGGACAACACAGGCACACCGGTGCGCAGCAGTTCTGTGAAGGCAATGGCGATATTGAGTTAAAAGCTATTTACCTGCAGTCCGATGCTTCTAATACAAGTGAAGGGACACCACTCGACAAGCTATACGATACCTGCAATTGCTCAAGTGAACAGCATGGACAAAGGGGAATGGCGAAGAGACAGAGTGACTTGAGGACTGGAGTCCTACACATGTTGTGTGCTTGTCACCAGCGGGCTGTTTTTCCCCGCGATTTATCGGCAAGTGAGCTCGGATGAGTGTAAGCGAGGTTTGGATGATGTCAGGCAGCGTACCACTCATGGTCCATGGTAGCTGTATGGCGCGTGTCGGACGGTCTCTTTAAATGAATTGCTGTTGATGGGCTCTGGCTTCAAGGATTTGGGAACGTCCGCATGGGGGTTGTGTCGGATTGGTAGGCGAGATATGTTCGGTTGCGTGCATGGGGGCGGAGGTGGGGGTGCGCCAAAGGGAGCTGAGCGAGAAAAGCGTAGAAGAGAAAAGAGAAGAGAGAAAGAAGAGGAGAGAGAGAGAAAAGAGAAAGAGCGAGAAAGAGAGCCAGAGAGAGAACAAGACGAGATCGCAGAGAGAACGAGAGCTAGCGAGTCGAAGCGCAGCGCATTGTGAGCTCAGAGAGCGCGCCTGTAGCGTCATCGCGCGTGCGCCTCTCGAGCGCCTGACTCTCGTCTCCTACTCGTCTGTCTCCTCTTCCCTCGCTCTCTCTCCCGCTCCTCTCCCGCTCTCTCCCCCTCTCTCCCTTCTCTACCCTTCTCTCCCTTCTCTCTCCCTCTCTGCGTCCGCGCTCTCCTCTCTCTCATCTCTCCCCTCTTCTCCCACTCTCATCTCACCTCTCTCCTCAATGCTCTCTCCCCCCCGATCTCTCTGCCCCGCTCTCCATCGTCTCTATCGCCCTCATTCCCCCTCTCTCCCTTCTCTCACCTCACCCTCTCCCCCTATCTCCCTCTCGATCCCCTCTCTCTTTCCCCCACTCGTCATTCGCTCCCTCTCTCTCCCCCTCTCCTCGCCTGCCCTCTCCATCTCGCTCCCCTCTCTCTCTCCCCCTCTCGCTCCCATCTCTCTCCTGCCCTCTCCATCCCTCTCTCTCCCTCTCCATCTCTCCTCCATCTCTCTCCATCCTCTCCCTCCTCTCTCCCTCTCCCCCCGCTCTCCCACCTCCCTCTCCCTCTTCCTTTTCTCCCTCCCTCCCTTTCTCTCCCTCCCCGTTTTCCCTCCCTTCCCCGTCTCCTTCCCCCGTCTCCTTCCCCCGTCTCTTCCCCCTCTCCCCCGTCTCCTTCCCCCTCTCCCTCCCCCTCTACCTCCCCTCTCCCCCCCCACTTCTTCCCCTCCCCCTCCCCCCCTCCCCCTCCCCCTCCCCCCCCCCACCCTTCCCCTCTCCTTCTCCCTTCTCCCCTCTCCCCTCCTTCTCCCTTCTTCCCCCTCTCCCCAGTCCCACCCTCTTGCACTCTCTCTTACCCCTCTCTCCCTCTCTCTCCCTCCTCTTCCCTGTCTCCCCCCTCCTCCTCTTCCCTCTCCCCCTCTCTCTCCCATCTCTCGCTCTCTCCCGCTCTCTCCCTGTCCTAGATGTCCTTGCAACGTCTAGCATCATTTCAGGGCAGGTACCGACTTGTGACGCGTCGTGCTGTCACTGCTGTCACGAGCAGCTGTCACAGTGTCGGTGTCAAACCCCCATACCATTATGGGTTATACTCTTTGATCATTGCCAGTAGACAGCTGGAAGAAGTGCTGCCAACTTCAGTGTCAGCTGCAAATTGAGTGCTGTGAATTTACACCACCACGGGGTCCCCTTAGATCTCTACTGACGTCATCAATTTGTTGGGATTTTTTTGGTTGTGCTTCTCTTTGTGTGCATTATTTTATGTTGATTAAAGCTGAATAGTCCGATAAAAATATCAAATTTTCAAAATAAATAGTTAGCTAGATTTGAACCTACTTGGGTACTGGTGCATAGTCTGATGGTTTGGGGTTTCTGTCATTTTTCTGAGGTAAATATATTAAATTAATTGTTATGAACTACCTTACTTCACTTTGAAGTAATGTTGCTTTAAAGTGGCTACGATTTGAGATATTCAAAGTGCAAACGTGTCAAATTAGTTTAGGGAAATATGCCAGAACTTTGACACCATAGGCTTCAGCAGTAACAGGTTCTATTAAATTGACTCAGTGTTCCCTTTGATTTGGCAAGAAATGCTTAATATTAAAGTTGCATAGTCCGATGAAAACATAAAATTTTCAAAACCAAAACACTTATCTAGATTTGATTCTACATATTCAACTTAGACACTGGTGCACTTATTAAGCATATTTGTTTCTGCATAGAAGCGCAAAATAAGTCAATTAATAGAACCCATTACTCCTGAAGTCTATGCTGTCAGAGTTTTGGCGTGCTTGCCAAAATTATTTTGGCATGTTTTGACGTCAAATATCTCCAAACTTAGCCATTTAAAATTAAAGTTAGTTCAAACTAAAGTAAAGTGGATTATAACGATTAGAATAATATATTTATCTCAGAAAATAGCAGAAACTCAAAAGGATCGGACTATGTAACTTTAAACTGCATCCGTATCTAAGCTAGATATGTAGAATCAATTGTTTTGGTTTTGAACATTTGATGCTCCATAGAAGGGTATGCTAAGTTAATTTAATATGGAGTTTTGGCAAGCATGTTTACACTTCTCCTATAGTTAGTCACTTTAAAGCAACATTACTTCAAACTAAATTAAGGTAAATATACTACCAACCTAATATATTTAGCTCAGAAAATGACAAAAAGTCTAAACCATCGGACCATGCAACTTGAAATAATTTTTGGTTTATATATCTATATTTGGTTTTGTGTGTGTATTTATACTATTATACCCACATTGTGAAAAACACTTTATTGGTTTAGTCCTGTATTTTCCGTTATCCTCCCGAATGCATCCTAGATTGTCCCTATTACTAAATGTTGCATAATCCTAATCTTTCATTTAATGCTACTTTGTATTGGGCCAGTCTATATCTGAGGATCTGACTGATTTAAATAAGCCCGTGCCACTTGCTCGCTAACTATGATCGACCCACATGAAGCATTGGATAACCATGGTGCATTCAGTTGGGGGTTGGGGGGTGGGGGCGGTGATAACGGGTGTGGACAGGCAGAAACAGGCCAGCTACGACCAGAAGACCCAATGACGACAGCACCTGGGCATCTGGCTATCATTGCACCGCAGCTATAGTGTTAAAATGCATGATCTAACGGTTTTGAGTTTTTGCCATATATTTGAGTTAAATATGATATCATCATTGGAATCTACTTTGCCGTAGTTTGAAGATGCTCTTATTATAAAGGGTTAACTTTGCAGACATTCAAAGCATATGCACGCCGAATAAATGTGTCATGCAAACTGAAATGCCAGACATCATTAAGCCCGGGTCACACCTACCCGGATCAGAGGCCGGACGAGCCCCGGACCATCATCCATGGCGATCTGGGGTGATCTGTGGCTCGTCCGTGGTGATCCGGCATGAACCGTGGCTGGTCCGGGGTCCATCCCGGATGTCTTAAAATGTTTAAAACATCCGGGGCGGTCCGGGCCATCCGGGCTCGATCCGGCATGGTAGTAGTAGTGGTAGCAGCAAAACAGCCTCGGACCACCCCCGGACCGCACCGGCCGGGTAGGTGTGACCGCGAGGCAAAAAACGACGAAAATAGCGATTTTATCCGGGGCTGTCCGGGACAGTCCGGGCGACTGGTCCGGGGGTGGTCCGGCTCAAAATCCGGGGCTCGTCCGGGTAGGTTTGACTGGGGCTTAAGCAGTAATAGGTTCCATTTATAGCTGCTTAGTCCGATGAAAACATCAAATTTTCAAAACAAAAGCAATTAACGAGATTTGATTCTAGATGTTTAACTTTGATACTGGTTCACTTATCAAACATTTGTCGCCTCATAAAAGGAAATACTGAGGCAATTTAATAGAACCTCTTACTGCAGAAGCCTATTGTGTCAGAGTTTTGGCATGCTTGCCAAAATTAATTTTGCCTGTTTGTACTTCAAATATCTCAAAAGCTAGCCAGTTAAAATTGAAGTTACTTTTCAAACTAAAGTAAGGGAGATTATAACAACCAACCTAATATATTTATCTCAGAAAATGAGAGAAACTTAAAACCATCGGACTATGCAACTTTAAATTGGCCCACTGTTCCTTCTGTGCAGCAATCAACGCTTAGTAAGTGCATCTATATCTAAATTGGATTATGTAGGGTGTAATCTAGGCGAGTGCAGTGCTGCTTTAACCGGACATGGGACTATGCAGCTTTTAAAGGTCTCCATAGGCACAGTGTGTAATGGGTACGATGTGTTTGTGAAATAAGAAGCAGTTGATGTTGCCAACCACCACCAGGTGTCGCTGTATGCATGTATTGAGGGGCCGCATTAATCAGGATGGCCAGATACACATGTAGACCTTAAAAGGGGGAGGGGCCCCTTCCATGCAGTGAGGTTTATCACCTGGGGTGAGTGAGGTGTGTGTGGGGGTGTGTGGGTGTGTGTGTACGCCTCCAGTGTGTGGTTCTACACCCTGGAGCGGTTTAACAACCTGATCCCCCGCAGCCAGGTCCTTTCAACCCTTGTCCCGAGGACCCCACCTCCACACTCTCACACTCGCACATTCTCAAACTCTCACACTCTCACATCTACCTACCCCATCTCAACCTCCCGCACACCCACTCTCCCTCCACACTCCACACTCCACACTCCACTTTCACATTCTCACACCTACCTACCCCATCTCACCCTCCCACACTCAACCTCCCACACTCACCCTCCCACACTCACCCTCCCACACTCAACATCCCACACTCAACATCCCACACTCAACATCCCACACTCAACCTCCACACTCAACCTCCCACACTCACCCTCCCACACTCACCCTCCCACACTCACCCTCCCACACTCACCCTCCCACACTCAACCTCCCACACTCACCCTCCCACACTCAACATCCCACACTCAACCTCCCACACTCAACCTCCCACACTCAACCTCCCACACTCACCCTCCCACACTCACCCTCCCACACTCACCCTCCCACACTCAACCTCCCACACTCACCCTCCCACACTCAACATCCCACACTCAACATCCCACACTCAACATCCCACACTCAACATCCCACACTCAACATCCCACACTCAACCTACCCCATCTCACCCTCCCACACTCAACCTCCCACACTCAACCTCCCACACTCAACCTACCCCATATCACCCTCCCACACTCAACCTCCCACACTCAGCCTCCCACACTCAACCTACTCCACCCCACTCACTCTAACTCACCCATCTTCCTGCCATCCTCTTCCCCTCCCTTCCCCTCCCCTCCTCCCTTCCCCTCCCTTCCCCTCTCCTCCCCTCCCTCCCCTCCCTCCCCTCCCCTCCCCTCCCCTCCCCTGTTGGGTAGACAGATGACAGCCGCCGCCCACATCCGCCCCCCCCCCCATCCCTCGTTCCCGTTCATGCTACTCCCCCCCCCCCCCACACACACACAGTGCCGTCACTGTCACGCCGCCTGTGTCTGTCACCACTGTCACCACATTGACAGTGGGCGGAGGTCCCGCCCGGCCCGCCCCAGCCCCAGCCCCAGCCCCAGCCCCAGCCCCAGCCCAGCCCCAGCCCCAGCCCCATCCCCAGCCCCAGCCCCAGCCCCAGCCCCCGCTCCGCCCCGCCCTCATGTGAGACCCAACATCAAGTCTTGATGAAAGTGTGGTTGGATGCCATAAATCAGAACCTCCCTTTAGTGTTGCATCTCGCATGTGGGTGTCAGTTCACAGTGTGAGGTGCTGAAGTCTTTGAAGAGCCATACCTATTGGGTGTCTTTGTCGGTTGGTTGGTCGTTGGAGTTTTACGTCCTGGCTAGATCTAAGGTCATATCAGGGGGGGGGGAGTGTCTTTGTTCATGTGCATGTCTATCTCTGTGTGTGTTCGTGAGAGAGCGCGAGAGAGAGAGAAAGAGCGAGAGAGCGAGAGTGAGTGTGTAAGGAGAGGGAGAATGTGTGTGCGTGTGTGTGGATGTATGTGCGAATGTATATGCAGACCTCAGATAGAAAGTGTTAAACTCGGCATATTGCATTAAAACTACATTAAATTCTACTAACAAGATTCATTCATGTTTATCTTGGATATTACTTCCGATATGGTGCTACTGATCCTAGGTATTTATTACCCGATACATAACTTTAACGATGTAAAATGTAAGCTATGTTATCCCACAAGTGGCTCTATGTATGACGTTACTTACACCACAATTCATTTCTCAAAAGTACCAAGCCTCTGTATATATCTTATTACATATGTAAATATAACTAGACGGGATGGCCGAATGAGTTAGAGCGTCCGTCTCCCGTGCTGGTAGATCGTGGGGTCGTGGGTTCGAACCCCGGTCGAGTCAAACCAATGACTTACAAATTGATACTTGTTGCTTCCTAGCCAGGCGCTCGGCATTATTAGGACAGGGCAAGGACTGGTGTGCTCAGTGTCAGGATAATGTGACTGAGTGGGATACCAGGTCATGGTGCCGGCGGCCTGGTTTCCCAGTGGGACAGCACTATAAAGTCGCCATGAGTGCGCACTGTCACAAGTCGGTACCCGTCCTGATATGACCTTAGATGTTGCTAGGACATAAAACAACAACAAACAAAACATATGTAAATATATGTGGCGTAGTAAAGATCTCAAAACACCAGTGCCTGCCCCGGTGTAGGACGTTCAAAACACTACCCCGTTCAAAACACTACGGTTGAACACTACCGTTAAGTTCAAAGCATTACCCCTACATACGTTCAAAACACTACCCAAGTTCAAAACACTATAATATCACGCTGACCCTGCTGTGGCGTGTGTAGCACATATTAGTAGTATGCTCTGATAGTGCTGCGGCATATGCACCACGTATTAGTGTATGCTGATGGTGCTGCAGTGTTTGAAGCACATGGTGCTGCAGCGTTTGAAGCACGTATTAGTAGTATACGCTGATAGCACTGCGGCGTGTGCACCACGTATTAGTATATGCTGATTGTGCTGCGGCGTTTGAAGCACGTGTTATGCCTGGGTCACAAATGCGTTATGGTGTTCCTGTGGCAGCCGTAAGTCGCTGCATCGGCCAGACCGTACGGCGACCGTATGGTTAGTTTCGGTCGCTGTACGGTGACGGTATGTTTTTTTGCTAGCCGCAAGGTGCTGCGGTTTTTTAAAGTTTGAGTTATCTTAACTTTGAAAAATCGCAACACCGCAGGCCGCAATCCTGGCAATCCAGACCCCACAACACTGTTGGCATCAATGAAAAGGCTGTAAAATGAATATTAATATGGTATACAATTCATGTTTGTGTGATCAATATTAAGAAAGTTATGACTTTTTTGTATGTTAAATACATGTATCAATTCAACACAAACCGTATGATTTGTGAAGAGATAAACTGCAGGCCGTAACGTTTGCATAAACCGCAAGACACACCGCAGACACCAGCACCGTATGGTACCCACAGCATTTGTGACCTATAGCATTAGTAGTATATGCTGATAGCGCTGTGGCGTGTGCACCACATATTAGTATGGTATACGCTGATGGTGCTGCGACGTTTGAAGCTCGCATTAGTAGTAGGCTATACAATGCATACTGCCCCACCCTACTGCACACTGCCCCACCTTACTGCATTCTTCCCCACCTTACTGCCTACTGCCCCACCAGGCACAGTGGCCTAATCAGTAGAGCGTGGGCCTCGGATCCGGAAGGTCGGGAGTTTGGTTCCCGGTCGAGTCAAACCATGAAATGACTTTAAAATTGATATAAGTTTATCACTTCTTAGCCCGACACTCGGCATTAATAGGACAGGGCAAGGACTGGTTGGCTCAGTGTCAGAATAATGTGACTGAGTGGGATATCTGGTCATGGTGCTGGTGGCCTAGTTTCCCAGTGGGTATCACTATAAATTTACGATGAGTGTGCAGTCACAAGTCGCTACCCACCCTGATATGATTTTCGATGTTGCTAGGACATAAAACAACAACCAACAACAACAACCCTTACTGCCCCACCTTACTACATACTGCCCCACCCTTCTATACATACTTTGCTACACTACTGGCAGCACTATAAAGTCACGATGAGTGTGCAGTCACAAGTCGGTAACCGTCCTGATATGACTTTAGATGTTGCTAGGATGTAATACAGCAACCAACAACAACAACCCCTCCTGCCCACACTACTGCATACTGCCCCACACTACCCCACACTACTGCATACTGCCCCATACTACTGCATACTGCCCCACACTACTGCATACTGCCCCACCTTACTGCATACTGCCCCACACTACTGCATACTGCCCCACCTTACTGCATACTGCCCCACCCTTCTGCATACTGCCTCACACTACTGCATACTGCCCACACTACTGTATACTGCCCCATACTACTGCATACTGCCCCACCCTTCTGCATACTGCCTCACGCTACTGCATACTGCATACTGCTCCACACTACTGCATACTGCCCCACACTACTGCATACTGCCCCATACTACTGCATACTGCCCCACCCTTCTGCATACTGCCTCACGCTACTGCATACTGCTCCACACTACTGCATACTGCCCCATACTACTGCATACTGCCCCACACTACTGCATACTGCCCCATACTACTGCATACTGCCCCACACTACTGCATACTGCCCCATCTTACTGCATACTGCCCCACACTACTGCATACTGCCCCACCTTACTGCATACTGCCCCACACTACTGCATACTGCTCCACATTACTGCATACTGCCCCACCTTACTGCATACTGCCCTACCCTTCTGCATACTGCCTCACCCTATTACAAATGAAAATGAATATGCAGCAATTATACAAAAACATTTTGAGTAGCGTTTTTAACTTAAAGGTAGTGTTTTGAACTTAATGATAGTTTTTTCCAGCATGGCCACAGTAGTGTTTTGAACCTATCTTCAACTAGGTTGAGAACACTACCGTAGTTTTTTTAAACCTAGGTTGAAAACACTACCATAGTTTTTTTAAACATAGGTTGAAAACACTACCGTAGTGTTTTTGTGGGGTGGTGTTTTGAACTTACTACACCGGCACTAAACAAAATGATTGATAGTTTCTTTATGCTGTGTCGGCAGCAAAGGCCCTATCCACGGTGACAATTGTTTGTTTTTTGCTCATTTACATAAAAGGTTTATGCTGGCATTATTAAAGCGGCACAGTCCGATGAAGCATAACATTTTCAAAACCAAAAATATTTACTTCAATGTGATCCTACATATAATTCCAACTTAGATTCTGGGGGAAATATTAAACCAAAGTTAAGTTGATATGTTTTCACTTCAAATAGCCCCAAAGATAATCCTTTAAAACGAAAGTTATTAAAGGCTATTAAAGGTTGACAATAAGGAGCCGGAATTAGCTCAGGTGGTAGAGTGGTCCACCTGTGAAGATGTCGGTCATCTGATTGATCCTGCTCAATGGACACATTTGCAGTTTGGGCTATTTTCCATTCCAACCAGTGGTCCACATCTTGTCCATCAAAGGCTGTGGTATGTGCTGTCCTGTCTGTGGGAAAGTGCATATAAAATACCCCTTGCTGCTCATCAGAAAGATTAGCCTATGTGGTGGCAGTGGGTTTCCTCCAAAGAAATATGTCAGAATGACCATATGCTTGACATCCAACAGCCGATGATAAAAATCAATGTGAACTAGAGGTGTCATTAAATAAAACAAGCTTTATTTTTTCTTTTTTTTTAAAGTCTATTATAACGACTAGCCTAAAATATTTGTCTTCAAAATATGGCATAAACTCTAAGAGAATCAGATTATTAAACTCTTAAACCAAATAAAGCTCAACAATATAGCGAGTTCCAGAAGATGAAAATTAGTTTTTATCTATCTAAACAATTTCTATTCCGCTCGGAAACTGGTCAAACTGTGATGTCCAGCATTTCAGTGTGCACATTAAAATTAATTTGGCATGTTTTTACTTCAAATATCTCATAATTTAACCCTTCAAAATAAAAGTTACTTAAAACTGAGATGAGATAGACTATGACCTTATTTGAATATATATATTTTTTTAAATGGCATAAACTTAAAAGTATCGGATTATGTTACGTTAATACTTTAATATGTGTGTAAGTGGATGTGGGGGTGGCCGAAGTAGAGTTATGGTAGGGGTGGGGGTGTTGGTGGAGGTGTTGGTGAGTGTGTAAATTCACTGGTTGAATAGATGCAAGAATGCAGTTTCAGTACTGTAAAATTACAGCTTTACATTAAAAAGAAAAGCCATTGAATACCCCTGTATGCTTTCTTTTTCTTCCCATATTTAGAAAACCATTTATTGCTCTTTTACGAGGGACTTAAACGTTGAATGTAGCTAGTGGTAGTGATTTATTTTAGGTTTATCAAGTGTAGCTTTCCCCCATGTATATTTATATATAATTACTTGTGGAATATCCCCGTTTTGAAAGGAACAGTGCGTTTTATATTGCAGTCAAATAAAAACTAAACGTATTTAAAGGATTCTACTGTAAAATCCTTCACCAGACGCCACTATCGGATACTTTGTTTTCAGTCTCATCTGGTCCGTTTGTTTTGTTGAGGCTTTACGTCCAAGCAACATGTAAGGTGATATCAAGACGGGTACTCAAATAAACCCTCCCTCCTTCCCCCTTCCCTCCTTCCCCCTTCCCTCCTTCCCCCTTCCCTCCTTCCCCCTTCCCTCCTTCCCCCTTCCCTCCTTCCCCCTTCCCTCCTTCCCCCTTCCCTCCTTCCCCCTTCCCTCCTCCCCCCTTCCCCCCATTCCGCCCTCCCCCTCCTCCACCCTCCTTCCCCGCTCCCCCCTCCCCCTCCTCCCCCTCCCCCCCTCCCCCTCCCCCTCCCTCCTCCCCCCTCCCCCTTCCTCTCCTCCTCCGTCTCCCTCCTCCCCTTCCTCCCTTCTTCCCCTCCTCCCCTCCTTCCCCTCCCCCCATCCCCCCCTCCCCCCTCCTCCCCTCCTCCTCTCCTCCCCTCCTACCTAATCCAATCAGCTTTAACCGGTATAACAGAAGCACGTGATCTCTTCAGGTTCTAATCATCGTGATTGCACGTATATATATATATATATATATATATTTATTTATATATATATGGGAAAGGGAGCCACACACTGAAACACAGTGAAACACACTGACACACAGTGTATCAGGCTCGGACAGGCACGTCCCGGGACTCCCACAGACACCTCGCCGACACTCGACATGGGCCTGACCCGACACTCCGGCGCCCCCTGGCGTCAGAGCCGGCTGGCCGCGTGTCAACGGGTTGGACGGCGGCCAGGAGATGACGTCACGTCGCCATGGGAGATGGCCCGCCGTACTGACTGACTGACCACTCATATAGTGATATAGTGATTGGTAGACAGGAAGTGTGAACACTTATTTGTCTCTCATTTTTGCTTGAGTGCAAGTAATTAGCAGCACAAGGAATAAATTAGTAGCATGTGGTGAATAAGTGGTCAAATTTTCCCCTATATCATCAGCCCATGCTTTTTCTAATCGGTTCTTGAATGAATTTATTGAGCCGGCATCTATAACATTTTGTGGGAGACTATTCCAAATATTTTATGATCCTGTTTGTGAGAAACTGTGTTGCCTAATTTTGAAACGGCTCTGGGTTTTACTAGTTTGAGAGTATGGCCCCGGCTGCCTTCTCTTTTATTCAAGGTGAAAAATTGGTTCATATCTATTTTGATCAAAACCTTTCATAATTTTAAATACTTCAATTATGTCACTTCTTTCCTTCTGTAGGAAAGAGTAGGAAGTTTCAATTTCCTGAGCCTTTGTTCATAGGGTAAGTCCTTTATAACTGCAACTAGTTTCGTTGCACGTCTCTGAACCTTTTCGATCTCCAGAATATCTTTCCGAAAAATTGGGCTCCAAATTGTGTTGCCTGGTCAGCAGCTTATCGCAGTGTCAGTAGTAGACACGCTCACTGACACACACTGACACACACACACAGTGTGGGGTGGTAGTAGGGTTATGGTGGGGCTGGATGTGGGGGTGGCGCTGAGATACAGTGAAACACACTGACACACTGTGAAACACACTGACACACAGTGAAACACAGTGAAACACTGACACACACAGTGAAGCACACTGACACAGTGAAGCACACTGACACACAGTGAAACACACTGACACACAGTGAAACACACTGACACATGGTGGGGAACACACTGATACACACAGCAAAACACACTGACACACAGTGAAACACGCTGGCACACACAGTGAAACATGCTGGCACACACAGCGAAACACACAGCGAAACACTGGCACAGAGTGAAACATACTGAGACATGCAGTGAAACACACTGAGACATGCAGTGAAACACACTGAGACACACAGTGAAACACACTGACACACAGGGAAACAAACATACACACAGTGAAACACACACTGACACACAGTGAAACATGCTGACACAGTGAAATACACATACACACAGTGCAACACAATGACACACAGTGCAACACAATGACACAGTGAAACACACTGACACACAGTGAAACACACTGACACACAGTGAAACACGTACACACAGTGAAACACGTACACACAGTGAAACATGTACACACAGTGAAACATGTACACACAGTGAAACACCAACACACAGTGAAACACTGAGACACAGTGAACAACGGACACACAGTGAAACACACTGACACACAGTGAAAGACACTGACACACAGTGAAAGACACTGACCCACAGTGAAACACATGGACACACAGTGAAACACATGGACACACAGTGAAACACATGGACACACAGTGAAACACATGGACACACAGTGAAACACACGTACACACAGTGAAACACGTACACACAGTGAAACACTGACACACAGTGAAACACTGACACACAGTGAAACACTGACACACAGTGAACACTGACACAGTGAAACACACTGACACACAGTGAAACACACTGACACACAGTGAAACACTGACACACAGTGAAACACTGACACACAGTGAAACACTGGCACACAGTGAAACACCCTAATACACAAAGTGAAACTGATACACACAGTGAAACACACTGATACACACAGTGAAACACTCTGATACACACAGTGAAACACACTGACACACAGTGAAACACTGGCACACAGTGAAACACACTAATACACAAAGTGAAACTGATACACACAGTGAAACACTCTGATACACACAGTGAAACACTCTGATACACACAGTGAAACACACTGACACACAGTGAAACACACTGACACACACAGTGAAACACTGACACTCAGTGAAACACAGTGACATACGCTGTGAAATATACTGACAAACACAGTGAAACACACTGTGTGTATGAATGTGAGTGGCAAGACTGACAGAATAAATGCCACTAGCTTTTTGGCGTGAATATGGCCCTCGCTGCAACACATTAACCCTTTAAGGCCAGAAGTGCCCAAATGTGTTCGAAGGTTTCACATGCTAATGTGCCTGTCACACTATGCCGAATTGAGCAACGGACAGAATTGTCTAGTCCGGTGGTGATAAGTATCAAAATGTATTAAAATGTGTCAAAGTGTTGCGAAATCGAGTCAAAGGCCACCAGACGAATGGACATGAAATGGGCATGAAACAGACATGAACGGATAGCCAATGGATGAAACAAACTCAAACCGGACAAGAACCGTAGACGTCAATCTGGCGGCATCCATTCCTAGTTTTGTGCATGTTCAAAACGTGTACGGACACAAACCGGACTTTGTTCGGTTTCTATCCGTCTCCCCCAATCCGGTGAAGTGTGACGGGGCCTTTACAGTCGGGGAGTGCCTGAATCCACCCGCCATCAGGTAGCACTATTTTTCAATTCATAGCGTTAACACCCGTCACATGATCAACTAGTCCTACCTGGTTGTTAATTATGCTTCACTTAGCTGATTAAATTCCATGCTCCGTGCAGTTAACAATTGAAGTATGTTTAGGGCTGATAGGATTAACCCAACGGCAATCAATCAATTAATCAAACAATCAATCATGTAATCATAAGTATAAGACTAAGCATTCCCGCAGGACGAGCAGAGTGAGTTATATGTACTCAGCTCTCCAGGTGAAATGCCACATACCTAGGTGAGCATGGATTGGTTGATTGCATGACGGGGGTCTATTCTACTAGATAGCCTAATGGTTAAGACGATTTCCCTAGAATGGTAGAACTGTGAGTTCGAGTCCTGCTTTAGTCACAGTATCTGATTCGTTTGTGACATCTTCCATGACGATATATTACAATTTGTTTGTTTGTTGTTGTTTTACGTCCTAGCAACACGGGTACCGACTTGTGACAGCGCATACTCTTGGCGACTTTATAGTGCTGCCCCTCTGGGACACCAGACTGCCAGCACCATGACCTGATATCCCACTCAGTCACATTATCCTGACACTGAGCCAACCACTGACACTGAGCCGGGCTAGGAAGCGACAGGTATACATTTTAAAGTCATTGGTTTGGCTCGACCAGGATTCGATATATTACAACATCAGGCATAGGATGCTGGCTTTCCCTGTGATACCGGATACCGGTGCATTCATAAATATAGAACAATCCCCACGCCACCTTCCTGTAGGAAGGGACTACAAGCCTTATATCTGGCTTCTTTATTACTGAACACTCAGCAGGGGATACTTTTCCACAAGGTTTTTTCAATTGAACTTCCCCTTCCCCGCCCCGCCCCCCGCCCCCATTTCCACCCACATTTCCACCCAGCAACCGATTAGTGTACGGCTCAGATCATGGGTACTGAAAGTGTTACACTATAGCCATAAAATAAAAGTCGCAACAGGGTCATAAAAGTACATGTGCTGTGTTGTGTGGAATATCTCCTGAGGAATGAGTTATAATTTAGAGCAAGAAAGTTTGTATTTTGACTTTGTACTATTCACATTTAGTAAAATAAGGGTCAAAACATGCATCATTAATGGTCACACATGAAAATTGGACACGACAGGTTATGTACAGAAGTGAAAACTTGCTACATTAATGAGCTGGCTAAAAAACAACACACTGAACGATACAAGAATCTGTCAGTAAAACAAACACTTTTTTAACTCATTAATGTGGAAATTAAATTGTTATTGAGTGGCCTTATAATCGAAAGACTCTGTGAAAAGAGTGAGTGATGCCGTGTAACAAATGAGTGCTATTTCTAGCTCATTTAAAAAAAAAGTGTTGTCCCTAGTTACAATTATACAGCACTGCGGCCATAACGTCTGCTTTATCTAGTCTACTGAATATTACCTATTAGTATTACCAGGGAGCATGTCAAAATTTTGAAACTGTGGACCATTTAGTGGTTAGATGAATATTAAATGGGCAAGTACTGAATGGACCCATGATCAGGGCCTTGCGCTTTAGCTTTACCAGGGTTGCCAACATTGAAAATGAAAAACTGGAAGATCTTAAAAGATGTTATATTGGGGAGTCTGGGGGTATTGTCCTAAAAAAAATTTTTTAATCTTAGATGCTCTGTGATACATTTTTGACACAATAATCTGTCAGATTTATATAATATTACTAAATGAAAAACCGGAAGATCGGCATAAGGTGATGATGGGGACATAAAATATTGTACACCTTACGGGAAAACCGTAAGGGTTGGCAACCCTGCCTTTATTTTGACAACCGATGTTCCAAGTTCCACTGGTCCCTCAGGGAGGATTGAAGTTGCAGCCCAGCACACTGGGTCACAGCTTGAGCTTACAAACCGGAAGTTGGTTTTTGGTGCCACTCCCGCCCCACTCCTTCACTATAGGCCCTAGACTCTAAACTTGTGTTGTATTTATAACCGCATGCCTCTGTATGATCCAAATTGGTAGGATTCTTGCCATACATATGTTTCGAATTTAGATTGCAGTGAAATTGCCCCAGCAAATATTTTACATTAGATAAAATACCCCTTTTTATGTGTTTTCACGACCTCCCCCCTCCCCCCCCCGCCCCCCCCCCCCCCATCACCTTCTGCTGGGTAAGTTAGAGGACGGCAGTTTCCGTCCTTCCTGATGGCACGCTCTGTATGGGGCATGGAAAGCCTCATTTCAAGGCCTTGAAAATCCTTGAATGAACCCATTTCGGGTTAGTCTTGAAAATGATTGAATTCTATTAAACTGCCCCCACTGATCTAAATACGCAATTTCCACGACTAGTACGACACCTGATGATAGGCAATGACACTGGTGTTGTGGGTCAACAGTGTGTCACTGTGTTGTTTTACACTGACGATCGAGCTTATCAATCAATCAATCAATAGGATACAGCTATAATTTTCAAAAATGATTTAAAAATGGTACGTATGTGTTCTCTATAAATCCACATTTGTGCTGAAAGGAGTGTCAGTTGCTCAATATGAAGCCAGCGTTAACAGAGCCTCAATTGCCTCTCCACAGATGCTGTGACCCTCAAGTCCAGTCTGGATTACGCTCTGTGCATGCATCGCGGAAATCTTGTATTTATTCAAAATCATCATTCAGAATGGTGTTTCCGGACTAAATCCATGTGAAAATAGTCTTGGATTCCTATTAAAAAAACAGCCTTGAAAAGCCTTGAAATAGCCTTGAATTCCATATCTTCACATGTGTACGGACCCTGTGAGGGACCAGCGGAAGAACTTAGAACACAGGTAGAGGTCAATAAATCACATCCAGGTCATTCTGCCAAGGTTAACTCCCCCTCGTTACGGGGTGTGGGTGGATAGGGATCCGCTGGTGTCAGGCGTTCACCATCACCTCACACCAAAGGTGCACCGGGTACCAGCCAGCCTCGGGTCACAGTACATCATTTCTGAGACACCAAAGTTAGTGTCCACGCAGCCATTAATGTATTGCTTGTTTGTTGGGGTTTTACATCGTTGCAACATTTGAGGTCATATCACGATGGGTACCAACTTGTGACAGTCCACCGTCATGGTGACTTTGCATACAGTGCTGCCCACTGACAGACCAGGCCACTTGCACCATGACCCACTATCCCACTCAGTCACATTATCATGATATTGAGCAAACCAGTCTTTGCCATATTCTATTAATGCCAAGTGCTAGTCTAGGTAGCGACACGTCTTAATTTTGACTCGGCCGGGGTTCAAACCCACGACTTCCTGCATTGGAAGCTAGTCAGTGTTCTTAATAATTCAGCCATGACATCAGGCCTCCAGACATTGTTTGGTTTGATTTATTGGGGTTTTACGTCCTAGCAAGAAGGCCATACCAAGAAGGGGCAACTAACTAGTGGTGGCTTAATAGTGCTGCCCGACTAGGATATCGTGGCACTTGGCACCATAACTCGCTATGATGGTGGTGGTGATAATGATGATGGCATGGCGATGATGACGATGATGATGATAATTATGATGGTGATGATAATGGTGATGATAATGATGATAATGGTTTTTGATTTAATGTTTAAAATGTTACGTAGGTTACATGAGATTAACCTGCCATATTTCAATATTAATTAAAGCATAGACCCAAAACCATATGATTATGCAATTTTAACTTACACGACGGTCACAATGTAATTCCTACAGGTGTTAGTGATGTTGCTAGGACATAAAACAACAACAAACAAAACAGGTGTTAGTTAGCTGGTGTGGCTTATTTTGGTGATTGGAAAAGAGTGTAATCTGCATGTGTGAGTGAGTGTCCGTTGTCAAAGCACCCCCCCCCCCCGAGGCAGAAGTATGTGTGTAGGCGAGGTGAGGTGAGGTGTTGTGTGTGTGGGGGGGGGGGGGGGGTCGCTCCATCACACAGGGTCATGGCAGTGCACGCCAGAAGCACGCACTGCACACTGAACAGAGAAATAAGTTACATCTTCTTTTTTTTTAATTTAAAATTTGTTATTGTCAGACGATGATATGTATTCCCAACGAGGTGAATGTCAGGATTTTTAAAGTCAAAGCAGTTCTACACTTTTTGTTTAAAGTACAGTAAAACCTCTCTATACCGACCCCTCCACAGATCGACCACTCCTCTATATCGATCGCTTTATTTGGGTCCCAACAATATCATTGTAAGGATATTCTACCTCTCAAAACCGACCAGCTCCCTAAATGGACTGCTTAAATTCGGTCCCATGGTCGGTCGATTTAGAGAGGTTTTACTGTATTCTACTATGGTAAACCTATAATGACCTAAACCTGCAAATATTGCGATCGTTTTGAGTGCATACCATATATTGTCTTGATAGGCCCTACTTGTTTCCGGTGTGGCGGTTTCAGCCATGTCCCGTACTCAGCCGTGTACCTATACTCAAACTCAAGGCATTGTCAATGGTCTTAAGTCACTAACCTTATAAATTTAATATAATGTTTTTGGTAAAGATGTTTTCTATATGTGTACCAAGCGATTTGTTTCTAGGTGGTGTGGTTTTAGAGATATTTCACTTTTCCTGGATTTTCTGTATGAAGATTGCTCACCACCATTGAAAATGCCTTGAGTTTGACGGTATGCGCAGTGCAAAACATTAGTTTTAATCAAAATTAATAGAAATCAAGAACCCTAACCTTATAAATTTAATATAATCATTTTGGTGAAGATGTTTTCTATATGCGTACCAAGCGATTTGTTAATAGGTGGTGTGGTTTTAGAGATATTTCACTTGTTCTGTATTTTCTGTATGAAAATTACTCACGACCATTGACAATGCCTTGCGTTTGAGTATAGGTACACGGCTGAGCACGGGACATGGCTGAAACCGCCACACCAGGCATGTCACTAGAGCACCAAACTGCGATAAGTTGCATCAGTATCACTTAGATGTTGCTAGGACGTAATTTCCAAACATACAAACGCTGGTTGGATATGCAGGATCAAATCTAGATACAAATGTTTTGGATTTATAAAATGTTGTGCTCTCATTGGAGTATGTGTCATTTTATTATAAGCAGACTGGATAAGTTGATGTTTAAAGCTGAATAGTCCAATGAAAACATAAAATATTCAAAACCAAAACAATTATCTAGATTTGATTCTACATATCTAACTTAGATGCTGGTGCACTTAATAAACATTTGTCATTACACATATGGGGATACTGAGTCAATTATTAGAACCTGTTACTGCAGAAGCCTATGGTGTTAGAGTTTTGGAAAACTTGCCAAAATTAATTTAGCATGTTTCCATTTCAAATATCTCAAAAGTTAGCGAATGTAAAATAAAAGTTACTTCAAACTAAAGTAAGGTAGATTATAATGAACAACCTAATATGTTTATCTCAGAAAATGAGACTAGGCAACTTTAATTAAATGATGAAATTGCTAAGTGCCAATTATGCACAACGTTCATTTGAAGGAGGGGGGTAAAAAAGAAAAGTCAGGTATTTGTGTGATGACGTCATGTGGGGGATTTGATAGGATATAGGATAGCCTGTGGGTCCATAGGTACAGGTCGTCTTGAAGTGAAACATGACATGCTGCAAAAAACACCATGGGTGAGTTGTTTAAATAACATAGGCATGGCGTCACTCTTTACAAGAGTGTGACTCAACATATATTCTGTTTATTACAGTATATACATATATATGTATAGAGTAAAACCTCTCTAACCGACCACCTTCACAGATCGACCACTCCCCTATATCGATCGCTTTATTTGGGTCACAAACGATCGCCCATGCAATAGGCCTGCCATTGTAATTATAACAAAAAAACCTCCCTAAGGCGAATCCGACCACCTCCCTAAATAGACCATTTAAAGTCGACCCCTAAAAGAAAACTACAGTAAAACCTCTCTAAATAGATCGTTCATGTGAGCGACTTTAAAAATGAAATGGTCCATTTAGGCAGGTGGTCGGTTTATGGAGTTTTTAAAAATTATTCCAATGGATTACAATGGTATTTTGTATGGGCGATCGATTGGGACCCAAATAAAGCGATTGGTATATAAGAGGGTGGAGGTGGTCGGTTAGAGAGGTTTTACTGTATTAGCATGATTTTTTTAAATGGCTGTTAGTTTTTTTTCTCTTCATTTCCCAAGGACTGAACAGATAACAAATATTTGATTAATTTTCCTTCCGCGGGCCCTAGGTTGATACATAGCTTCAGTTTCTAATTAGAGACGTGTCGCCTATCTACTACCGCGGATGGAGGTTGCCATGGCTACGTTATCTGCCCTCCCCCCTCCCCTCACCCCTCACCCCCTACCCCCTACCCCCTCCCCTCCCCCTCCCCTCCCCCTCCCATCCCCCTCCCATTCCCCCCCCTCCCCTCCCCTCCCCCCCTCCCCCCTCCCTTCCTCCCTCCCCTCTCCCCTCTCCCCCCTCTCCTCCTCCCCTATCCCTCCAGCAGTTTACCGAACATATAAGTGGTCCCGGCAGCTCGACGCGTTGACCTTGGACAGGTTGACCTTTTCACATCTGATCTTGTCTGTACCCGACCTGAAGGTCATGCAGTGATCAAAGCTGTTTCCAGGTGAGAGGGAGAGAATCAAAGTTAGTCCCCTCGCTACGCGTCCACCGTCATGCCTCACCGGGTAGCCTTTTACAAAAGGGACACCAACTAAATAATCCCATGGATTGAGAGAGATGGCATATGTAGCATGACCTGATATCCCACTCAGCCACATTATCCTAACACTGGGCTAAACGGTCCATGCCATATCCTATTAATGCGGAGCGCCAAGCTAGGGAGCGACAAGTATCAATTTTTATAAATCATTGGTTTGACTCGACTGGGAACCGAACTCCCGATCTCCCGCACGCGAGGCCCGCGCTCTACCGATTCGGCGACCGCGCCCGGTTCCACGCTGATACAATGCCCCTCACTGTAGACTATTCCATCCGAGTTCGATACAATCCATCGCACTGCGATACAATGCACCCCAGTTTCGATACAATACAAGCCACTGTCTCCACAAGTGACACCGACATATAGTGTAACCCCGTTAAACCAAACTTGAGGGGACCCTAGAAATTTGTTTGGATTAACCGATCATTGGTTTAACCGAGCTTTGGCTTGAAACTTGTCGGTGGCCCGGTAAAATACTACCATTTATCATATAAAAAAGTTGGTGGGATCTCAGATGCCTTTATAATCACATGAAAGTTTGGTTCAACCATACGGGAAGTGCCCTGGGGCCCGACAATTTTGTTTGAATTCACCGATAGTTTGGATTAACCGACTTTGGTTTAACCAACTTTTTGATATGATAAATGATAGTATTTTGCCGGGCCGCCGAAAAAAGTTTGGATTAACCAATCATTTGGTTTAACTGAGGTTGGTTTAACGGGGTTGTATTGTATAACGTTGTTAGACTGTTAAATGTTATTTACAGGGGGTACCAATTCAATTATGGGGTATGGCAACGTAATAGCGGTTTAATGGTAAAAGCGAAGGGGAAAAAATATTAATAAAAAAGTGGGGGGAGGGAAGTAAATTTAATTTACGGACATATAGTGGTCCAAGTAGCAAATCTGCGTCAATGAGTAGCAAATACTGACTACTTGTCTCTCTTTTTTCTTGCTTGCATTGTGTGGTTGGGTGGGCGTTTTTTTTATGGGTGCACCTTGAGGACTAAAATAGTCGGCTCTCATTTTTAGGGATGAAAGATCTCCGCAATCTTTCGGATTTTCGCGATCTTTGTTATTTACCGATCAATGGGTAAGGAATCATGATGTATAATGACAACAATTGGTTAGTTCGAATCCTTTTCTTATATGACCTTACATGTTTCTAGTACATAATCCCCAAAGAAATAGGTATGGGAGATAATACAGTCACAACAAGGATAGTTGAAACCTGACTTCCGGCATTTTTCCGCGATTCTCTGACCGTGCTAATCTTATGGCGGGGAAATCCGCCTTTTCGCGAAAATTCGTTGCGCGCTTGAACAAAGACCTCCATAGCTTGTTTATAGTTGAGCAATTTTCGCTTTGATTTAGACCTGGTCATGATTGACTCCCCCCCCCCCCCACCTCCCTCACTCCCCTACTGTGAGTAGGGGTGAATCTTTTATCTAGGCGGCATGTTACCCCAGTGGGGTGAGTAGCAATGTCACATGTCGGTAACCATCCTTACTTGTTGCTAGGACTTAAAACCACATTAGGCATACTAGTTTCCTTACGCGCCACATGTGTATTGTATGTGTGCACTGCCAGTTTGTGTATGTGGGCATTGGTTGGTTGGAGTGTTATGTCCTGGCAACATCTAAGGTCATATCAGGACGGGTACTGACTTATGATAGTGTGCACTCATGGCGACTTTGTAGTGCTGCCCCACTGGGAGACCAGGCTGCCAGCACCATGACCTGATGTCCCACTGAGTCAAATTATCCTGACACTGAGCCAACCAGTCCTTGCTCTATCCTAATAATGTTGAGTGCCTGGCTAGGAAGCGACAAGTTTCAATTTTTAAGTCATTGGTTTGACTCGACCAGGGTTCCAACCCATGGGTTCGAATCCCACTATCTACCAAAACGGGAGACGGACGTTCAACTCAGTCGGCCATCCCATCTGGTGTGTGTGGGGGGTGGGGGGGGGGGGGCTATCCGAACAAATGCAGGCCCGAGATTTTGATTTTCAACAATGGACAATGGACGAAATCCATCCGCTGTTGAATTTCGTTTAAACTGTGGTTTTTTTTAATGTTTTTATTTATTTAGTGAATGTTTGTAGTGTAATGTTATTTAGTGAATGTTTGTAGTGAATGTAAATCAACCTCACCCTGACTTGTTCCACGGGTCACTTCGAGGCCGTCATGGTCGACTGCACTCTTCCCATGTGTCCTGGTAGGCAAGTAGTAGGCCTTTAGTTGGGGGCGGGGGCAAAAACTATATGCAGTAAAACCTCTCTAAATCGACCGACCATGGGACCAACTTTAAATGGTCCATTTAAGGTGGGTTTTTTAATCGTTACTATGGTATTGTATAGGTGATCGTTTGGGATGCAAATAAAGCGATCGATATAGGGGAGTGGTCGATCTATGGAGGTGGTCGGTTAGAGAGGCTTTACTGTATATACAATTTTTTTTTTTGTAAGATCAGAACAAAGGGGGTTAAAATGCGGAGGGATGAGTAGCTATTATCGGTGTTTTTTGTTGGGATTACATTTTTGTAATAAATTATCACATTATCCTGACACTGAGCCAACCAGTCCTTGCCATATCCTAATAATGCCGAGCGCTTGGCTAGGAAGCAACAAGTATCAATTTTTAAGTCATTGCTTTGACTCGACCAGGGTTCGAACCCACGATTCCATGGCCTACCAACACGGGAGACGGATGCTCTAACTCATTCGGCCATCCCACCTGGTTGATCTTTATCGAAGCAGTGTATAAGCTGTAAGGTGGTGAGCATTATCCGCTACTCTACTTTAGTTTGGAGTGATTTAGAACAATACTTCGCGCCGGGCACGGTGGCCGAAGTGGTAAGAGCGCAGGCTTCCCATGTAGAAGGTTGGGAGTTTGAATCACGGCTGAGTCAAACCAATGACTTACAATACCTAGTCTGGTCATCGGCATTACTAGGACTGGTTAGCTCAGTGTCAGGACAATGGGAAATTGGGTCATGGTGCTAGTGGCCTGGTCACCCAGTAGGACAGCACTATAAAGTTACCATGAGTGTGCACTGTACTGACCTTACGTTATGTGCAGCAAATGATCTAATTAATGCACTACCTAGCCATCTGTCTGACCCACTACTCCGCCACCAATGACCCACCAGTGACTCACCACTGACCCACTGACATGCCACTGCCCCATCGTTATCACCATCATTACTGGTACCCTTCTCTGACTGTCCCGATTTGGTCAATTCGCTGGCTGGTTTCCGATGTGGGAGGTCATGTGTTCAGACCCTGATTGTGTTAAACCAAATCACTTACAAACTTGATACTTGTTGCTACCTAGTCTGGCGTTCTGCATGAATAGGACTGAAAGGACATGATTGATTGATTGGTGGTTGTTTTACACCGTGTCGGCAGCATAGGCCATATTCACGGCGAGAAATGTTTATTTTTTGTTCAAACCATCGCTTTTACATGTAAAAGCAGACAATCAATTATGTGCCAATAGACACTCATTAAATTAGAAAGCTCACAATCATATATTTGTGGTCAAGGGAAACAAATTCCCATAGAAAAAGAAAAGTTTTATTAATAATTGATAGAATCTATTTAGTAAACTATGAGGTGGTACAGTCCAGCTGCCCTCAAAAAGGCTCAAATGTTTTCCTGTTTTACCTTAGTAAAAAGGTCATGCATACTGTCTGCAGTGTAGAACTGTTGGCGCAGGGCCGATAAATCAACGCAACTTAGTAAAATGTGTTTGAGTGTCAGCGGGGACTGACACCCAATACATTCAGGGGGAGGTTCCCCCTTGAGCAGAAAAGCATGTGTAAGCCACGAGTGGCCAATACGGCAGCGGCTAAGGACCACTTGGTCCCGCCGACCTCCCGCATGAGTCTGTGGTGGCTTTCCCACAGATGGTTCAATTTCTTTAAGTTTATTAATGTTTTCATCCCACTCATGTTGAGATGAAAGGACAAGGACTGGGCTACTCAGTATTGAGATAATCTGTCGGAGTGGGATATCAGATCATGGTGCCGGTGTCCCATTAGGGCAGCACTATAAAGTCGCCATCAGTCACAATTCGGGAGGTATTGGTCCTGATATGACCTTAGCTGTTGCCAGGACGTAAAACTCCAACAACGAACAGACCTTAGCTGTTACTAGGGTGTAAAGCCCCAACGAAATAGCAGCCGCCGCCGGAAGTCAGTTAGCTCGATGATCCGACACAAGTGTTGGTCGTTGCGGTGGACAATTCAACCCTGTCCCTTCCTCATTGACCAGTCACGTGACATCCTCTGCAGTCAGTTGACCTTGAGTATTTGCCCCCTCCACTACTGGCGCCATTGTGTAGCCGTGTATCGGGGTGGGGTGATGGGGGGGGGGGGGGGCTTGTAATCCGAAAATAACAAGAACTGGCCCGTCTCCATGTCATTACAGTTTTATAGAGTACTGTCATAGAGCGTGCATACCATTACACTACCTAGGCTCCCTGATGCAATCACCCTATCCACACCCACTTATCTATGTGGCTCATGTATGAGAGTTCAGTGCAGACTACTATACCCGTCCCCCCCTGGAATGCACATATGTGCACGCGTACATACACACACACATATATACACATGCATGCATGCTTACATAAATCAAAGCATATCATATACATCCAAGCATATCAATATTTGAAATAAGGCTTGTCCGCTTGTCTGAGCCAAATGAGAGTAGGCACAGACAAGCAGAATATGGCTTGAGCTTTTCTGTCGGACCAGTGATAAGTTTTGGCCCACCTGAACCTTGTGGACAGTCAGTGACCCAGTGTGAAGTAATTTACCATGCCAGTGTGAAGTCATTAAAATGTGATATACATTATTTTTGACATTTGTTTTGTCCATGACCATAGAGGGGTTCGAACCTATGGGTTCGAACCCTGGTTGAGTCAAACCAATGACGTAAAAATTTATACTTGTCACTTCCTAGCGAGTCGTTCATACATTACTAGGATAGGGCAAATACTGGTTGACTCAGTGTCAGGATAAAGTCACCAGGAGTTCGCAGTCGGTACCCGTCCTGATATGACCTTAGAAGTTGCCTGGAAGTAAAACTCCAACAACGAACGAATGGACAAACGAACCTGTCCTATCCGTGTTGCCTATCCTACCCGCCCTACCCATCCATCCTACCAGTCCTGCCCGTCCTACCCGTCCTACTCCTCATATGACGTTGTCTTCACGTGGTCATTGCCGACGTCAGAGAAACGGCCATAAATGTCAGTGAAGTCGCTGAATCTGTCCTTTGGGGATGACATTTTTCTCTCGCCATCAGACCTCATTGAGCCTCGTTACTTGTCCACACACCTGGCCCTAGACTGTCACTCTGACAATTCCCATCCTACATGGAGATGGAGGGGGTGGCGGGGGTGGCAAAAAGCAAAGCTTGTTTTATTTAATGACACCTCTAGAGCACATTCATTTTTGTATCATCGGCTGTTGGACGTCAAACATATGGTCATTCTGACATATTTCTTTGGAGGAAACCCGCTTCCGCCACATAGACTATTCTTTCCGATAAGCAGCAAGGGGTCTTTTATATGCACGTTCCCACGGACAGGACAGCACATACCACAGAATTTGATGGACAATTGTGGACCATTGGTTGGAGCGGAAAATAGCGCAAACTGCAAATTGCTCTACTGAGCAGGATCGATAGGATGATCGACCTTCACAGGTGGACACTTTACCGCCTGAACTACGTCCCGCTCCGGGGTTGGGGGTGGGGGATGGCAGGTTGGTAGATGTAACTGCTATGAACTATGACTGCTTATGTTGTGATGGACAAGCAGGTAATGGTTAGTCATCTAAAGCTGCATAATCTAAGAAAAGCATGGTGTTTGCCAAAAGCAGGATGTTTGCAAAAGCCAAAGCCTTTTTCTAGATTAGAACCTCTGCAGCCTTTTTCTAGATTAGAACCTCTGCAGCCTTTTTCTAGATTAGAACCTCTGCAGCCTTTTTCTAGATTAGAACCTCTGCAGCCTTTTTCTAGATTAGAACCTCTGCAGCCTTTTTCTAGATTAGAACCCCTGCAGCCTTTTTCTAGATTAGAACCTCTGCAGCCTTTTTCTCGATTAGAACCTCTGCAGCCTTTTTCTAGATTAGAACCTCTGCAGCCTTTTTCTAGATTAGAACCTCTGCAGTCTTTTTCTAGATTAGAACCTCTGCAGCCTTTTTCTAGATTAGAACCTATGCATCTAGCCTCTATATACGTGTGCACCTGTTAAGCATTTCTTTTGGAGTTTTTCTTTAAGGGTCAGCAAAACCTGTTGGCTTCGACAGGAAGTGACATGACCTAGTTAACATAGACCGTACGCAGAAGGTCTGGAGTTCAATTACCGGTTGAGTCAAACCAATGACTTAGAAAATTGATACTTGTCGTTTCCTAGTCAGGCGGTAGGCATTATTAGGATAGGGCCAGGACTGGTTGGCTCGGTGTCAGGATAACCTGGTCTCCCAGTGGGCAGCACTATAAAGTCGACATGAGTGCGCACTGTCACAAGTCAGTACCCGTCCTGATATGACCTTAGATGTTGCCAGGATATAAAACTCCAATGTTCTCTGTGGTGGAGTGGTTAGAGTGTCTGACCTTTTTTCTAGGTCAGACTCCTAATCTGAAGGTCGGTGGTTCGATTTCCCATGCCCCCACCTCTGCCAATTTGGATTTCTACCACTGTGTATAACTTACAGCATCATCAAAGGCCAGTTGCTCTCATACCATGTCTATGTGGTGTGGGAGGTTAAAAGTCCCTTGGGTCGGTAAAAGTGTAGGCTCAGGCTTTCTGTCCACAAACTGTATAATGGTGAAAACAAGTCTATTCAGACTTATCCATGATAGGCAGTATAAATCTTCTTGAAAAAACACACAAAAGACAACCAACCAATCTGAGTCAATCCAAGTGGTTGCAAGCCGTAGTGTGACTGATGCCTACGATGTGTTAATTTCCAAGTGAGTTTTACGCTGTTGTGATACAGATAGCTATTTTGAAGTGGCGCTGTATCGAGGTAGCACATTCATGTGAGGCGTGTTCTGCCCCTCCAGGCGAAAGATGGCGTCTAGGAATGTGGCTCTAGATCTAGACGGCTGCTACGTCGACACAGTTAAAGATTCGCACCGGAACATCTGTTCTGTTTTTAACACAGAAGTCAAAGGCGGGTGAGAGTGGATGGGGGAGGGTGTGGGGGGGGGGGGGAGATTGGTAGTGGGGTAGGTAGGGGAGGGGGAGGTGGAGGTGAAACTGGGAGGGAGGTGGAAGTGGGGGAGGGTGGATGGGAGGCGGGTGGAAGTGGGGAGGGCGGGGTGGAAGTGGGGAGGGAGGGTGGAAGAGGGGAGGGAGGGGTGGAAGTGGGGAGGGAGGGGTGGAAGTGGGGAGGGAGGGGTGGAAGTGGGGAGGGAGGGATGGAAGTGGGGAGGGAGGGGTGGAAGTGGGGAGGGAGGGGTGGAAGTGGGGAGTGAGGGGTGGAAGTGGGGAGGGAGGGGTGGAAGTGGGGAGGGAGGGGTGGAAGTGGGGAGGGAGGGGTGGAAGTGGGGAGTGAGGGGTGGAAGTGGGGAGGGAGGGATGGAAGTGGTGATGGAGGTCGAGATGGGGGCTAGGATGTGAAGGGGAGGGTAAGATGGGAGGGTGGAGGGAGGGTCGAGATGGGGTTAGGATGTGATGGGGAGGGTAAGATGGGAGGGTGGAGGGAGGGTCGAGATGGGGTTAGGATGTGATGGGGAGGGTAAGGTGGGAGGGTGGAGAGAGGGCCGAGATGGGGTTAGGATGTGATGGGGAGGGTAAGGTGGGAGGGTCGAGATGGGGTTAGGATGTGATGGGGAGGGTAAGATGGGAGGGTGGAGGGAAGGTGGAGGTGGGGGATGGGATGGGGATAATCGGGGTGGAGGAGAGAGGTGGTGGTTGGGAAGGGGTGGCTACTGGTAGAGGTGGTGGGGGTGGGGTGGTGGGAGGTGGTGATTCGGGGTGGGTGAGGGGGGGGGGGGGGGGGTCTCGGCTCATTCCACCTGACATGGCAGAGACAAGGGATCTAGCCCGCTGACAGCTGACGTAATTTTATGGCAATTCACTTTTACTACCTCATTGGTGTCAGTAACGCCATTCCAATTTCATGGAATGGGCAGAGCTCGCTCCAACTATATAACTTAAGTTGGTTGTTTGTTGGAGTTTTACGTCCTGGCAACATCTAAGGTCATATCAGGATGGACAGTGACTTGTGACAGTGCGCACGCATGGCTACTTAATAGTGCTTCCCCACTGGGAGACCAGGCCGCCATCACCATGACCTGATATCCCGCTCAGTCGCAGTATCCTGACACTGAGCCAACCAGTCTTTGCCCTATCCTAATAATGCCAACCGCCAGGCTAGGCCTGGGAAGTGACAAGTATCAATTTTTAAGTCATTGCTTTGACTCGACCAGGGTTCGAACCCATGGGTTCGAATCACACGATCTACCAAAGCGGAAGACGAACGCTCAGCTCAACTCATATAAGTATAAGTATAAGTAACGTGATGAGGGAGTGCAAAAGAGGGGTGGGGCGGGCGGGTCCAAACAAATTTCTAGGGTCCCTTCAAGTTTGGTTTAACGGGGTTATACTGTAACAACAACTCATTTCCTATTACTGCCTGCTGCAAATATGGCAATGGATATGTTAGATCTAAACATATTAAACTAATTTTTAAACCACTTATTTAGATTTGAACCTACATATCGAACTTAGATACGGGTGCACTTATTAAAGTTGTATAGTCCGATGGATTTGAATTTTGGTCATTTTTCTGAAATAAATATATTAAATTGATTTTTATAATCTACCATACTTTAGTTTTAAGTAACTTTTATATTAAAGGGCTAACTGTGGGAGATATGTGAAGTGCAAAAATGCCTAATTAGTTTTGGCAAGCACCCAAAACGCTACCACCATAGGCTTCTACAGTAACAGGTTCTATTAAATTGACTCGGTGTTCCCTTCTATGCAGCAACAACTGCTTAATAAGTGCACCAGTATCTAACTTAGATATGTAGAATCAAATATATTGAGGATTTGCATGTGACGTAGGCATCACACTACTCCTGCGTCATGGTTGGATAGAAGCAGCTCCTTCTACTATCAAGTGTATGTAAATAAAACAAAAAAGCACAAATCTATTCACTGCTACGATCTAATTCTGTTATTTAGAACCATGAATATTCAATCGGGGGTTGAAATAATGTTATTTATTGATGAGAATAGCTTACTCAAAAAGTGAAATCCTGTCAAATTAAACCCAAATTCCAAACGATATTAACACCACCACCGCATCGGTGGCGAAATTGTCAAAAGTAAACAAAAGAAAAAGCACAAATCTATTCACTGCTACGATCTAATTCTGTTATTTAGAATCATGAATATTCACTCAGGGGTTGAAATAGTTATTTATGAGAATAGCTTACTCAAAAAGTGAAATTTGGTCAAATTAAACCCAAAATCGGAGCGATATTAATGTCGCCGTCACATTGGCAGTGTTATAGCTGTACTTTCTATCCAACCATGATGGCGATGAGGCACTGGTCACGTGGTTCTAATCGTTCGACGCAAATCCTCAATATGATTGTTTTCATTTTGAAAATGTGATGCTTCATCGGAGTATGCAACCTTAACTTTTTAGGCATTTGTTGCTGCATAGAAGGAGTTACTATGTCAATCTAAAAGAACCTGGGTTGCAGCTACAATAAATATTATATATTGTTCGTCCTGAGGAACCAGTGAAACTCAAAATCCCCGTATAGACTACATCACGGTTCCGACTGCGCATGCGCCGAAAACGGCCTTGGGAGCAAAGCAAAGGCGTACGGCCATTGAGTTTGCCTATACGCACATTGAAAAATGTCAGTTTTATTCAAAACTAATAGAAATCCCAAACCCTAACCATATCAATTTAATATAATCTTTTTGTTAAACCTGTTTTCTGTATGTGTTCCAAGCGGTTTGTGTCTAGGTGGTGTGGTTTTAGCAATATTTTACTTTTTCTGTATGGAGATTACTCACTACCATTGACAATGCATTGAGTACTCTGGCTGTGGCTCTAACACTAGTCTGAGTGCCTAGATCTTTGTAAATCTAAATGCACATGGCATAAGATGTGCTGATTATATTGATGTAAATGCAATGCTGGATAAAAGATTAATATCTTAATTTATTATATATATATTTTTAGTTAGTATTCTATGTTTCAAAGAAGAGCTGAGATGAGCTGAAACTAGCACATTTCATTGCTGCACCCAGTGTATTAGCATGTGCCATGTGCTTTGGGGGGGGGGGGGGGGGGGGGGGGGGTTGCTCTGACACATCCCACAATGCACTGCGCCGCTGGAACCGTGATGTAGTCTATTGACCCAACAGTCCACCGATTTTGTTGACCCAGAACTAGTTCCCGCCATCTACGGTGGCGCCGCCTGGCGACAGGAAATTGCAACAGGGGAATGGTGCGGCTCAACGAACTGTGGCGACCTCTGGACTTAGCAGAATTACAGGGTCTGTACGGGCCTACAAAGTCTTGAAAAGTCTCGAACTTCATTGGCCCCATAAGGTCTGACCTACATTGAATTTTACCTGTTTTGGAAAATTAGTCTTGAAAAGCTTTGAATTCCATTAAACTGTCCCCACTTATCTAAATTAGTCTGAAATCGCCATTCACCATTGTTTTTTACCCCTGAAATCCAAATGAAAATAGTCTTGAATTTGTATAAGAAACAACCTTGAAAAGCCTTGAAATAGCTTTGAATTCCATATCTTCACATGTGTACGGACCCTGGAATTACTCCTCAGCGCTTAGGTCACAATGCATGTCAAGGTTTTTGTTTGTGGGGATGAGGTGGGGTGTGTTCGCCTGGGATGATGCCATTTTGTGTTATTTAGTTTGGCTCCACTGACCTGCACAGAGTAGCAACTGTAAGCACGGGTAGATGAGCAATTGAAATAGATAGTGGAGCAAGGACTTGCACATGAATTGGTGATGTTTATTCAATAGCACCTTTCAAAACAATATAGCGATAGCTAGCAAGCCAGAGAGCTAGAGGGAGACAGACATACAGAGAGAGAGACAGAACGAGAGAGACAGAGACAGACAGGGAGAGACAGAGAGAGAGAGAGCCAGAGCTAGCTACCTTGCTCGTTTGTTGGGCGTTTATGTCCTGGCAACATCTTATGAACACTAAACTGTAATAAATGTTAAATAAATAAATGCACCCGCATCTTAGTTGAGTGTGTAGGACCAAAATCTGGGTGAGTGTTTTGGTTTTGACAATTTGAATTTTTCATGGGATTTTGCAGCTTTAATGTCAATGACACTAGTAGAATTTCTCTGGCAGGCCTGCCTATATTTGTATGGTGCCATTTAAACGGTTGACAAGCCGATTACACTGAGTGATGTAGTGGCCCTTTTAAGGCCCTTTAAAGGCCATTTTAATGCGACGCCCTGTGTGAGTAGGAGCGCACGTGACTTAGAAAGAAAATAGTTGAATTGGCAATGTGCAACATACACCGGGTGCTGGGAAACTATTGAAAGCCGTTCTAGGAATGGGTTCTCCTCCAGTGCATTCCACAATATAACATCGCATAATCTGTATCATTGTACCGATTGTTTTCTCTCAGTCTGAATCCCTGTTTTATTGTGGGTAGTTAAAACTGCTTAGTCCGATGGAGCATTAAACTTTCAAAAACAAAATAATTCTCTAGATTTGATTCTACATATATCTAACTTAGATACTGATGCCCTTAGTAAGCTTGTTTGTTTGTTTGTTGTTGTTGTTTTACGTCCTAGCAACATCTAAGGTCATATCAGGACTTAGTAAGCATTTGTTGGTACTTAGATGGGAATACTGTGTCAATTTAATGGAATCTGTTACTGCTGAAGCTTATGGTGTCAGTGTTTGCCGAAATTAATTTTGCATGTTTGTTTTGCACTTCAAATATCTCAAATGTTAGCCATTGAAAATAAAAGTTACTTCAAACTAAAGTAAAGTAATGACAACCAATTTAATATAGTTATCTCAGAAAAACATGACAGAAATTCAAAACCATCAGACTATGCAACTTTAAATTTGAGCAACCCGATTATCAATTTGATTAAACTAAAGCCGTGTTCACACCCACAACTTTAGGCTGAACTAGATAAGGTGAACTAGAGGAGGTGAACTAGGCGTGAAAGGGTGTCATGTCCACACATGCAGTACTTGGGGCGGTAATCGATATCTGCGCATCAGCAAGTCCATACTAACCAGCGCCAGTTTCGGTTAGTCGACGTCGCCACGAGAGAGTGTGGGTTCGACCTAGATATGTATGGACTGAATCGTATTGGTTTGGAACGGTCAAAACTTCTGCTGGGCAGTGAAAACCTTAAAATAAATCATGAAAAAAATATCTGTGCACCTCTAGCCAGTTCATAGACCAAATTATATAATATGCGCTTTTGATCGACCGGAAAATAAACAAACTCAGGTCTCGACTGCGCATGCCTGTGACGTGCTTAAGCCGCTTCAAGTAAACCGCTACCGTCCACAGAAGCAAGATGCGCTGACTTAAGCTAGTTCACCTCATATATACTACCTCGCGAGGTGGTTTACTTGAAGCGAACTAGATGAGGCGAATCAGCCCTAATCCGCCTCAGCGTCGCGTCCACATGGCGAATGTGAGTCGAACTATAGGAGGTGAACTAGTTGAGGTGACTTAATGCCCAGGTGTGAACACAGCTTAAGACACTCAACCTAGATTTGATCCTACACATCCAAGTTAGATACTGGTGCACTTATTAAAATATTATTGTAGTGTAGTGCTCCTGTGTTATGATACTAAAGTTGTACAACAACAGGCAAGGAAAACCTATGTCCCTCCTTTTGATGTGCACACCAAAATCTTTTCTCTTCAACTCTGTGGATAAATGAAGTTAATGTGTAGAATTTCAATGTACACGCTTACATCGCATTTGCATCCTTTTACTTTGCATATCTCCAAATTAACCCTTTAAAATAAAGGTGACATCAAACTAACGTAAAATAGATTAGAATGATCATTTATCTTTTTTTTTAAAGACCAGAAACTCAAAACTATCGGATTATGTTGCCACTATGGCTGCTGTGTAGTGATAACCAGATGCCCAGGTGCTGTCGTCATTGGGTCTTCTGGTCGTAGCTGGCCTGTTTCTGCCTGTCCACACCCTTTATCACCTAGCCTGTCTCCCCCCCCCCCCCCCCCCCCCCCCAAACAGAATGTGCCATGTCTGTGCTTCATGGGGGTCCACACATAGATACAAACCACACGAGCTAGAACCAGACGCTTATTCAAATCAGTTTGATGATTGGATATGGAGTGTTCCAATACTAACTGGCACACGCCGACATGGCTGATTAAATGATGGAAAGAGTGTTACAGAGAAGCAGCGAGAGAGAGAGCGGGAGAGAGAGGGGAAGAGCGAGGGGGGGAGAGGACGAAAGGAGGAAGAGAGAGGACGAAACGAGGAAGAGAGAGGTGGGGGAGAGAAGGGGGTGAGAACAAAAGGGAGAGATAGTTAAGAAGAGATAGAGAGAGAGGTAGGGAGAGATAAGGGGAGTGGGAGAGATTTGCTCTTAAATGGTGATTTCCTTGCACCATCTAGCGAGTCCTAATAATGGTAGAACATGTTTCTCCATATGGCTGGTCTATCTCTCTCTCCCTCCCTCTCTCTCTCGGTCTCTCTCTCTCTCGGTCTCTCTCTTTGTCTCTCTCTCGCTGGCCACTAGTGGCATACACACTTTTCTGCTCGAGGGGAACCTCCTTACAAATAAATGTATTGGGTGTCAGTCAAACTGTGTTAATTGTATGGCCTTGTGCCAACAGTTTTACAATGCACTACAAAACACCATGCACTACAAATGTAAAACAAGAAGAATTGTTCCTGAGGACATCACTTTGCTTATTAAACTAATTTAAACAATTTTTTTTTGTTAATGATACAATTTTTTTTGTTAATGATACCATTGAATCTTACATAGGATTTTTATTTCCTTTGTCACAATTTCATGATTGTGAGCTTTAATCTTCATCATAAGTATCATTTGAACATAATTGATTTTTTGCTTTTACATTCGGCATAAAAGCGATGGTTGAACAATAAAACGACAGAATAAAAGTTGAATGCTCCGCGCCTTGGATATGACCTTTGCTACTAACATGGAATAGGCATCCGTCCATCAATCAATCAGTCAGTCAGTCACTTAATCAATCAAGCTCTCCTTTTATTGGCAACACCCTGTGCAGAGATGCAGAGAGTGAGAGACAGAAATACAACATTCGCAGAGAGTAATGAATAGACCTGCCTCTGCTAATTACTTAACATTTCCTTGTGGTGTTGAAATGTATCGAGGTATTCATTCTATTGTCTGGCAAGACTGAGCGATTGCAGGACTAGTGTTACTGGTTCTGGACTATATCCAGTCAATGAAGCTAAATAAGATTGTAAGGCTATAACAATGCCTAGCAGTGTTCACTAATACAATGGACATGTAGTTGCTGTTTTAAAAAAAGGAATCAATATGTATGTGATATGTACTGCATTATGTGGGTATAAATAAGCTATTATTTTATATTGCCTCACCGCTTTATCATGTCAAAATTAGATGCAATATATAGGACCGAATTTCTTATATAAGGAAACCCCCCTCCTGATATGACCTTAGATGTTGCTAGGACGTAAAACAACAAACAAACACCAATATATAAGGAAACTGAGTGACTGAGTGTGGCCAGACAAGTTACCGCATTTGCAGACAGAGGGCGCCACAATCGGGCGGGTTGCATAGTCGATGAACAATGAATAGTAAGATCAGTACAGTGGATGAGTTAGGATAATAAAAGAGTGAAAGCTTCCGATTAATTATACTTGTATAATGCTCATACATTACATAATTGATAATATGTGGGGGTTTTATCGTCCATTGAATAAGCAGCATTTCCCACTTTAGTTCTTGTCACTGCCACCACAGGGCAGGGAACCCAAAATAAGACCCTTTTCCACAGCATGCGGCACAGTGAGCTGCTACCCACGACAGTAGTTCTTGCCATTGTCGTCAGATGGCCAGTTGGTAGTGGAAATCCTCGATAAGACCTTTTCCCACAGAATATTCTGATACCTGCAGCATTAGCTCTTTTATTGCCGTCAGAGGGCAGGTTGGTGGTAGAAGACCTTTTTCCAAAGAGCATGCCGATACCTGCAACATTAGTTCTTTCAGTGCTATCAAAGGGTAGGTTGGAAATCGTCTACTGCAGTGCTACAGACCAGACGGGATGGCTGAATGAGTTGAGCGTCCGTCTCCTGTTTTGGGAGACTGTGGGATTTGAACCCATGGGTTCGAGCCCTGGTCGAGTCAAGCCAATGACGTAAAAGTTTTCCAAGTGTCACTTCCTAGCCAGGCGCTCAACATTATTAGGATAGGTCAAAGACTGGTTGGCTCAGTGTCAGGATAATGTGACTCAGTGGGATATCAGGTCAGTGAACTGGGCTCCCAGTGGGGCAGCACTATAAGCTATAAAGTCACCATGAGTGTGCACTGTCACCCGTCCTGATATGACCTTAGATGTTGCCAGGACGTAAACAACCAACTACTCCGCTACCTTTCAGTTACTCTTTTGCTGATGCCGTTCTCATGTGTATACAACGTACAAAAAGTAAAGCTTGTTATATTTAATGACGCCTCTAGAGCGCATTGATTTTATCATCAGCTATTGGATGTCAAACATACGGTCATTCTGACATATTTCTTTGGGGGAAACCTGCTGCCGCCACATAGGCAACTCTTTCCGATAATCAGCAAGGGGTATTGTATATGCACTTGCATACAGACAGGACAGCACATACCACATCCTTTGATGGCTACTGGTTGGAACAGAAAATAGCCCAAACTGAAAATGAATCCACTGGGAAGGATCGATCCAATGACTGACAGCTTCACAGATGGACACTTTCCCGCCTGAGCTACGTCCCGTCTTCATGTGTGTACAATGTATGCCGCCTTGTCTGTTCCAGGGCTACCTGCACGAGCTGCGAAATGACCTGGCGTGTCCGCTGGGTGCCTCCGATATCGACGCCCTATTTGGAAACATTGAAGAGATCTACAGCTTCAACAAGTCAGTAGCATTTCACACGGATCATAGCTTTTTAAGGGCTAACTTTTGAGATATTTTATTCCATTTGATATGATTTATGGGATTATGCATTGCTGCCATTTTACCTATGAAAAAAAAAGATTACTTGTTTTTATTCCAACATTTAACCCATTTTTGTACAAGTTAAATTAACAATCAAATAAAGAAAAAGAAACTCAGATTATTTGCTTTTATTCCATGTGATATGAGAATTACCACTAGTACCAAGCCCCCACCACTTAAAGAATAAAAAGCCAAAATTTCGAGCACACCCTATGCCTTGATTGCACGCACTTTGATCCCGGTGCAGATTGGAGCTGACCTTGTGTTGACCTTGACCTTGACAGGGTGTTCCTGGAGGAACTTGAGACGTGTCAGGTGGACGCGGTGAGACTGGCCCAGTGTTTTGTCGACCAGAACGAGGGTTTTGTCATTTACAGCGATTACTGCACCAACTATCCGGGGTAAGTAATTTAACACACACACAACACTGTATTATTATTATTATTATTATTATTATTATTATTATTATTATTATAGAATGAATTATTTGTTGGATTTTACGTCGTGGCAACATCAGGATGGATACAGACTTGTGACAGGTCGCACTCATTGTGACTTTATATAGTTCTGCCTTATTGGGAAGACCAGGCCCCCAGCACCATGACCCGATTCCCCATTCAGTCACATTATCCTGATACTGAGCTGACCAGTCCTTGCCCGATCCTAGTAATGCCCAGCGCCAGGCTAGGTAGAAACAAGTATCAATTTTGTAAGTCATTGGTCAATGGTGATTCGCCTGAGCTCTACCAATTCGAACACTTGAGACCGGCAATAGAATATAAGAATACTAAAATACTAGAACACTAGAAGACTAAAACAGTCGAACAGTAGAACAAAAGAATAGTACAATAATAGTACAATATAATATATAACATTATAATTATATATTATGATATATTATAATATATCATTATATAATTATATTATATAATTATCGAAGTGACCAAAGTTAATATAAACCATCAAAATTAAATGTGTATGGCAGGCAACAACAAAAATGCTATTAACAACCCATACATGGCGAAGCATCAGTGGCGTATGATGATGCGTGTAGGCAGCACCGATTAACAGAGGAGTAGTGATCAGAACCACCCTAAGATTTAACCACCATTTGGTGTTAAATATAGATTTTAATATTATTATATAATATTATATAATTATGAATCATATAATTATTTTATAATATAATAATCTAATATGTTGTATTATATTATTATAATAATGATTGTAATCATTGTAATAATTATAATTGTAATAATTATTATAATTTTAACAATTTTAATAATTATAATAATTTTAACAATTTTAATAATATTAATAATATTGATTTGCTGTTGACCTAATACCCGATATATCACGAGTGCTGACGCGTCTTATGCTGTGCTCTCCTTAGTGCGGTGGAAGTGCTGACTGCGGTGATGGGGAACAGTGAGAAGGCGGAAGTGTTTCGCCAGCAGCAGGCTCGCCTCAGCCACAACCTGCCGCTCGGCGCCTACCTCCTCAAACCTGTGCAGCGCATCCTCAAGTACCACCTCCTCCTGCAGGTACAAGCATTTTTTTCAGTTTCTACTCTTACTCGGTCCGTGTCTCTGGCTCGCTGGCTGGTCACCATAGAGCAAAGAGACATGGCCCTTTGACTCAACTCTCCTAATTCCTCTGTCCTATACTCTACCCTTTTTTTTTTCTCCCGGGCTTACTTCTCCCCCTGATCAAGGGAGTTGTTTGCTTGGGTGGGGCCCTTTACCTTTTCACTCTCTCGCTTTGTTCTTGTTGCTGGAACCTGCCATTACCCTTCCCTTCCTCCTGAACCCTTGCTGCCACTGGATACGAGTGCTTTGCGTCTGCCGGACCGGAGTGATTCGGGGCCACCCCAATGATGTGTCATTCGATTGTTGTAAAGACATCCCCAGCTTCTACAACCGTCCCACCTGAAGATTAAGCTTCAACCAAAGATCGGACTGATTTATCGGTGCCTTTCTATAATTGCTGCAGTTCTGCAGCCGGTAACTGTCATAAGGTTACAAACCCCCCATAAGTTCAAAGTCAGGTACAAGCGTGGCTACTGGGTCCCACATGTAATACCACAAAAAAGGGGTGGTCGCAAAGTGTTTCTCAGTGGTTCTACATATTATATCTAGCTTAGATACTGGTGCATTTATTAAGCATTTGTTGCCACACAAAAAGGAGTACTGAGGCACTTGAATAGAACCTGTTACTGCAGAATGCAATGATGTCAGAGTTTTGGCATGCCTGCCAAATTTAATTTTACATGGTTGCACTTGAACTGTCTCAAAAGTTAACCATTTAAAATAAAAGTTACTTCAAATAAAGTAAGGTAAAAAAAAAGAAAGTAATTTAATACATTTATCTCAGAAAAATCACAGAAACTCAAAACTATCGGACTATGCAACTTGTAATAACAATCTCGATCTAATTTTCTGCGTCTTTTTTTTCAAGTTAATTAATAATTTTAATCTCATTTTTATTTTTCCAACTTAGTTAACAACAATTTTAATCTGCTTCTTTTCCCCCCGCCTCAAATTAATTAACCGAATTTAACCCGCTGGCCCTGGCAGAACATGCTGACCCACATGGACGAGAAGGGGGCTGAGGTGGTGACGGCGGCACTCGCCTCCATGACCAACATGGCGGCGCACATCAACGAGATGAAGCGGAAGCACGAGCACGCCGTGCGCACGCAGGAAATGCAGAGCCTGCTGTTCGACTGGGCAGGCGCAGACCTCACCGCCTACGGAGAACTCGTCTTGGAGGTGAGAGGGAAGGATGAAATGTTATTGTTTTAAGTCCTAGCAACATTTATGGTCATATCAGGAGGGGTACCGACTTGCGACCGTGCACACTCATGGCGACTTTATAGTGCTGCCCACTGAGAGACTAGGCCGCCGGCACCATGACCTGATATCCATAGGTGAGAGGGAGGAAGTAGAGGGGGCAGGGGAATCTGATGTTTGTCTGCTGAGATGCAGACTTCACCGCCTACTGAGAACTCGTCTTGGTGGTTAGAGCGAAGGAGAAGAGGGTGAGGGCTGGGGGAAGGTCTGCTGTTCGACTGGGTAGACGCTGAACTCATTTTGGAGGTGAGAGGGAGAAAGGAGATGAGAAGGTGGAGTGGAATCTGCTGTTCGAATGGGTAGGCGCAGACCTCACCGCCTACGTAGAGCTTGTCTTGGAAATGCGAATGATGGAGAGAATGAGAGTGGGGTTGAGGGGAGAGTCTTGTTGGACTGTGTAGGTGCTGACCTCGCCGTCTAATGGACAACTCGTCTTGGAAGGGAGATAGGGGAGAACAGGAAGTGGGGAGAGGAGGGAGATGCCACATGGTGTCACAATGACAGGGTCCATCCGGGGCCTGGAAAGTCTTCATTTGCCCCATTTCAAGGCCTTGAAAAGGCTTGCATTCAACTTATTTTGGGTAATTAGTCTTGAAAAGCATTGAATCCCATTAAACTGTCTCTACTGATCTAAATTAGTCTGAAATCGCCATTCAGAATGGCGATTTCTGACTAAATCCAAATGAAAATAGTCTTGAATTCCTGTCAAAAACAGCCTTGAATTCCTGTCAAAAACAGCCTTGAAATAGCCTTGAAATGGCCTTGAATTCCATATGTTGACATGTGTATGGACCCTGCAATGACGTCATCACATGTTAATTGTGAGACAGTGTCTGTGTACCGTTATGTTCCTAAGACACCAGGCCTGTTGCTTCTTTCAGGAGACATTCAGAATGCACGGTGCTAAGGGAGATCGCCACCTGCTGCTGTTTGAGAAGGGGTTGCTGATTGCTAAGCACAAGGATGATGCGGGGCTTCAGATCAAAGACTGCATCAAGGTCAGTGGCAGCTCAAGGTCATCTGCGGTGAACAATGGATATATTCATATTCGACTGGCGCAATTTTCTGTTCGTATTTTTTTAAGCTCCTCCCACCTACGTAAGCGTAAGCCCGGTAAGCCAACCAGTCAAATAGGACATCTGAGCAAGTCCTTGAAAATTAAATGGCGGTGCAGGTGTTTTTTTCAATATCCCATTTGAGAATAATGTAGCCATAGCAAAGAAAGCTGTCCAGTAATTTTATAGGGTAATGTTTATTTATGTCCAGTGTGTTGTGACAATTATGTTGTCTTCCACTGTTATTTACACTGTATGACAGTCGAGGTCATAGGTGGTACGGTAGAAATTACTGTTTTGCATGTTGTAGGCCGTAATTTAGGAATTAGTTTTATGTGTCAGGGGGTGTCGGATAGAAGGTATGAATTACTGTTTTGTGTCAAGAGTTGTAGGTGAGAAGGTATGAGTTATTGTTTTGTGTGTCAAGGGTTGTAGGTGAGATGGTATAAATTACTGTTTTGTGGGTCAAGGGTGGGAGGTGGGACAGTATGAATTACTGTTTTGTGTGTGAAGGGTGGGAGGTGGGACAGTATGAATTACTGTTTTGTGTGTCAAGGGTGGGAGGTGAGACAGTATGAATTACTGTTTTGTGTGTGAAGGGTGGGAGGTGGGATGGTACGAATTACTGTTTTGTTTGTCAAGGGTGTGAGGTGGGACTGTATGAATTACTGGTTTGTTTGTCAAGGGTGGGAGGTGAGACAGTATGAATTACTGTTTTGTGTGTGAAAGGTGGGATGGTACGAATTACTGTTTTGTGTGTCAAGGGTGGGTGGTGGGATGGTATAAATTACTGTTTTGTAGTGTCAAGGGTGGGAGGTGGGACGGTATAAATTACTGTTTTGTAGTGTCAAGGGTGGGAGGTGGGATGGTATAAATTACTGTTTTGTAGTGTCAAGGGTGGGAGGTGGGACAGTATGAATTACTGTTTTGTGTGTCAACGGTGGGTGGTGGGACAGTATGAATTACTGGTTTGTTTGTCAAGGGTGTGAGGTGGGACAGTATGAATTACTGGTTTGTTTGTCAAGGGTGGGAGGTGGGACAGTATGAATTACTGTTTTTTGTGTCAAGGGTGGGAGGGTAGACAGTATGAATTACTGTTTTGTGTGTCAAGGGTGGGAGGTGGGATGGTATGAATTACTGTTTTGTGTGTGTTAATGGCTTTAGGCAGGGAGGTATGAATTACTGTTTTGGGTTGTAGGGAGTATTGTTATAATTACCTTTGTGCGTTTGTAGGCAATGCGGTAGTAATTGCTGTTTTTCGTGTTACAGTGTTCAAACTTGATGCTGGTAGAGAGTATCCCACGGGAACCCCTGAGCTTCCACGTCATCCCGTTCGACAATCCCCGCGGGCAGTATACCTTCCAGGTATGCAGCAATACAGTCGTAGCGCATTGATTTAAACTTTTTTTAAATTTTACATTTCATAATTAAGCAGGTGAAATTCCATTCAACTGCGGACAATTGATCTTCCTCATTCCTCATTTCACTGCTCCGAGCCGTATCATAATAATGCTGAGCACCTGGCTAGATAGCGAAGAGTATAAATTTTGTTTTGCGTCATTGGTTCAACTCGGCCGGGGTTCTAATGGGGCTGTCACACTACGACGTAATGCGGTAGCGTAAGCTGATGTAGGTGAAATTTGGCCATTACGTCAAGATATGTCGAGGAACATTCAGATACGTTACGCATTTGTTAAGCCTACGTTGAGATACGGTGACACATGTCAAGGTTTTGGACATACCCAAAAGTTTTGACGTAGCTCGATGTACAGGCCGTTACGTTGGCTTACGTTGTGCTCACGTTAGGCTTACGTTGAGATACATTAGACGTTCATTAGAGCTACGTCAGTCTACATTGTGCTACATCGACTTACGGTAGACTGATGGAGAGCCGAGAGGAACGTGTGCTGCCAACGTGCTGTTAACGTTTCTTGACAGGTCTAACGTGTCTCTGACGTCTGTCTAACATTAGCCTAATGTAAGTCCAACATGTCTTGATGTATTCGACGTATGACGAACGGCTGGCACGCACGTAACATATGTAATGTCCGCCAACATTCTTCAAACGTACACAAACGTGCTGTGAACCTTGTTAAATGCTGGACTGTTGTTACACTGACACTGCTCACTCGCGGGCCTGGCGTCGACTCACGTTACGAATACCGTTAAAGTCACACATAGCTGCATTAGGGTGGGCGTAATTATGCGAGTCCCATGCTAAGCCGACACTGAGGTTTTGCTAGGCTGATGCTCGTTAGCCTTACGTTGGGTCTATTTTTTTGTTTACCTTCTAACTCATTGACACACGTTACAACTATGTTGGATGATGTTTCGCCTACGTCCACTACGTTGCACCGACGTCCAAATTGGCCCTGCAACGCTGAGAATTTGTACGTAGCTCGACATAAATAAGTGATTTCTACGTTCCCCACTCGCTGGCCCATTACGTCGTAGTGTGACAGGGGTATAACCAATGACCTGCCACATGGGTAGCGAATGCTCAACTCATTCAGTCATCCCATCTGGTTAATGATCTTAATGGATAACTGGATGGAATGGTCGGATTAGAAGAGTACTTGAGTGTACAATCGAGTCAAACCAAATTTAGTATTTGTCACTACCTAACTGCTATGACCTTAAATGTTGCCAGGAAATAAAACCCCAGTAAAACAAACCAAGGCAATTTACTCCAATTTTGCATGTTCATACTTCAGAGCCAGAGTTTTAAATCAAAGTCACTTCAAAGTAAAGTCACAAAAATGACAAAAGCTCAAAACCATCGGACTGTGCGACTTTATAAGCGTGCCTCCCTCACCACCTACCTCCCCACCTCCCACGGTAGGGCGATGGCCTCGCGTGCAGAAGATCAGGAGTTTGGTTCCTGGTTGAGTCCAACCAATGACTTATAAAAATGAATACTTGTCGCTTCCTAGCTTGGTGCTCGGCATTAATAGGATAGGGCAAAGACTGGTTAGCTCAGTGTCAGGATAATGTGACTGAGGGGGATATCAGGTCATGGTGTTGGCAGCCTGATTTCACAGTGGGGCAGCACTATAAAGTCGCCATGAGTGCGCACTGTCACAAGTCGGTACCCATCCTGATATGACCTTAGATGTTGCCAGGACATAAACCTCCAACAACCAACCAACTAACCAACCTCTACCTTCGCTCCAGGCGCGGTGCCTGGACCAGAAGCGTCAGTGGTGCCTGGAGCTGAAGCGGCTCATCCTGGAGAGCTACACAGCCGACAAGGCCATCCCGTCCTCGGTGAAGGACAAGGTGCTCACTCTGACCTCCCGGTCCGGGGCCCGTGACTCGCTGCGTCGTCTCAGCCAGCCGCCCAGCGCGCCCAAGTCCTGCCCCGCGCCCGACTACCTCGACCGGAAGCGGCGGCCGCGCAGGCGCTCTGTCAGTTCCGTCCTGCCCGGTGAGTTGCGCGTCACATCCGGAAATGCTGAGACCTCCTGGGTCGGGCTTAATAATTGATTGGTTTAAGAAAAGCAGAAAAAAAGTACATTACCTATATATATACATGTACATGTATGTATATGCTTTACCATAAGGACGCCTCTATTTTCATGGTACCTTAGCGACAGAAGGATATTATAAAATCACGGTACTGTGACAGCAGTGCACCAGTCTAGCATCACGGTACAGTTAATATAGATCAGCAGTCTAGCATCATGGTACCCTTATCTTAGATCTGAAGGTTGCCGCATTCAGACCAATGGGGATGCCTCTATTGTCACAGTACTGTGGCAACACACAGATATTCTAAAATTACAGTACCATGACAGCAGTGCAGCAGTCTAGCACCAAGGTACCGTTAATATAGATCAGCAGTCTAGCATCATGGTATCGTTCTTTTAGAACCGAAGTCTAGTCAATTCAACCAAGAATATCTAACCCTAACCAAAGACCCTATAATACTAAGACGGCTCACTCCCTATCTCTCCAATGGTAATGTAAATTTCGCAGTGCCACCTTGTGGTGGGTTTGATCAGCCCAGCTGCTGGTTGGTGTTTTACATGTAAACACATACAATTATATTATACATGAGATAGGTAAGTATGAATATACATCAATATGAAATTGTTATGAACAAATACACATCGTCCTCAGCATCAGCATCATCATCGCCATCATCACACATCTTTCACATTCATATATACACACGTATATCTGGATATGCTGGATATTCACATTTATACATCTAATATAGCAACTGTTTAACCAAGAGAACAGCCAGCGCACCAAGTGGTGGGTTTGATCATTTTGATTACACAGTACAGGCTGAGTGAGCCGGCTTAGTATTATAGGGTCTTTGCCCTAACCCTGAGCAGAACCGTGATTGTAGAATAATCTACTGCCGTCACGGTACTGTGACTATAGAATCTCATGCTAGGGACACGGTACCATGACAATAGTCACTCCGTTACCATATATAGAACTGCTGGTAGCAAAGCATTGAATGATATCTGTGCAGGCTTTGTCCAATATTGTGATATCCAAACTAGCCAATACTGACTGATGTAGACAGAATGTTAAAAGTAATTAAGATGAGTTTTGACTGGCATCTTAATGCATACAAAGCTGCATAATCCCATGAAAGCATAACATTTTCCAAGACCAGACGGGATGGCCGAATGAGTTAGAGCGTCCGTCTCCCGTGCTGGTAGATCATGGGGTCGTGTGTTCGAACCCTGGTCAAGTCAAACCAATGACTTAAAAATTGATACTAGTCGCTTCCTAGCCAGGCGCTCGGCATTATTAGAACAGGGCAAGGACTGGTGTGCTCAGTGTCAGGATAATGTGACTGAGTGGGATATCAGGTCATGGTGCCGGTGGCCTGGTTTCCAAGTGGGACAGCACTATAAAGTTGCCATGAGTGCGCACTATCACAAGTCGGTACCCGTCCTGATATATAATCAAGCGTTTTAGTTTGGAAAATGTTTTTGGTTTTGGTTTTTTGTTGTTTTACGTCCTAGCAACATCTAAGGTAGATTTGATCTAACTTAGACACTAGTGCACGTATTAAACACTTATTGCTGTCTAGAAAAGAATACTATGTCAGTTTACCAGAACATGTTACTGCTGAAGCTTTTCGGCATGCACACCAAAATTAATGTAGCATGTTTTCATTTCAAATATCTGCAAAATTATAATAAGTTATTTCAAGCTAGTATGGTAGAATATAACGATGAACCTGATATGTTAATCTAATAAAAATGTGGCAGAAACTCAAGACCATCGGATTATGCAACTTTAACTTTTGTCATTTACAATTGGTGGATAGAATATTGATTTTTTTTAAATTTCTTTACCCATAAACCAGGGATGAAAGATCTCCGGGATTTTGCGGATTTCCACGATCTTTACTGTACTGCAATCCCGCAGCACTATCAGATTACCCTAATACGTTGTTCAAATGCCGCAGCACTATATATATGAAACTATCCCAGAGCACTATCAGATTACCCTAATACGTTGTTCAAATGCAGCAGCACTATATATATGCAACTATATATATGAAACCTGACTTCTGGGAATATTCCGCGATTCCCTGACAGTGCTAGGCCTATGGAAGAATATCCGCGTTTTCGCGGAAATTCGCCGTCGGTTTAAAAGTAACTTCACGTTCAGCATAGATTTCCGCTTTTTTTTTCCCCCGGTGACCACTTTCATCCCTGAATAAATGAACAGTAGTGGAAGATAAAATCATGTATGAAAACGGTGGTCTACGGAGTGTTGGGAATAGAAAGAGAAGAGAAAGAAAAGAGAAGAGAAAAAGAAGAGAAAGAGAAGAGAAAAGAAGAGAAAAGAATCCAAACTTGCAATCAACATTGGTGCATAAATAAATGTTGTAATACCACCTTTTCGTGTTTTCTTTGCCAAATTGATGAAGATGCGGGACGGGTAAACACTAAATGAAAAAAGTAATTAGCTTCATAGACTACTTATTTATTTCGACATCATTGCCATTTATTATTAATATTTCTTAGTAACCATGTGTTTCAGTTACTGTGTTTGACAAAAAAAAAATGGAACGGGGGGCTAGAGACACCTTTTTTTAATTAATATTTTTTAATACATTTTTTTTCTTTTCTTGTTCCCCCCCATTTCCCCCCTATTTTTTGGTTACTGTCCCAAGACTCCCTTTCTGTCAGTCCTAATTTAAATTTTGGATCATTTAATAATTATGACATTTTTGGTGTTTTGAATTTAGTTGACCATCAAGCTGTAGCGCCAGCACCCCCCCCCCCTTTGTTCACCAGGGGCATTTTACATTAATATTACTCTTAAATAATAGTTTAACCCCTACCCTACCCCACTCCCACCCAACCCCAACAACCCAACCCCCTTCCCTCTTCCCTGACATCTCACCCTCACCCTCACTCTCACCTCCCTCCCCCATACTCCCAATTTGACTTTCAATTCAGATAATGGAACTTGAATTGCTTCTTTTTTTTTAATGCTTCGGATTCTTTAGCGATGTGAAAGCAGTGCTGCATGCATTAATCAATCAATAAATTAATCAACTAATTAACTATCCCCACACATTTAACTGTTGCCTCGTGCAGTTCACCCTCCTTGCAAACCTTAATATGCCTTTGTTGTTGCTAACATCTGTCCCCCCCCCCCCCCCCCCCCCCACCCTACACGCACACACCCAACCCTGGTGTTTTTCCTGTGGTCATTTTGTTCAGTAAGAGTGGTTTACCTTCACAGACACCCTCCCCCCCCCCCCACACACACACAACCCCCCTCAACTCCCCTTCCCCCGCCGCCCTTTTGAGTACAGGGATGAAAGATCTCCGCGATTTCACGGATTTCCACCATTGTTGATATTCACTGATCAACGGTCACAAATTGTCAATATATTTGATATATAAATGTGTGTATATATAGTATAATATATTATATATAAATCAATTGCTATATATAGCAATTGATTCGTCCGAATCCTGTTGTTATATAATCTTAGATGTTACTAGAATATAAAACCGAGATGAGAAAGTTAGGCATGGGCCTATAATACAGTCACAACCAAGACAGTCGAAACCTGACTTCCGGCATTTTCCCCGCGATTCCCTGACAGTGCTAATCCTAAGGGGGGAAATCCGCATTTTCGTGGAAATTTGCCATTGACGCTAAGATCTCGGCTTGATTTCCGCATTTTTTGTTGGAGACCACTTTCATCCCTGTGAATATTGTCATCGTTGGTGCTGTTGAATGGTTGTTGAACTTGTCTTATATTAATAACCTGAATTGGAATTCCACCACGTGTGTTCGTTGCATCATTTTGTTCGAACATCTTCATCAAGAGAGAATAGTACCATTGTCTAGATGAACACTGTGATAGTGTCTTTATAGTGTTGCCAGTGCATTTTTGTATAATATCAACAAGACCTGCTATTGTCTACCAGTGCAGGTGTTCCAACATGTGCAGGCTATCATTAGTTGACAACTCACATATGTAGCTCTTCTGTTAACTTCATACGTACTAATATCGATGCAAATGGCAGTACCAATACAAGAATTTCTCGGGAGTGTCTGTCAATGTTTAATAAAACTGTCTATCTGTGTATTTTTTCCTTATCCTTATCTCAACCATTTTCCTCTCGCCTACAGATTTCGCTCACCTGAAATCCCAAGTGACAAAAAAGGTTTTAACAAAGAAGGTGAGTTGCTAGATCTTTTGATGATTTAATTATATTATACTGACCGCCATAAAGTTCTTGAAGAATCATAGATAAGTCTGAATAGTCTTGTTTTCACCATTAGACAGTTGGTCGATAGAAAGCCCGAGCCTACACTTTTTCAGATGCAGGGGATTGTAACCTCCCACACCACATAGACATGGTATGAGAGCAACTTGTCTTTGATGACACTGTAAGTTATACGCAGCGGTGTATAGAGTATTGACTTTGAATTTGTATAGTCTGACTGTTTCTGCAATATTCTTAAATAAATACAGTTAAATTGATCGGCGCTCAGCATTACTAGGATAGGGCAAGGAGCAGTGGAATGAGGAAGACCAATTGTCCGCAATTGAAATTTCCCCTGCTTAATTTGAAAAAAAATACATATATATCGATTTATGATATATAATAAATATATATGATACATTATATATATTTAGTAACAAAGCGGCTGTGTGGCAAACTACAGCCAGCCTTCGAAATTCAAAACTAACCAGTTTAAAAAATAGCCTATTTTCTGATAATTTCGGATTTAAGAGAATTTTGTACCTGTCTTTTTGAAGCCTATTTTCTTTTCAGTTGTCTCGATTATTTACAGATTCCTTGCCACAGACTTCCGCTTTTTGCCCCCCCCTTTTTTTTCTTTCTTCCCCCCACCCCCTTTTTTTTTTTTTGCCAGGTACCATTTAAAAAATAATAATTTGCCAGGTACCTTTTTTGTTGTTTTTTAATTTAAAATTTTTTTTTTGCCAGGTGCCATTTTTATCCCTATGTACTTGTCTAATTATTCCGTTTCTGGTTTCAGTCTCCACGCATGCAGCGACGCAGGCAGTCGGAGAGCGCCGTCCTACGAGGGACTGTGGGACAGCTGCTAGAGAAGAGCAAGGTGCGTTAGGTCTCCAGGGTCACACAGCTGTTGGGGCGCATGCACAGATGCAGTTGTTTTTTTGCGGGGAGGGAGCTAAAATAAAAAATTACCTTGACCATAACGAGACGCGGTGGCTGAATAGAGTTGAGTGCCCACCTCCTGTTTTGGTAGGTCATGGGAATTCGAACCATCTAAAAAAAAATTAAATGTTAGAAGCTCAAAACCATCCAACTATGCAACTTTAAGTAAGTAGGGGAAAGGATTGGCTATTTAAATAATGCATCGTCAGTAGTTTTTCAGATAATGGATTTGTAAAATTGGTGCCAAGTCCCGTGCAAATAAGTGTTTTGCCTACTGAACGCATAGTTATTATATGTATGTCTAGACCTTTCTAGACATATTCCGGAATAGCTGGATAGATTTGACTATATCTAGACATGGCCAGATATAACTAGACAGAGTCAGACTTAGATATACTATTCGAAGTGTAAGAACTATATATTATTATTATATGTAATGGTTCGGAGGAGTATATGTGCAAAAGGCTATATTACTATGTGTAAAATGGTTAAGAGGACATTTGTGTAACATGGTTGGAAGTATATTAGTTCATATGTGTAACCTGGTTAAGAGGATTATAATACTTAATAGTATGTGTAAAATGGTTAGGAAGACTATATTAGTGTATGTGTAACATGGTTAAGAGGACTATTTTATTGTGGGTATTGTTGTTAGAAGGACTATGTGGTGTTAAAATATTTAAGAGGACTATGTATTATATATAATGGTTAAGAGGACTATGTTATGTGTAAAATGGTTAAGCAAACTATATTATGTGTAGAATGGTTTATTATTATGTGTAAGGTGTTTAAGAGGACTATATTATTATGTTTACAGTAGTTAAGAGGACTATACAATATTACAAGGATAAAATGTTAAGAGGACTCTATATTGTTACAAGCATGAAATGTTAATCAGACTTGTATATACTGATATTTGTGATTTAGCTCATCGGCTCCTTTTCGTGATGCCTTTCAGAAGCCGGAGCTGCTGTGCGAGGTGGAGGATCTAAGTGATACAGACTCCGCGGAGCCGGGCCTCTACCGCAGCATGGAGAGTCTCAACTCGTCATCACCGCTGTCCTCCATTGCTTCGACCGTCAAGCCGGCTGATGCCCCAGAAGCACACCGTATCTTGCCACGGCTCACCGTAGAAGATTCTGCGGACGGCTCAAGCTGCCTCACAGATGGCACATGGGAAGATCCTGACCCAGAGAGTGGGCGCGAGAGCATCGACAGCACACCCACTTCATCCAACCGCCTACAGTGGCCACCGAAGGCACAACCTCAGGGTGATGACGGAAGTGGGTGCGACTCTAGCAGTCCTTTGCCAATCAAGCGACGAGATTCATTCCGCATTGCAACGATGCTGCATCGGATCGACTCGCGAAAGCCTCCTGGTGGGAAGAACTCAAAGCATGCAGACTTGCACCAAGATGCCACCTCAGTCGATATGCCGTCTACTCCATTATCTTCGCTCACCCCGAATACCAATGCAAAGCCACCAGCTGGGAGGGGCTCGCGTGCAATGCTCAGATCGTGGCGAAGGGTGTCGGAAGGTGACCTTCAAGTCATGACCAAGGATATTGCCATCACTGCTGGTGAAATAGACCGCAACTGTAGGTATGTCGAGGTGGATGATCCTGGGTCACGACTGAATGTCGAGAATGATGGTGATGATGAGGCAGAGGATGAACCGCTTTACCCAACAGTTGACAACACCCAAATGGGAGTCCGCCTGGTTGAAGACGATGAAGGTGATTTCTGTGAACTGTCTCTGCACTCTGGGTACACCCAAGGTGATCCTAATAATAACCCAACGCCAACATTGATAACCAACAATCAAGCGGTGGTTTTGAATGCTAATGGGCATGTAAGGAATATTGGGAACAGCCTTCATTGTCGTTCACAAGCACAACATGGCCGGTTAATAAAGAGTTTGCGAGTTGAGGGTGCAAGTGCGTGTGAGCGGTTACCTCGGTCGCGCAGCTGTTCAGCATACACTCTAACCACAAACCATGACAGCAAGCAATCCCTTCACGTGAGGGAGCCCAGATGCGAGAGGTCCCCTTCCCCGTGTGCTCCAAGGAGTGCTTCTGGGAGCTCACACACAGACAATCTCAACAATGTCGCATCTGACCAGACAGGGCTGTATGATAATGTTCATTGCCACTGGGATGTTGGTACCCCTGATGCTGCCCAACTACAGTCATACCTCAATGCTAATCTGCAACTTACCGATCATACAACGAAAAATGGACTTAAAGGGAAGAAAAGCAGTAAAGCTGACCCTTGGATGCCACAGTTGAGAAGCCAGGCTGTGCGCAAAAGCCGGTCGCGGTTGCGCTCTAATTCTCTGAATTCTTTAACTGACTGCGTAGATGGTGCCCATTTACACTCTGGCCATCAGCGAATACCGTCCGATACTCTAGTGTTTATTAACAGGAATGCCTTTGTGTCTTCTGGCAATTCAAGCGTCATTCGGCATGATGTTGCTACAGAGCGGGTTATTGCCCGGCTTGCCACACCGCCCCGTGAGTTTGGACCCAGTGAGATCATACAAGAGGTCAAAGACTCTCAGGAGCGGGGTCGCATAGTGAACCGCTATGCTACACCACCACGAACAACAGCGGATTCTGTATCGCTAAGCTCAGCTGGCACAGTTGTCAATAAATCGCAAAGCCTGAGTAGTGAGAGCGAAACAACTATGCCTGGCTCCCCTATCATAGTGAGGGCATCGCATAACCTTAAGCCGCGGTGTCATAGCACACTGCCTGGAGATCTGCGCTACACTGGTCCTGCCATGTTGAACGATCTGGAGGACTACATCACACAATCACAATCCTTAGAGTATTCACCGAGCGTGCCTGTTTCATTTCCTACTAACGCAAACTCAACAGACAATTATAAGTTCTATCGACAGAGCAGCCTGAATGAGACGAGCTTACGCAGTCTGACAACTCTAGCGCGATGTGGTTCTAGTCAACAAAGCCCCACCTTTTCCAGCCCTGGGTCCATGAACTCCAGTGACAGTATCGTGGAGTCGCTGAAGCAGGCTGTGTTCAGCTTCACCTCACGCATTGCCAGCCACATGCCACGCCGAGTGGAGTCAAGCCCACGCCGCACACCACGGTGTCGCTCAATCAGCGCATTGGAGGAACTACGTGTGGAGACACTGCTGCAAGAACAACAGAGGCCGCTGCGGAAAAAGGACCGGCGAGGGCGCTTTGTGGCACAACTCGCAAAGGTTTACACCGAACATGTCAAGAAAAGGGGACGGTCCACATCCGTTGAGCGAAGCAATTCACTTAACCTGAAAGATAAGGATTCCACCAGACTGACCAAACAGCTGAAAAACTTACTCCGCGAAGGCAATCCAGGGAGTTCAATAATTGGCGAACGAATGGCATCTTCCAAACCACTTGTGCTTGGAACATACACTCTACCAAGACATCGACCGCCACGCCCTAAGAAGTCAGGCTCGGGCAGCAGGAAGAGGGAGTCGACACCACACCCAGAAGCAGCTCCGCCTGTACCAGTGGTGATTGTGGATGAGGAGAGCCCTGAGGCAGTGGTGAGGCGGCGGAGTCAGAAGGTACAGAGTTGCCACTCATCGGCATATGACTCTGGGTGTCTGGACGTGGGTGTCAAAGACCTCACCCTGGAAGGTGACGACCATCATGGACACGCAACCCTACAGGCAACTCTCGAAGCGTTCAACATGGTGTATGCAGGGAGGGACACGGAAGAGGATGACGATCGAGCATATTACTACGAGCGGAAGTTCGTAGAGGACCTGGAATCCAACTTTGGTGATGATGCATTCCGAGACTCTGCGGTTTATAGTGACGACGGATGCGCAGCGCCGGATCCGGAAGCAGCGAACACAAATGTGTCAATACGCGACACAATGAAGCTAATCGAACAGCGCAGCCGGACGCGGTTTGTTCCGCGCACGGAAATCCGGCAAGAGGAAAAGGCGAAGGGGATCAAGGACATACTTCGGAGCCTGGAGCTGGCGGCGCAGGCGCGGCTCGAGTCGGGTAGTCTGGGCAAGCCATTGGACAGCGAAGCCGCAGCATCCGAGAAAGCCATGTTGAAGTCCATTCGGGATCGCACGCGGGAACTGGTGGAGTGCGCAACCTTGACGCGCATCCGCCAGACGGCGTGCTCTGTACTTGAAGACATGCCGAGCGGAGGCGAGGATGGCCCGCTGGAGGGCGCTGCAGCTGCCGGCTCGCCGCCATTGAGACGTGGGTGGGTGAAGCAAGTGGTTACCTTATTACAAGAGCACTCAGAACAGATGTTGTCTTCTAGCGAGGACTAACACATGACTGCCTGCCTGCGTGCACAGTGTAGAGGGGATAGCGACTTGCTGTGTGACTCCTGAACTAACCCGCTCCCAATGGTGCTCCGAGTGTTTCTAAACCTAACGTTTTATATTTATTTATTTTGTTTTTTTGTTTTTTTTTACTCCTCCTTTACTCGTAGATTCCAGAGAAGGTTGCTACAACCCTCTTTGTAGAGATACTAACCTGCATCGGTGTGTGGGCACTGCCGGCTTAATCTCAAACACAACTTGTACATATTGACTGACAGTCACAAGTGGGCAAACTTTAACCATGTCCATCTAGCTCTACTTAACGCTATGACCACCAGTTACGTTACATTCACAACACGCGCTCCCATCGTACCACGCCATCATGTTAACTCAAAACAGGATTGGGGTTTTATGTCCAAGCAACATCGAATGTCATGCCAGGACCGGCTTGTGACAGTATGCACTTGAGGCAACTTTTATACTACAGTGCTGCTCCACTGGGGAACCAGACCGATGGCGCTATGTTATCCGATATCGCACTCAGTCACATTATCCTGATACTGACCTAACCAGTCTCTATCCTATCCTATCCTAGTAGTGCCAAGCGCCAGGCTAGGTAGCGACAACTATCAGTTTTGTGCATCATTGGTTTGACTCAGCCGGGATTCAAACCCCTGACCTTCCACACAGGAAGCCAGCGCTCTTACTGATTCGTCCGCGGGGTCTGGTCAATAAAAATATGAACTATTTGTATTTGCATATTATACGCGGTTGCGTATTTCTACATTTTACTACATAGCACGTTATGGTGAGCAATTTAGAAAGTTAAGTGCCAATTGAATTGTTATACCTTATATATATATCTATCATATGCTATCTAGTTGAATTTGTTATTTGCTCGAGTGAAGTCCACGGTATAGATTCTGATACTGATAAACGAGTCATAAAAGATGATTTGGCTACTACTATTTAAGATAGCAGATGCTTTAATAATTTATATGCATCTTATGTATGGTCAGTTACCATATGATCCTACTTGCTAACTGTACACCTGATAATGATATACAGATCTAATTAAGGTGGTCAATAAACGATTCAGAACTATTTATGCTGGTTTTCTGGATGTTGAATACAAATACAGTAAAACCTCTAAATCGACTGACCAATTTAAACCGAATTTAAATGGTCCATATAGGGAGGTGGTCGGTTTATGGCGTTTTTTTGTATCATTACACTGGTATTGTATGGGCGATCATTTGGGACCCAAACAAAGCGATCAATATAGGGGAGTGGCCGATCTGTTGAAGTGTTCAGTTTAGAGAGGTTTTACTGTAATGAGGAAACCAATTGTCCGCGATTGAAATTTTCCCTGCTTAATCAACCACAGTAACCCGTAGAAAAAAAATCTAGAAATATGACAGAAACAGAATAGCACACCAGGAATAGATTTAACCTATATAATGAGACTGTCTCAAAAGGTGCTAAGCAATATGGGACAAAACTTTGTCTATAGTAACGATCAACACACTATCTACTTATGCATTTGCTCAGGATAAACTGAATTGTTTTTTTACATGGTGTTTCATAATCCCAATAGAATACATATTGATTTGAAGCAAATGTCCTTGTGTTTTCAGTGTAACCGTTTCTGTGCGGTTTTGTGTCAATCATTAGTATGGACAAAAAAACGAAGAGTTAGCACCTTTTGAGACAGGCTCATATATATATATATATTTCACATCGTTCTCGGCCTCCTGGCTAATTATATATATTTCACATCGGAAATATATCTATTTCACATCGTTCTCGGCCTCCTGGCTAAATATAGCACAGGGAAAGGGGTGAGCATAGCCGTAGATAAAGGATTCACCCCGTACTGCTGCGGTAGCCACAGTAGGGGTGAATACCAATCCTATATATAAAAGCTGCCGAAAAAGTGGACACATGAAACGAGAGCCTAAATTCACAATCTAAGAAGCAAAATATATTCTTCACATACCTGAATATATTTACCCGCAACTTTTGAACTGTTTAGTTGATTAAGTTCATAGTTGCATGAAGTCTGGATCGACATCCACATGTCGGCCATTTTGGTAGAGTCCAATCTAAGTCATTTTCATTAGCTGAGGTAGTCAGGTGGTACATTTTCATTGGCTGCGATAGTCAGGTGGTACAACCAGTTCATTCAAATATGGAGGATTTATTTCATGGACTATCACTTCAAACTTATTTTGTGTCAACATAACCATGATATTATGTGATGTGTATATGCTGAGGGAAAACGTACTTGGATTGTAGGCTATTGGATTTTAATCAACATAAGGTACGAAAGGTAGACGAGCTAATCTAAAGCCATCAACTGTGAGACACATTCTCTCCAGCTTTTACATAGCCTTGTGGTTCACCTTTGTAACACAGTCAGAGGTTAATGTTTTATCTACATAGCCCCATGCTGCATAGAGGGTCTCCTGGCTTGGCGTGCAGGGACGTGCTTGTGCAGCAGCAGCACTCACAATCTAAAGGGGCTGTCACACTACGACCTATGGCATTAGGGTATGCCGACGTATGCGATTTTCGACCAACACGTCGGCATAGGCCGTCATAGGTTATGCATAGGTTGGGCATACGTCATATACGCTTTTCATAGGTCGGCGTAGGTCGAGCTGCCAAAAATATTGTGTGCATGTTCAAAATTTTAAACCTATGCCAGCGTATGGCTCATACGTTTCTGATACGCTGGACCTATGCTGGCATAGGTTACGCATAAGTTAGGGGTAGGTTGGCATAGGTTAGCCGTACGTTGAACCTACATCCTCCAATTATCTCTGGCATATATAGCATACGCCTAGCTTACGTCTAATGTGTCTCTAGCGTGTGCTGGTGTACCCCTAGCGTATTGCGAGCATACGGTGAGCGTATGCCCAGCGTGTTGGCTGTCTGTCACACTACGACGTATGGCCTTAGCGTATGCCGACCTATGTGAATTTTGACCAACACGTCGGCATACAGCGTCATAGGTTGGGGATAGGTTGAGTACGCTCGGCGTAGGTTGCTGTATCTCGACCTATTTTAATTTTCAAATTATTTGGACATGTTACGCACACGCCGCCGCCATACGGCGTAGTGTGACAGGGCCTTAATGTACTTATCTCAGATAATAACAGAAACTCAAAACTATCGAACTATGCAACTGTAAAGTCAGTTGGGCAGGTTTATATAGTACAGGGCTATTTTCCCTTGTCTGAAATTCTTGAGGGCCAGTTGTATTTTGGAATTAAGAATTTTTCGGATGTCAGAATAAAGGTATTTATCAAACATTAATACTGGAGTTAAAACATACGAATATTCACATTAATTAGGATAAATAAATACTATTAAATAAAGTGTAGTAGTGTCTAGAGTAATATGCGGATAAATGACAAATAAAATAATTGTAGACCAGATATAAGCTAGTATAACAATTGGTGTAACTTGAGCATATACAGTTTCAAATAAACCATAGTCAAATATTAATATTTCTCTAGAAAAATAAATGAATATTCAGACTAGGTGGGATAAATAAGCCCATAAATAATATTAAAGTTTATGTATATACTGTACAGAAAAAAGAAAGGTTTTCCGATTTCAAAATTTTAGAAAAGGAATATGGACCTGTACTACTAATAATCACTAGTCAGGCTATTTACTATGGATTTATATTTATTACATTGTTTCTTGGATAATTTTAATGCTGCATAGTCCGATGAAAGCATCAAATTTCCAAAACAAAAGCACTTCTAGATTTGATTTTACATGTCCAATTTAAATAGTGGTATGCTTATTAAGCATTTGTTGTCCCATATAAGGGGATGCTAAGTCAATTTAATAGAAGCTGAGGCTGGTGATGCCAGGATTTTCACGTGCATGGCAAAATTCATGCCTACCTGCCGATGTGGCTCCTTGCCTGAGAGGTCAGTGCAGACTGCTATACCTGGAATCTTCAGACATCAGTAAATTTAAAGCTGCACAGTCTGATGAAATATCACATTTTCAAAACCAAACCAATTATCTAGATTTGATTTGACATATCTAACTTAGATACTGATGCACTTATTAAGCATTTGTTTCTGCGTAGAAGGCAATATTGAGTCAATTTAACCGAACCTGTTACTGCAGAAGTCTAAGGTGTCAGAGTTTTGGCAAGATTGCCAAACCTAATTTTCCCATGTTTGCACTCAAAATATCTCAAATGTTTACCATTTAAAATAAAAGTAACTTTGAAGTAATGTAAAGTAGATACTAGTAAGGAATCTAATATATTTATCTCAGAAAAAATACAGATATTCAAAACTATCGGACTATGCAACTTTAAGTTATTTAATGCTTACGATTACATATATACAAGCAACGGACTTACCATCCATACACATGCTAGGTTCATCAACCATACAGCGTGTAGCTTGTACAGGATCCAGGTCTCGGCAACCAGTGTCGTGGGGGTGGGGTGGGGGTGATCAAAATGGGAAATAGTTTTCCTAACGCAGTTTCGAAGCCCACACTTCTTTCTGTTTAGGGGCTAATGTACTAACCATTACACTACCTAGACTCCATGATGTAATCACCCTATCAACGTCTATCTGTCCTTGTGGCTCCTTGCCTGAGCTCTCAGTGCTGACTACTACAATATTCATGGCCCTCTCCTGTATTCACTAATCAGCGGGACACTTATATCTGTAATTGCCACCCAAACACTTTCCCTGACAGAACTTTTCCAATCCAATAGATTCTCGCATAATGATCGAGAGTATGCGCATTAACTAACATATTCACACATGCACATTATCATATGCACACGTGCACATGTACACAGTACATTAATACACTCACTCACACATGCGCACACGCACACACTCTGGCACACAATGATACAATCTGCTGCTTGCATGTAAGTCTCCCCTGGCAAAAGTCCCAGTTGGCAAAAATTCCAGTCAGGAAAGTGTTGGGTGGAAATATCGGCTGGCAAAATAGCAGGGGCCGTATGCACGAATCGGTATGCACCAATATCTTAGCCGCAGCTAACCGTAAGTTTATTTATAGATTTGGGAATTCCCTCCAGTTGACGATATGAATAACGCCGCCAATGCGGTGGCGGCGTTAATGTCGTTTCGAATTTAGGGTTAAATTGATTAGATTTCACTTATTGCGTATGTAATTCTGTTAAATATGACAGCATTGAATAGATTTGGGCCTAATATATTGCCGTCGATTCGGCGGTGGGGGGGACGGTCATTTTCATTTGTCGTTGGACAGTATGGATATCGACGTCGCTGTGGCGGCGGCGATTTGTTTACTTTACATTCGTCGATTCGACAATATTAATATCACCGCCAATGCGGCAGCGGCAGCGTTAATATCGCTTCGTTTTTAGGGTTATTTTGATTAAATTTCACTTATTGCATATGTAAATTTGTTAAATATGATAGCATTGAATAGATTTGGCTGTAATATATCGGTGGTTGCCACACTAACCGGACCGGGTAGGCCCTTACCCCACATCAAAAAGTGGTTTAGCTTAGCCTAGGCTAAATTTCGCGGTTAGCGCTAACACCGATTGGTGCATACCGATTTCTCACATTTAGCCGTGTGGAGCTAGCCTAGCCGCGGTTATGGCCCTAACACCGATTCGTGCATACGACCCCAGGTGAGTAAATATTGTGACAGCGCTCTTCATAGTCTTGGACCCGCCTTGAATGTGGAAACCTGGTGTTACTACAGGCCTGCCACTCACAGGGAATCTTATTTAATAAAGTAGGCATACATTCATCGACAACGGGAACAAGTCAGAAGAGGAAAAGAAGTTAACCTACACTAAATCTACTTTTTATTTTACCCCCCACCCCCATATAAAAATCCTGCAAAAAAAAACTACTTACACTACTAAACTAGTGAGGTGTTTTTGGCGACATCTATTGACAAAAAAAAGATAGCAAAAATGGCAAAAAATGCAACTTTAAGCTGAGTGAAAACCAGATGGAATTAACAGTGATAAACAAGGCCCCTAGGGATATCCGTGATTTTCGAGGATTTACACGGGTTTCTTTGACAATTTGTAATTTGTGTTTCTAAAATAGGTATTATGTAAAAAAACAAAAAAAACACAAATGAACAATTTAATTTTCTGTAGTTTCCCTTGTACTACCTAATAGTAGAAAGTCTTGAAACAAATTCATGTCGTGCAAGGCTCTCTATGTCAGCCAGTGTTGGGATGACCCTCAGAGTTGGGCTGGCGGCCAGTCCATGTCGGGTCTCCCCTATTCTGAGTGGAGGTGGATTTCTGCGAGAATGTGGAAATTCTCTCATGGGCCATTGTTAGGGAAATCGTGGGGAAAATACCAGAAATCAAGTTTTATCCAGTACTCTGGTAGCACTGTCTAGCTCTATCCAATCGACCAGTCAGTACAGCCTATCCTTGGAGAGCCTTTCACGGTCCTTATTGTAACCCTATTATTGTTGGTTCGTTGTTGGAGTTTTACATCATGGCAACATCTAAGGTCATATCAGGATGAGTACTGACTTGTGACAGGGTGCACTTATGGCGACGTTATAATGCTGCCCTTCTGGGCAGCACCAAGGCGCCAGCACCATGACCTGATATCGCACTCAATCACAATATCCTGACATTGAGCACACCAGTTCTTGCTCTTTCCTAATAATACTGAACACCTGGCTAGGAAGCGACAAGTATAAATTTTACAAATCATTGGATTGACTCGACCAGGGTTCAAACCCGTCGAATCCCATGATCTACCAAAACAGGAGACTGACGCTCAACTCATTCGGCCATTCCGTCTGGTCCCCTACTATTGCCCACCTATCCCGTCAGTTTCCGGTGGTTGTTTTCTCTTCGATATCACCATCATCCCTGTGCTCGAACCAGTCCCGTGACGTCACAACTACCTGCGCCATTTTTATATTATCAAAGAGGGCAACCCACACAGAGCAATCGAACACTTTCCTTTTTGAACCGATCGGACTCATTTGACAACTTTTCTTCCGATAGTTCTTCTTATTAGATAGTTGAAAAGTAGTTGTTATAATGTAGACTAGGCTTGTTTAACTGTGTTTAACTAACGTTTTTCCAGCATAGTTGATTGAAATTTTCCTTTTTAACACGACTAACCATCAAATAGTGACCATTAGTTTAAATTATATTCACAAAACTGACATATTATTACATTTTCCTTTCTAAACCGACCTAACTGGGCATTTCTGTGGTCTCTGATATGTGACCTGGGAATGTTAAAGTGTACATGTTTGAATGAAACCATTTATTTTTCTAAACCAGTAACCTATCTACATTTGTTGTTGTTGTGGTACATTAGTTGATTAAGCAGGGGAAATTTCAATCGCAGACGATTGGTCATCCTCATTCCACTGCTCCTTGCCCTATCCTAATAATGCCGAGCGCCTGGCTAGGAAGCGACAAGTATCAACTTTTATGTCATTGATTTGACTCGACCAGGATTCGAACCTACGATTCCATGATCTACCAACACGGGATACAAACGCTTTAACTCATTCGGCCACCCCGTCTGGTTAATGCAGGGAATCCTGCTGAGATAGTGATCCAGTTATTGATTAGTTGTTGATTCATAGAACTATTAAAGCTGCATAGTCCCATGGAGGCATCAACGTTTCAAAACCAATACACTTATCAACTTAAATACTGATGCATTTATTAAAGCTGCATAGTCCGATGTAAACATAACATTTTCAAAAGTAAAACCCTATATAGATTTGAACCTAAAGAGCCACGTTAGTTACTGATAGAGTTATTAAGCATTTGATGCTACATAGCAGGGTGTACTAAGCCACTTTAATAGAATCTGTTACTGCTTAAAGCTGCATAGTCCGATGAAAACATCACATTTTCAAAACCAAAACAGTGTTTTAGATTTGATTCTACATATGTAACTTAGATAGTGGTGCACTTATTAAACATTTATCGTCCAATAGAATGGAATACCAAGCAAATTTAATAGAACCTGTTACTGCAGAAGCTTGTTTGTTTGTTGTTGTTTTACGTCCTAGCAACATCTAAGGTCATCAGGACAGGTACCGACTTGCGACAGTGCACACTCATGGTGACTTTATAGTGCTGCCCCACTGGAAGACCAGGCCGCCAGCACCATGACCTGATATCCCACCGAGTCACATTATCCTGACACTGAGCCAACCAGTCCTTGCCCCATCCTAATAATGCCGAGCACCAGGCTAGGAAGTATCAACTTTTAATTCATTGGTTTGACTCGACCAAGGTTCGAACCCATGACCCCATGATCTACCAACACTGGAGACGGGCGCTCTAACTCATTCGGCCACCCCGTCTGGTGCGACTGCAGAAGCCTATGGTGTCAGAGTTTTGGCGTGCTTGCCAAAATTAATTTTGTTTGTCTGCGATTCAAATATCTCAAATGTTCGCCATCTAAACTAAAAGTTACTTCAAACTAAAGTAACTAGAGCTGCGTTTACACGGGCAAAAGTAAAACGATTCAAGACAAAGCGTTCTACCTGAAACGTTCTCGTGGCGCGTTTACACGGTATCGTATTTTCAGACGTGTCGTGGCTTCTGCGCATGCGCGGATTCTCCCCCTGTTGCCGGCGAGCACTGCTATTTGTTTTGTTTACACTCGTCGATTCGACGCCGATGTAGCTGCTACGTTAATATCACTTGGAATTTAGGGTTAATTTAATTAAATTTCATCATTTGAGTATGTAATTCTGTTACATATGACCGCATTCAATAGATTTTGTTCTATTCGGTCCATAACACAGCTGGGCACCAGTGTAAAGTTACAGCTGAGCCTGTATCCGGCGAGCACCGCTATTGTACACTATCGCCGCCCGGGAACCAGCTGCAACGTTTCCTGTAGACCACCTGATTAGGTGGTATACGCGGAACGTTCCAGCCGAAACGGTTAAGCCCTAAAACGCCGCAGTGCCGCGTTTACACGGACACATTTAAAACGAACTAGGCAACTGGTTCCAGCTGGGGCGTTTCAACTCGCCCGTGTAAACGCAGCTAAAGATTATAATGATAAACCTCATATATTTATTTCTGAAAATGACAGAAACTCAGAAGTAACCGACTATGCAACTTTAAGCCAATGGAGTTTTGTCAAGCATGCCAAAATTAATTTGGCATGTTTTCACTTCAAATGATTGATTGATTGATTGATTGGTGGTTGCTTTACGCCATGTCGGCAGCACAGGCGATATTCATGGCGAGAACTGTTAAACAAATATATATATTCAAACCATTGCCTTTAAAAGTAAATGCATACAATCAATTATGTGTCAATAGACACTCGTTAAATTAAAAAGCCTTCAAATATATCACAAGTTTATCATTTTAAAGGAAATTAACTTCAGACTAAAGTAGGGTAGATTATGATGATCAACCTAATATATTTATCGCAGAAAATGAAGGAAACTCAAAACCAGCGGGCTATGCAAATTTAAGCATCAATTGCTGCATAAAAGTAAAATCAAGTCAAGTTAATAGAACCTGTTACTTCTGATGCCTCTCGGGTCATAATGTTGACGTCTGCATAACAATTAACGTATCATGTTTTTACTTCAAATATCTGAAAAGGTTCGCCATGTATGATAAAAACTACTTAAATAAAGTAGAAATGTATTTATCTTAAAATGTAAGAATTTTTTTTTTAACCATCCGACAATACAATTTTTGATTACATGCTCATCAAGTATAATTAAAACATTATATTCACGTGAAACAACCGAAAAAGACTGATGGTGTAACTGAAAAAAAATATAATGCTGATGACATGATGATATTAGTATAAAAGCCTAGTGTGACGTAGATATTTGATTTAAAGCTGCATAGTCCGATGAATCATCACATTTGTAGAATTATCTAGAATTTATTCTACTTATTTAACTGGTGCACTTTTAAAAATGTGTTGTCACATAGAAAAGAATACTTAGGCATTTTAATAGAACCTGTTAGCATTACTGCTGAAGCCTATAGTGGCAGAGTTTTGGCATGCATGCCAAAACTACTTTTACATGCTCGCACTTCAAATATTTCAAAACTTAGCCATTTAAGATAAAAGTTACTTCAAACTAAAGTAATATAGGTTAGAACAATCATTTTAATGTATCTATCTCCGAACTACGCAACTGTAATGTCAATATTATTACCGATGGAGCGGTGCGACCTGGTTAGTTCCGTGAGTCACCACTAGCTGGAACTGGCGCTCCTCTCGGTGTGGTAGACCAGGCAGCGCCACCTACCTTCTCCAGTATACTTCACTTTTCATATTTTCGACTAGGTGGCGCCACAGAAGTACACTGCTTTGGATGTGTCGCTTGCAAGACGCCACTACCTAGATATAAATGTGTTTGGGGTTTCACATCCTAGCAACATGTAAGGTCATATCAAGATGGATACCAACTTGTGATGGTGTGCACTCATGGCGACTTTATAGTGCTGTCACTGGAAGACCAGGCCACCGGCACCTCCCAAGCATATTATCCTGATACTGTGCTAACCAGTCCTTGCTCTATCGTACAGAAGGTCGGGAGTTCGAATTCCAGCCGAGTCAAATTATAAAATTGATACTTGTCGCTACATGGCGCTCTGCGTTAATAGAATAGGATGGGACAAAAACTGGTTATCACTATATTACGATGATGTGACTGTCGGATATCAGGACATGTTAGCAACCTGGTCTCCCAGTGGGGCAGTACTATTAAGTCGCCATGGGTGTGCAGTCACAAGTAAGTCAGTACCCATCCTGATATGACCTTAATGTTGTTAGGATGTAAAACAACAAGCATGCAAACATCACCTGAGGGCGCATGCTTTGTGATAAAGGTCTAATCACATTTTAACCAGACGGGATGGCCGAATGAGTTTGCGCGTCCATCTCCCGTGTTGGTAGGTCGTGGGTTCAAACCATGGTCGAGACAAACCAATGACATACAAATTTATACTTGTTGCTTCCTATCCCGGCACTCTACATTATTAGGATAGGGCAAGGAGCAGTGGAATGACCAATTGTCTGCGATTGAAATTTCCCCTGCTTAAAGTTGCAGTCCTAATGGACACCCCCCGCCCCCAAGTAGATATACAATAATAGCCCAAATTCAATGATTTCATGTCAGGAAAAATGTTGTTTTATTGTGGGTTTTTTAATTCCATGATTTTCAAAGGATGTGGGAAACCTGGGACTTGAATCTGCCTCATTCTCTATCCATTATAAATAATTAAAAGTAAAGAAATTGAAATGATGAATATCCACCTATGTATGAAAAGTTGTTTCAATAGAATCTAGTTCAGGCGCAAAACCCCGCAAACGCCAAGCCAAAATTTGGATTAAAGTAAAAGAATTTTACCTGAAGGTAATTTTAGTTCTCACAAATTCCACTTTTCTTGTGGTGAAATGGTTATGGAGCAATGAACAAACAACAAATAGGAATGTAAAAATAATGAAGTCTTTGATTCGAAAGTTTACCTCAAGTTTTGCATGGGCGTTTACGGTGTTTTGCTCCTGAACTCATGAGATGATTTTAACCTGTATTCTAACCAATTGTGCAGAGGCATTTAGGTTTATTGATCAGAAGTCGTTTATGTGGTATGTCTGTATAGATTTCCATACCAAATAGCTTCAGAAAATAAAACAAATATAGATTACATTGTTGTAGATTAATACAATCAACCTAATATATTGATATAAAAAATATGGCTGAAACTGAAAATCATCAGATTTTTATACATTTAATATTATATTTCAAATCATATAATCCATTAACTTGTATCTTCTTTTTTTCAGCTCGTCAAGATCACGTGCTCGTCGTTGGTGAAAACCTTAAGCTTTTATGTCAAAAGGATTATTGCCGAATAATCTAAATGACAAATATTCAGGGGTCCCAGTGACGCCAAAAAAATCCCTGAAAAACTAGGGGTGCCTGGGGGCATGCCCCACAGAAATATTTTTAAGCCTACAATTAAAACAGTGCAATCTGGCAACTACTGACGTATTTTGACCTTGAAATTACAACTTTCTAATGCTAGGTACACACCTACCGTATACGATCGTTTTTCCGCACCCACCTACCGTATACGATCTAAAACTGCCCAAAAATCGTGAGGTGTGCACTCCCCTAGCACACCTACCGATTGCGATTCACGACTAAAAACTAATTTTTAGGGCTAAAACGGTAGGTGTGTACTATCATTATGATTGCGATTCGCGATTCGAAAAATGAATCGGCCCGTTTTCAGTCTTAAGCGGGTCGGGAGTTTTAGTGCGCGAATCCTATACGGTAGATGTGTACTTGGCATAAAGATTTCAAGAATAACAAAGCATTAAAAGTAAAGGTTTTTTTCGCGGACAGGATCCCTGGTAATAAAAGTGCAGTCAAATTAAATCGGTAGTCAATAAACATCCTCCCACAAAATACACCAATGTACATATATACAGTTATTGAATTACCCAATATCATTATAATAATAATAATAATAAAATATTTAGTACAATTCACACATTGAAGACGTAGATGTCTTGTGGATATCTGTACATATACATTTTGATGCGAAATAAACTGTCTACAAAGAATAATACACAATTCGCGTTTCTGACCATTTATTCATTATACATATAATACGAAATGCGAATGAAGACTAAAGAAACTGCTGACTGCGTAGTGTTAGCAATAAGTGCCAACTGATCGACAGCACTGAGGTTTGACTGTCCACCTTCCCACAGTTCCACATCCGGTGCGGAAATTGCGCGTCCACCATTGGCTAAAAGCCTTCCTTGTAACCGGAAGTGTCCAACAGCATGGGTTCGACTCCTCACAGTAACACTTACCACCACCATTACACCAATACCAATGTAGTTTTCATGTGTATACATATATAATATTATTTTGTACATCAGGCGACAAATTAACCTAACATACAGAGAACTTATCATTTACAGACCACCTTTCACGTATCTGATTGCTTGGGAAAAAGTTGCTTTAGAAGGAAACTCCTGCATCATTGTATTATATTGTATTAACAAAATTATAATCTGCAAAAATTGATCTGCCTCATCCAAATCTAATTTCCCCCAATTTAAGTGAGGTATAAAGTATTTATGCAAATATTATTCATGTAGGCCTATGTAATGATCCTGCTTATTATTAGCATTATGTGTTATTGGCTTCTACTACTGCTCCTGTAACCTCCTTTTCATATGCTCCTTTATAAACAAATTTCATCGGTGAATAATACTATCATTTAGAATTTTATTTAGCTTGACCAGAAACTATATGATTGTGAGTTTACAAAATTCATGAGTGTCCATTGACACACAATTGATTGTATGCTTTTACATGTAAAAGCGATGGTTTGAACAAAAACAAACATTTCTCGCCGTGAATATGGCCTATGCTGCCGACATCGCATAAAGCAACCACCAATCAATCATATGCTCCTTTGTATTCTGGGTTACTGCAGGCTGACGTGGAGAGCGGGAGGCTTGCTTCCAAGCATCTCCCTTACTTCCCCTCCTTCCCTGCAGGCGGCGCCTCACCCACATGCTGCCTGCCCATTTCGACACCCAATTAGCCCAATAAAATTAGAGGTAGGTCTTAAAGGCCAGCCAGAGTCTTAGGCTCGATTCATACACATCTGTCTTGTCTCCTATTTTGACATGGAAGGAATTAAGACATAATTATGGTGAGGCAGTCTGCATAAATTTATGCCAACATTGCAAACGCGTCTTCATTAAATGTTTTACCAACATATATTGTTAAAGACATAGAAACGTACATTATGGTGCATAGACATAATTGTTTTTTAAACATCAGAATAGATTCCAAGACAATTATAGTGATTAATTCTAAAAAGTTGGGGTTTTGTTTCTTTAAAAAACAACTTTTAGTACAATGCTAACATTTTATAGCAAACAAAATGACATAAAATCCCGCCAATCAGATAGCAAAACGATGGCCTTTGACTTAATAATTCACCAAGTGGCACGATTCATAAGATCCAACACAGTTCACAAAACTAACAAAAAATGTCAACAATAAAAAAAGTAAGAAAAATCTGCAAGAGGTTCTCCGCTATCAAACATCACAAAGAAAGACAACAAAACAGTTGTATAGATACATGTATGTTGCCAATGCATGGTCATCAACACAAAAGCTGATTGACTGTGGGTGCTGTTGTGTGGTTAATTACATACCACATACGGGTACTGCCACCCACCCACCCACCAACAGGAGACTACATTGATTGACAGGAACCTATTTAAAACACCCTTATCATATCCAACAATCCATCCAATCTATGTTGCAGCATCTCTTAAGGTTAAGACACAAGAGCCTTCGATGCTGAACCATCAATCATTTACCATTCAATTACAGGTTTGATGTTTTATATTCACATAATACATTATGTACCATATACATATATTATACCACATAGAGTATCTACAGTTCCAATGGCAGGATGCGAGAGGTGTTGGGTGGGGTAGGGGGTGGGTGTATTGGTGGGATTACAACACTGTTTATTTATTTATCAGTCTTGGTGGGCTCCCTTTGTCACTGATTCTCGTTGGGTATAAATATAAATTCTGCTCAAAACTGCAACACTTCCTCTCTGCTACTTTCATTCGCACCACTCTGTCAGAATCCACGCAACTTTACATCGCAAACAAAACATATGAGGGGGGATTGGTGTAACATGGGACAAAGCTAATATGCGACAGCGCAATATCTCATAACGTCTGCTGCTGCTGCCCCCTGCTGCGATTCAGCGAGCGTCTTCATATGAAGCCTCACAGCCATATGGATTATTTTGTTCATTTGTTTTCTTTTAAATTGGTACTTTTTCTTAGGAGGCAAGCGGGTAGATATAATTCATTCAAAGTTGGTATCACTAAATCATCACCAATCAATGAATTAGTCACTTTTACACATGGTGTCTCATATTACACCACTCTCCCCATACTAAACCATTTAGGGTATAAGCGATTCATTATCTAGGTTATAAGGGGTGATTCCAGGTCAGGTAATTTCTAAGGAACTACACTGAGGGTGGGCTGAAGGTACCGGCAACTCAGGCAGTCGCCTGGGCACAACCGTCTAGAGGGCGCACCTCAGTATTAAATTAAAAGAAATTATACTTGTAAAGGTGCCGAAGGTAAGTTTTCCCAGGGTACCAGCAACCATAAAGCTTGGCCCAGCCTATGCTCCTTGACTACCCCACGTTTCGAATAATAAAACAAGGTTGGAAGGTAATAAGGGCGTTCCGAATTCCGCTGGTCCCTCAGTAGAGACTGGAGCCGAGTGCCAGCACACCGGGTCGCAACAACAGTTCACCTAGGCTGGCATGAAGTGACACTTCAGTCAGAAGAATCCCGGCCGACGCCTTATCATGGAACTTCATGTCTAGCAGGACATTTCCACTAATCAAACATGCCTCACACAGAAGCCATTACATAGGGCAGATAAATATGCGGATGTGAACCGCGGACCAGAAACAGTTAACACCAAACTGCCTGGTGCTGGCACCAGTCGGCACAGTCTCAACTGGTACCAGTGAACACAGCTTCGGCTTGTACCAGTCAGCACAGTATTAGCTAATATCAGTGAGTGCAATCTCACCTGGTACCAGTCAGCACAGCCTTGGCTGGTAGCAGTCAATGCAGTATCGGCTGGGACCAGTCAGAACAGCCTCGGTGAGCATAACATCGGCTGATACCAGTGAGTGAGTGCAGCCTCACATGGTACCGGTGAGCATAGCCTCAGCTGGTACCAGTCAACATAGCCTCGACTGGTATCACAGATTATACAAACAAACCATCCCAACATGTGTTCTCCTTAAAGTACTTTAAAGCATCATTTCTTCGCTTGTCACAACCCTCATGCTGGGTTTTAACCAAGCCAACTGGTTTGCATAAGAAAGTCGGTGGCAGATTAATACGCCACTTCCAAGTTACCAGCAGTGCCAGGCCCCTGGACGTGCTAGGGTGGCACATGAAGCACACTGCAGCATGGCTGCGCATACATTACAGGAAGTGGTATTTTATCTAATGGACGATACTTGCTTGCATGATTCCACTTTCACTGCAATGCAATTCAGAACCAATTATAAGGCAAGAAGCCAACCAAGTTTGGTCATCAGGGACCAATGGTTTATGGGGTCAAAGTGAGTTTAAAGTTGAAGGCCTAGTTAGTGGCTGATTAACTAGCACCTGGGGCCCCTCTCCCTTCCAGACCCTTAGGGGTAAGCCTATTCAGCCAAATGGTTAATCCGCCACTGGGCCTATAGCAGGGTCTGTACACAGGTGAAGATATGGAATTCAAGACTATTTCAAGGTTGTTTTTGATAGGAATTCAAGACTATTTTCATTTGGATTTCAGGAAAAAAAACCAATGGTGAATAGTGATTTTGGACTAATTTAGATCAGTGGGGACAGTTTAATGGAATTCAAGGCTTTTCAAGACTAATTACCCAAAATAGATTAAATTTAAGGATTTTCAAGGCCTTGAAAAGGGGAAAATGAAGTTTATGACTTTTCAAGACTTTGCTCCAGGCCTCGTATGAATCCTACTGTAGTGAAGGATGACGCTGGGGAGGGACCGAGTTCCAGCTTCAGAGCCTTCTCAGGCACCAGCAGACGGTAACTAGGAACACACATCTTAGGCCTTAGGTTCTGCCAGATGATACTTGTCACACTAGATGAACAGAAGAACAAAATAGAATCGTGCATTCATTATGTTTTGTATTTGATCAAAACCATCTTGCCAATTATTGTCAGCAGAAATGAAAGCATACAAATCAGTGCAAAGCTTTCATCGGCAGGGTCTTATTTAGTCAAAGTCTGGTATAACCTGGAACTTTTTAGTTAATGGAATTTCAGCTTTAAGCTAGGTAAAGATACCGCAAGCCAGTCCCTCAACTGCAGAGTACAGAAACTACTTAATGATTGCAGGCGACTCTCTTCAGCACTTAGGACTTAGAGTCATAAGACTTAGTTAGTCCAGCAACACTATCAACATACAATAGTACCTGTCTTCATAGAAAGCTTCTGCGTCCAGATGAACGGTGTCATGACAAAGCAGGTGTCCTGTCATCATCGAAGGGGACAATCAAACGAAACAAAGACGGCTTGCACAGTGAAAAATTGTTTGCACATGGCAGGGTTTGTGAATCACAGGGTTCGATGAAAACAGGTATTCCACTCGACCACCGCCAATCTCGAAGTGCCCAAGTACTCATATGGAGGGGCGGTGCGGGAGGGAGGAAAGAACATGCTAGGAATCAGACCTGGGTGCCAGGATGGAAGCTATCTAACACCCCCACCCCTTACACACACAGGATATAGTACATCAAGAGCATACCCATCACCTTTAATACAACAAAAACATGTGTCATAAATCAAAAAGCCAAGGGAAAATGATTAGCATTCAGACACTGGGTTATATAGTAAATGCTTAAATTTCATCGAACATGTTCCCACAATGGTTGTGCGTATATATGTGTGTGTGTAAAGAAGTGTATATGTGTGGGTAAGGAAATGAGTGTGTATGTAAGTGAATGCGTGTAAGTGAGTGCATACATGTGCAGGGTCCGTACACATGTGAAGATATGAAATTCCAGGCTATTTCAAGGCTGTTTTAAAAAGAAATAGGAATTAAAGACTATTTTCATTTGGATTTTAGGGGGAAAATATGATGGCGAATGGTGATTTCAGACTAATTTAGATCAGTGGGGACAGTTTAATTAAATTCAAGGCTTTTCAAGACTAATTACCCAAAATAGATCAAATTCAAGGCTTTGCAAGGTGTTGAAAATGGGGGCAAATTAGTTCAAGACTTTTCAAGTCTTTCCAGGCCCCGTATGGACGCTGCATCTGTGTGTACGTGAGTGTGTGAGTGTATACATGTGAGTGTGTGTCAGTGTTGGTATGTTTCTATGTGTATGAGTGTGTATGTAAATCTGTATGAGTGTAAGTCTGTGTGAGTGTAAGTGTGAGAGTAAGTGTATGTGTGTGTGAGTATGTGTGGGTGAAGTGCAATACACGCGACTTTGAAATCATTTTTCTAGTATGATTTCGCTCTGTCACTGAGCACTTGTGAAAATCTTGCTAGGAATGTGTGGTAGAGGAGGAATAGCTTATTATCCTATTTTGCTATATATAATATGTACAGAATTCTATATAAAACCACTGTAATTCCCTGTGCTATGCACATGAGCCACACTGAGAACTTTAACTAGCTCATATTTAATAATTAACGCACCTTATAATGCATTGAGGTTGGGGGTTTTCCCCCCAAACAATTCAGCTAAAATTAATCATAACAACAACGATAACATTAATAATAATAATAAAATCAATGACTTAGCAATATTTTACAACTGACGATACAAAGCTGCAGGATGTGACGACACAGAAGACTTGATCTGTGTCATCGGGTACAGATTGCTTCCGGTGTAGGCTAGGGGACCAGAATGCGATAGTATTAGTAGTGTGTGATAATAGCCGGAGATTGGCAGGCAAATTGAGTGGGTACTGTACTGTACTGTCTATAACGCCACACAAACACTCAGTTAATGTTTGTACTATACCACAACCACTAAGCCAATGTCTGTAACACCATACAAACACGTATTGATAGTTTGTAATGCTACACAAACACTCAGCCAATTTCTGAAACACCGTACAAACACTTAGACAGTGTCTGTAATGACACAAACACTAAACCAATGTCTGTAACACCACACAAACACTCAGATACTGTTTGTAACACTATACAAACACTCTGCCAATATCTCTAATATGACACACACTCAGTCAATGTTTGTACCATCAGACAAACACTCAGCCAATGTGTGTTATGTAACACAAACACTCAGCCAATGTTTGTTATGCTACACAAACACACAGCCAATGCTTATAATGCTACACAAACACACAGCCAATGTTTGTAATAAGACACAAACAATCAGCCAACCTGTTTGTAAAAGCACACAAATACTTAACCTGTTTGTAATGCCACACAAATGCCCAACCAATGGCTGTAATGCCATACATCTCTGCCGACTTGTTTGTAAAACCACACAAACACTCGGTCAATGTCTGCAACACCACACAAACACTCAGCCAATGCCTATAATGGTGTAACTAGCCAGGGCAGACATCTTTGGTTATAAGGCAATCAACCATTGCACACATATGTAAGTTGGTTGGTTGTTGGAGTTTTACGTCCTGACAACACGTAAGGTCATATCAAAGTAAGTAAGTAGTCATATGTAAGTAGTCTGCCGACTTTTGCCTAGTGAGACCAACAATCCCAGAATTCTTATTTAGATGTTCTTCTTTTTAGATCACTGGTTGCACTGATCTCAAGGGAGCAATAACAGTATTAAGTGAATTTATTTTCTTTATTTAATTACAAATTAGGTGTTCTTTTTTAATGGTTATGCCACTACATCCTTTCATGTCACTCCAAATGACCAACACCACATAAATAAAAGCTACCGCTAGAACGGCAAAATCTTTACTACTATGGTTCTTCTCTCAGTGCTACGCTATTTCCACTTGGGGAACAATTAGTCAGGGGCATAGCAATTAATACGCTCTTATTCTCACAACACTTGTGGTTTGAGATGCATGACCAATGCATTTACTACTCCACAACAAGAAGAGGATATCCGCTACCACACGTCAATCTGCGAAAGGCGTGTCCTGTAACGCTAATGGTGGAAAAACATCATTTAGTATATTAATGCATTGGATGTACCTCCGAATGACAAAACACGACATAAACAAAAAGTTACCGCTAGAACGGCAAACGCACAAAAACTCCACTGTCATGGTTCTTCTCTCAGCGAGACATATTTCCCACTTGGGGGGAAAAATTAGTCATAGGCGTAGTAATTAATACACTCTATTCTCACAACAAGACTTGTGGTTTGAGATGCATGTACTGTGACTACTATGCTACACAAAGGGGATGTCTGTAACCACACACAACAAGCACATACACATAGTCCAACAGCGAGGCATGGCCTTTCCACTGTTTGACACTGGATTAATGCTGTCTTCCATCTTCTAAGTACATTACTTATATATACATATATAGTTACTCTTTTTTATTGTGATCAATTTATTTACCCTCCTTTAATTTACAATCCTCCTTTCTTAAAAACAATTAATAACAGGGAGGGGTCACAGAATCCAAAAATAAAAAAAGAAGAATTGCTAGCGAATTGCTTTTTATTCCTCTTTTTAAAAACAAGAAAAAAGAGAGACCTAAAAAAGAGTAGATTGTCACGGCATCATGTACACGATCACGCAGTCTGCGCGCATATACTGCGAGAAAGGTTTGCCATGGCATTGCTTAAACATCACATAGTCTACGCGCACATGCATTCACACACACGCAACCCCATACAGAGACCCACACTCACTCACTCACACACACACACACACACGTTGCCAGTGGTTACCACCAATATCAACCATCATTATGATACAGCGCTATCCTAAATAATAGTAGTACTACCAGTAGTACCAGTACTAGCAGTAGTCGTCAGGGATGAAAGTGGTCTCCAGCAAAAAAAGCAGAAATCAAGCTGAGATTATTAGACCGACAGTAAATTTCCGCGAAAATGCGGATCTTCTCCCATAGACATAGACATGTCAGGGAATCTCGGAAAAATGCTGGAAGTCAGATTTCAACTAGTCTTATTACGACTGTATTATCGCCCATACTTAAATCGCTCTTGTTTGGGATTTATGTTCTAGCAACATCTAAGTTCAAATAAGAATGGAATTCGAGTCTGTTGTCATATATATCCTGATTTTTTAAAGAATTTTGTTTAACATTAATCGGTCAAAAATAAATAATGGCGGAAATCCGCGAAACCACGCAGATCTTTCATCCCTGAGTAGTAGTACTGGCAGTAGTAGTAGTACTAGCAGTAGAAGTAGCACTGACAGTAGTATTAGTAGTATTAGTGCTAGTAGTAGCAGTACTAGCAGTAGTGGCAGTACTAGCAGTAGCAGTACTAGAAGTAGTGGTAATACTGACAGTAGTATTAGTGCTAGTAGCAGTACTAGCAGTAGTGGCAGTACTAGCAGTAGTAGTACTAGCAGTAGTAGTAGTACTGACAGTAGTATTAGTGCTAGTAGCAGTACTGGCAGTAGTGGCAGTACTAGCAGTAGTAGTACTAGCAGTAGTAATAATACTGGCAGTAGTAGTACTACTGGCAGTAGTAGTTACTAGTAGTAGTACTAGCGGTAGCAGTACTACTAGCAGTAGCAGTACTAACTGTAGTAGCACATTGTACTAGCAGCACTAGCTGTGGTGGGAGTGCCTGGGCCCGCCGGCCCTGACCATAGCCTATAGGTACATGCCGTTGATGAGGTAGTCCGCCTCGTTCGAGTTGAGTGGCCGGCCTCTCCGCAGACGCCGCTTCACCATGCGCAGCCTGCAGCCGACGAAGACGAGCAGCAGCGCCGTCACGGCCAGCCCCATGGCGAGCACCACGACGGCCGTGCGGTTTGACAGCACCGCCACCCCGCCCGCCTCCTCCAGCATCACAGCCGCCAGGTGGCGCTCCGCCACCACGCCGCCGCTCACGGCCGGCTTCCGCGCGTCGCCAGGGGGCGGCGCGCGCACAGAGGGCGCCACCGTCGGCGCTGATGGTGGTGGTGGTGACTGCTGTTTGTTGTTGTTGATGTTGTTGTTGTTGGGTGAGCCCTCCTTGTTGTTGCTGTTGTTGTTGGCGGTTGGTGTGGATGGTTGTGATGGCAGTGGCTTTTTAGTGGCGCCGGAAACTGGTGTCGCTGATGGGTGCTGCCCCCTGGTGTGCGGAAGGGCTGTATTCTGCTGCTGCTGATGCTGCAAGTGGTTGCCCTGCGAGTGCTGCTGCTGACCAGTGGGCCCGACCTGTTTCTCGTGCGGTCGGGGTTGAGACACTGGCCGCTGCTCCACCTTCAGGTGCCCTCCTCCTCCCGCTCCTGCTTCTGCTTCTGGTCCTCCCCCTGCTTCGCCGCCGTCCTGCTGGTTACTGGCATCATGCCCCGGCCCCGGTCGACGAGCACTTCCTATGGTGCCAACAGGAGGAGACTTGGTTAATGGCTTGTTTACATCGTCAGACACAAGTTGTGTCGGTTACATGGCAAACTAGAGTGGCATACAGGGTCCGCCCATGTGTCAAGATATGGAATTCAAGGCTATTTAAGGCTGTTTTTTTTAATAGGAATTCAAGACTATTTTCATTTGGATTTCAGGGGAAAAACCGACAATGGTGAATGGCAATTTCAGAGTAATTTAGATCAGTGCAGACAGTTCAATGGTAAAATAGGTTAAATACAAGGCTTTTCAAGACCTTTCCAGGCCCCGTATGGGGCCTGGGTATGTATGGGGAGAGTATGTAGTGTGTCACTAAGGAGGAGGAGGAGGAGGGGTAGTGGAGGAGGAGGAGGAGGAGGAGGAGGAGAGTAAAGAGGGGGAGGAGGAAGAAGTCGATGGTAACGAGGAAAGTGGAGGGAGAGGAGATGGGAGAATAGGAGTAGCAGTAACAGGAAAGAGAGATGAAGAAGAGGAGGAGGAGCCGGAGAGGATGAGCAGTCGAAGTCGGAGAGAGAGGAAGAGAGGAGTTGGAGTCGGAGGACAACGATGATGATGAGTCAGAGGAGAGCGATGATGATGATGATGATGAGTCGGAGGAAGAGAATAAGAGAGATGAGGAGGAAGCGAAGGAGGAGGAGGAGGAGAAGGCTAACACCACTAGTAGCCCACGACGGCATACAGTTCTGATAGGCCGAGAAGGTTGGTTGGTTGGTTGTTGGGAGTTTTACGCCCTGGAAACATGTAAGGTCATATCAGGACGGGTAACCAACTTGTGACAGTGCACACTCATATCGACTTTCTAGTGCTTCCCCACTGGAAGACCAGGTCGCCAGCACCATGACCACCCAGACACATTATCCTGACACTGAGCCAACCAGTAGTGCGAGGAAGTGTCCCCCAATGTGAGCACTTACCCGCGCCGTTGTGCGCCGTGTTGGGTCCCCGGGCCGGGTGCTGCTGCAGGCCCGTCCCGCCGACACCTGCCTGTGTCCGTCCGCGCCCAGCCCCTGCATCACAACCAGCACAACCACTGTACTCACTCACCCAAACAGCACAACCACTGTACTCACTCACCCAACCAGCACAACCACTGTACTCACTCACCCAAACAGCACAACCACTGTACTCACTCACCCAAACAGCACAACCACTGTACTCACTCACCCAAACAGCACAACCACTGTACTCACTCACCCAAACAGCACAACCACTGTACTCATTCACCCAAACAGCACACCCACTGTACTCACTCACCCAAACAGCGCAACCACTGTACTCACTCACCCAAACAGCACAACCACTGTACTCACTCACCCAAACAGCACAACCACTGTATTCACTCAACCAAACAGCACAATCACTGTACTCACTCATCCAAACCACACAACCACTGTACTCACTCACCCAAACAGCACAACCAGTGTACTCAATCACCCAACCAACACAACCACTGTACTCACTCACCCAACCAACACAACCACTGTACTCACTCACCCAACCAGCACAACCACTGTACTCACTCACCCAAAAGAGCACAACCACTGTACTCACTCACCCAACCAGCACAACCACTGTACTCACTCACCCAAAACAGCACAACCACTGTACTCACTCACCCAACCAGCACAACCACTGTTCTCAATCACCCAAAACAGCACAACCACCGAACTCACTCACCCAAACAGCACAACCACTGTACCCACTCACCCAAACAGCACAACCACTGTACTCACTCACCCAACCATCACAACCACTGTACTCACTCATGCAAACAGCACAACCACTGTACTCACTCACGCAAACAGCACAACCATTGTACTCACTCATCACAACCAGCACAACCAGAGTACTCACTCACCCAACCAGCACAACCACCATACTCACTCACCCAACCAGCACAACCACTGTACTCACCCAACCAGCACAACCACTGTACTCACTCACCCAACCAGCACAACCACTGTACTCACTCACCCAAACAGCACAACCACAGTACTCAGTCACCCAAACATCACAACCACAGTACTCACTCACCCAAACAGCGCAACCACTGTACTCACTCACCCAAACAGTACAACCAATGTACTCACTCACCATAACAGCACAACCACTGTACTCACTCACCCAACCAGCACAACTGCGGTACTCACTCACCATAACAGTGCAACCACTGTACTCACTCACCCAAACAGCACAACCACTGTACTCACTCACCACAACCACTGTACTCACTCACCCAAACAGCACAACCACTGTACTCACTCACCCAAACAGCACAACCACTGTACTCACTCACCCAAAACAGCACACCCACTGTACTCACTCACCCAACCAGCACAACCACTGTATTCACTCACCCAAACAGCACAACCACTGTACTCACTCACCCAAACATCACACCCACACTACTCACTCACCCAAACAGCACAACCATTGTACTCACTCACCCAAACAGCACAACCACTGTACTCACTCACCCAAACAGCACAACCATTGTACTCACTCACCCAACCAGCACAACCACTGTACTCACTCACCCAAACAGCACAACCACTGTACTCACTCACCCAAAATAGCAAAACCACTGTACTCACTCACCCAAACAGCACCAGCACTGTACTCACTCACCCAAACAGCACAACCACTGTACTCACTCACCCAAACAGCACAACCACTGTACTCACTCACCCAACCAGCACAACCACTGTATTCACTCACCCAAAGAGCACAACCACTGTATTCACTCACCCAAACAGCACAACCATTGTACTCACTCACCCAAACAGCACAACCACTGTACTCACTCACCCAACCAGCACAACCACTGTACTCAGTCACCAAAACAGCACAACCACAGTACTCAATCACCGCAACCAGCACAACCACATTACTCAATCACCGCAACCAGCACAACCACAGTACTCAATCACCCAACCAGCACAACCACATTACTCACTCACCCAACCAGCACAACCACTGTACTCACTCACCCAAACAGCACAACCACTGTACTCACTCACCCAAACATCACAACCACTGTACTCACTCACCCAAACAGCACAACCACTGCACTCACTCACCCAAACAGTACAACCACTGTACTCACTCACCCAAACATCACAACCACTGTACTCACTCACCCAAACAGCACAACCACAGTACTCAGTCACCCAAACATCACAACCACTGTACTCACTCACCTAAACAACACCATTCTAATGACAAGGATGAAAGTGGTCTCAGGCAAACATTGCGGAAATCAAGCTGTGGTTATTACGGTGAATTTCCGCGAAAATGCGAATTCCACCCCACCCCTCCATTGGAATAATAGCATTATCATGGAATCGCGAGAAAAATACCGGAAGTCAGGTTTCAACTGTCCTTGTTGTGACTGTATTATTGCAAATGCCTAACACTTTCTTTGCGCTTTATGTTCTTGCAACGTCTAAGATAATATAAAAATAGGATTTGAACTAACCATTTGTTTTGCCATATAGTGATATACATCCTGATTGCTTGTCATTTTATTGAACATTAATCGGTAAATATAATAAATTTGTAAAAAAGTGTTCGTGTTTACATTATCCTGATACTAAGCAAAATAGTTCCTATTAATGCCAAGCGTCAGGCTGGGTAGGAACAAGTATAAATTTTGAAAGTGATTGGCTTGACTCTGCCGAGGTTTGAACCAACGATCACCCACACGGGAAGCCAGCTACCACTTGTATCGATTAGGCCACCATATCCGGTTCACACTTCATAGCCATAGCAAACATTTTCTTAGTTAAATTAAAGCTGCAGTCTCATGAAAATATCTAATTTTCAAGACCAATACTGTTATCAAGATTTGATTTTATATATCAAACTTAAGGACCTGTCACACTATGACTTATGGCGTTAGCGTAAGCCGGCGTATGAGGTTTTCGACCATACGCCGTCATAGGCTACGCATAGGTTGTATACACTCTTCATAGGTCAACATAGGTTGGCATAGGTCGATTGTGCATGTTCAAAATGTTCAACTTATGCCGGCGTGTGGCCCATACGATTCTCATACGCTGGGCGTACGTCAGCGTACGTTACGCACACATTAGGGGTAAGTCGGCATAGGTTAGCCATATGTTGAACCGACACCATCCGAGTGTCTCTGGCGTACTCACAAGGTTCTGTAAACGGGCTGTCACACTACGGCATATAGCAATTCAATAGAACGTGTAACTGCAGAAGCCTATGGTGTCAGAATTTTGGCATGCATGCCAAAATTAATTCTCCATGGTTGTATTTAAAATATCTCGAAAGTTAGCCATTTAAAATAAAAGTTACTTCAAACCAAAGTAAGGTAGGTTATAGCGATCAATCTAATCTATTTATCTCAGAAAATGACCGAAACTCAAAACCATCGGACTAGGCAACTTAAAAAAAAAAAAAATTACTCCCATTATACATAGTCTCTATATTAGCTTCATGACGCATGACCTACATACCGTGCTAGTTTAAAATGAATCCATTCCATATATGGTGTGTGCCTACATATGGCAGATATGAAAACACAATGTAATGGCGATAAGCTTCAATGATTGATGTAAGTATACAGATTTACTATCATATTCCTACCTGCAGTGATGGGTCCTTGACCAGAAGACTTGCTTCCTGTTACTGGAATATAGTAATTACACAGTGAGTGGATGGGTGGGTGGGAGTGGCGGTGGGGGTGGCTGGGAGGAGGAGGGGGGGGGGGAGATGAGTGGCGTCTTGAAGGTGAAATGCTGTAAGGCATCGCGGAAACTATGGAAATGGCAGCTTATGGAGACTGCAGGACGTGTGATTACTGACTAGCTCCCTACTACAGAGATAAAATGACAGATTACAGGCATAGTGCACCTAACAGGTTAAAATAACACAGTGGACACACAGAATGCCTTCTTTTTTAAATCCAAATTCAATCCCCAGTCTACCTAAATGCAACAAATAAATTTATTCAAATTAAATCCTCCCAGACTACCTAAATGTAACAAGTAAGTTTATTCAAATTTAATCCCCCCAGTCAACCTAAATATAACAAATCAAATTTATCTGCAGCTAAGAGGACCCACGCAATGTGTGAATCTATTTGTCATTACTACCTGGAGCGGTTGTCATAATTGTTAACAGCAGTTGTCATAATTATTAACTGTTTGTTGTTGTTGAATAGATGACTAATGAACGCAGGTAAGTTAGGATGTGGTTGATTTAGATGCTTAAACATAGATAAACACTGTCTCCTGTGAGACTACTCAGCTAGATGTGTAAGACACGGAACAGGAAATGATGAGAATGCAAGGTAAAACACGTGTACGGATTGCATCGGCCCACTGACAGCTATAGAAAGCACACACACCAAAAAAGCTGCGGCTCAAACCTGCAGGAGTGAGCGGTTTCAAAAGCAGGCATATCGACATGAGGCCTATCAACCGGCTCAAAAGCACCAACAGACACTCACAGCAGGCTGCTACTGACAATGCAGATGAGTGTAATGAAGACACAATGCACGCCTGTTACTGACAGTGCCAATGTACTGTTTGCTACAGGCAGCGCCAATGTAGTCTGCTACTGACAGCGCCAATGTACTGTGTTCTACTGACATCGCCAATGTACTGTCTGCTAGTGACAGCGCCAATGTACTGTCTGCTACTGACATCACCTATGTACTGTCTGCTACTGACATCACCAATGTACTGTCTGCTACTGACAGTACCAATGTAGTCTGCTACCAACAGCACCAATGTACGTTCTTCTACTGATAGCACCAATGTACTGTCTGCTAGTGACAGTGTCAATGTATTTTCTGCTGCTGACAACACCAATGTAGTTCACTACTGACAGCACCAACACACTGTCTGCTACTGACAATCCAATACGTCTGCTACTGACTCGCCAATGGACTGTCTGCAACTAACAGCACCATTGTAGTCTGCTACTGACAGCGCCAATGTAGTTCACTACTGACAGCACCAACACACTGTCTGCTACTGACAATACCAATATACTGTCTGCTACTGACTCGCCAATGGACTGTCTACTACTAATAGCACCATTGTAGTCTGCTACTGACAGCGCCAATATACTGTCTGCTACTGACAGTACCAATATACTGTCTGCAATGCACTGTCTGCTACTGACAATGCAGATAGATGGTCCACCACAGGCACAAGACCTGCCACCGACAGTACCAATCTATTACCTGTCTGTTACTGAGAGCACCAATGTACTACCTGTCTGATACTGACAGCACCAATATACTGTCTACTATCGACAGCACCAATATGCTGCCTGACAGCACCAAAATAGTCCACTACTGACAGTACCAATACACTACCTCTGGCAGCACCAATACACTATCTACTACTGACTTGCCACTGTACTCTCTGCTACTGACATCACCAAAGTAGTCCACTACTGACAGCACCAATGCACTGTCTGCTACTGACAGCACCAAAACACTATCTGCTACTGACACCACCAATGCACTGTCTGCTACTGACAGCACAAATACACTATCTGCTACTGACAGCACCAATACACTATCTACTACTGACTTGCCACTGTACTGTCTGCTACTGACAGCACCAATGTAGTCCACTACTGAGAGTACCAATGCACTGTCTGCTACTGACAGCACCAAATCACTATCTACTACTGACTTGCCAATGTACTGTCTGCTACTGACAGCACCATTGTAGTCCACTACTGACAGCACCAATGCACTGTCTGCTACTGACAGCACTAAAACACTATCTGCTACTGACAGCACCAATGCACTGTCTGCTACTTACAGCACCAATACACTATCTACTACTGACTTGCCACTGTACTGTCTGCTACTGACAGCACCAATGTAGTCCACTACTGACAGCACCAATGCACTGTCTGCTACTGACAGCACTAAAACACTATCTGCTACTGACAGCACCAATGCACTGTCTGCTACTTACAGCACAAATACACTATCTGCTACTGACAGCACCAATACACTATCTACTACTGACTTGCCACTGTACTGTCTGCTACTGACAGCACCAATGTAGTCCACTACTGAGAGTACCAATGCACTGTCTGCTACTGACAGCACCAAATCACTATCTACTACTGACTTGCCAATGTACTGTCTGCTACTGACAGCACCATTGTAGTCCACTACTGACAGCACCAATGCACTGTCTGCTACTGACAGCACAAATACACTATCTGCTACTGACAGCACCAATACACTGTCTGCTACTTACAGCACCAATACACTATCTACTACTGACTTGCCACTGTACTGTCTGCTACTGACAGCACCAATGTAGTCCACTACTGACAGCACCAATGCACTGTCTGCTACTGACAGCACCAAAACACTATCTGCTACTGACTTGCCACTGTACTGTCTGCTACTGACAACACCAATGTACTGTGAGAAATTTAATACGACGTAAGATTGATACCGCAACATCCCCTCCCCTTCCCCCAATTTGAACTTTTTACACCCCATCCCCCTCCCCCAATTTGAACTGTTTGTTTTCACCATGATGAACAATGCGTTCTGAAATAGCCTGAAACAATAACCGGATGTAGTACTTTGCTGATTACCCGGCGCGCCACACACGCCGGATGGAGTGGTAGTTTTCTAGTTACGTGACTTCCTGTGCTTTGAGGAGTGTAAACAAAGGAGGCCCTAGATTGTGATGATTGTATTGATGAACCGAACATACTGACAAATAATTTGTGGAAACTTCACACAGATGGTGGACTACTGCATAAAACACTCACCTCCAGTGAACGACGACCATGTTTAATTCCGAGCAAAAAACTGCTCGGGTAAGGATCCACTGTAAACAACCTATGGAGGTCTTTGTTCCAGCGAGCAGTGTTTATCTATATCGGCGTTGAGTTGACACACTGGGAGAGAATGCCACCATACCAAGATGGCCGCCACAGGACTCTCTCCATCCAACTTTTAAAGTTTATTAATCTACATGATTGCATCAATTCTGCACTCCAACGTAGCTGGCTATGATATATAAGTAAATGAACAATATATATATAGCTGATTAGATGAGGAATTCATGTGACTGCTTTTCTATCGGATTGTTTAGCAGCCCTGTCTATGAAACAGAGCTGTGGGAGTAACTAACTACACCGGCCTGGCCATGATGACTGCCGATCTTCAGCGGTAGGATCACAGTGCTTATTGTCGCCTAGTTTAGTTGGTTGGTTGGTGGAGTTTTACATCCTTCCAACATCCAAGGTCATATCAGAATGGGTACTGACTTGTGACAGTGCACACTCATGTCAACTTGACAGTGCTTCCCCATTGGGAGACCAGCCCACCAGCAGCATGACCTAATATCACCACATGGCGCAGTCCACCTGGGTATGTGTAATGGCACAAACCAACACAGAAGTGGACAGGCCACGGTCATGCAACTGATCCACCCTGAAATATAAAATGGCTAGGCAAACAACACAGCCATCCCACCTGGCCACAGTTCTAAAGGGTCCGAGTATGTTCTAGCACACGAGTGCACTATCTAAGGACAGGGTTTAGGTGAAAGGATGCTGTAACAAATATATAAAAAATCTGAATGGAACGGGATCCTCTCCCGCAAGCCTGCATGTCACCCAAGTAGATGTACATAGTAGGCTAAGGTATCATTACTCAGACTAGACCAAAAAAAAACTGGAAAATTACAAAAAAACTAACATAGGCTATTACTAACAACCAAAATTGCAGAAGGCTGACCCGAGCAGACACAGGTAAACACTCCTGGGCAAAGTTACAGATCAAGACAGCGCCACAGCTGTCCAGCGTTGAAAACAAGCACCCTGACAGGAGCTTATACGTTATGGGCAGAGTAAATACCTCGTCAATATAGAAAAAAAAAATCAACAACAAAAAAAATCCCACTCAATCATATTATCCTGACACTGAGCCAACCAGTCCATGCCGTATCTGAATAATGCTGAGCACCTGGCTAGGAAGCGACAAGTATTAATTTTTAAGTCATTGGGTTGACTCGACCAAGGTTGGAATCCCACAATCTACCAAAATGGGAGACGGATGCTCAAATCATTTGGCGACCTTGTCTGGTGCCTAGTTTGGTATCTTGGAACATGTGCAGTGACATGCAGACAGCACCACAATGCGACAGTGACAGGCAGCGGGTGACAAAACACTGCAGGCTGGAGATCCACCTGGCGGTGCACATGTGAACTAGTGGCGAAGATAGGATGTTGTGTGTAATAATATAATAACAGGTGCACTGTGCAAGGTGACGAGGTGGAGGCAACTCAAGTAAATAAAAAGAAAGTAGATATATATATATATAAAATAGAGAAGCAGTACTGCAAACAAAAAATAAAACAATAGAGATCAGTTCAAAGAGGGACCCACCACACGCTATCAACAACTTGAGACACTTCGGAAGGGTGGCCCTGAATAATTTTGATTGGACATTAAAGCTGCATAGTCCGATGAAATATACAATTTTCAAAACCAAACCAATTATCTAGATTTGATTTTACATATCTAACTTAGATACTGATGCACTTATTAAGCATTTTTTTCTGCATAGAAGGCAATACTGAGTTAATTTAACAGAACCTGTTACTGGAGAAGTCTATGGTGTCAGAGTTTTGGCAAGCTTGCCATAACTAATTTTCCATGTTTGCACTGAAAATATCGCAAAAGTTTACCATTTAAAATAAAAGTAACTCTGAACTGGTGTAAAGTAGATACTAGTGATCGATCTAATATATTTATCTCAGAAAAAAATGCAGAAATTCAAAACCATCGGACAATGCAACTTTAAATAAGGAAACCACAGGTTGGGTATAAGTATAAGTATAAGTAGGACATCCATAATCGAATTCAATATTCAATACGAAGCCTAACCGTATCAACTATAAAGCGTGTTGATAATGAGTGGGGGTGACGTCAGGTGACCTCCAGCCACGTCATCGGCTATAACGTTATATTGGCAGTGGCATGCTTGATTAAGGAAGGAGGGTGAGAAGATGGAGAGAGGAGGGGGAATAAAACCAGTAGGAAAAGGGAGGAGGAGGAGGATGGGAGTGGAATAGGAGGCGGGGGGGGGGGGGGAGAAGGTGGAGGAGAGGAGGGTACGAGGAGGAGCCTGGAGGAGAAAGGTGAGGAGAAAAAGGAAGGGTGGAAGAGGAGACAATGGAGGGGAAATAGAAGGAGCAGGAACAGGCGGAAGGAACAGCAGCAGGAAGAGGGGGGAGCAAGAGCAGGAAGAGAAGCAGGAGGAAGCAGCAACAGCAGGAAAGGGAGGGAGGGGAAGAGGGAGAAGAGGAGGAAGGGGAGGTGCAAGAGGAGAAGAAAGAGGAGAAAGAGTAGCAGAACCAGGAGGAAGGAACAGCAGCAGGAAGAGAATGATAATTGGAAGATGGGGAGGGGAGGGAATGGGGAGGTGGAGGAGGAAGAAGGGGGAATAATGACGGACGAAGGGGGGAAAGAGGAAGGGGGAAAAGGAGGGGTGGAAGGGGAGGAGGAAGGACGAAGGAGGCAGAGCAGATAGATGAAGAGAAGGAGAAAGAGAAAAAGACAAGGAGTAGGAGGATGATAACACGACTACCAGTCCACGACGGCATATAGTTGGAGGAGTCATAATAGTTCCAGAAGGAGCCATCGCCCTGCGCGCCCGTGTCTGTCACATCGCCACCTCGGCTCGGCTCGGCAACGCCCCGCGATCCTGGCAATCGTGACGCGGGTAAAGTCAGAAACGGCCGTCAGGTGGCAGCAGCAGTTAGAAGTGACCTAATTACGACGCGAGGAGAGGCGCGACTCATGCGCAGTGCACAAGCAGAGCACTCCGCATGTGGCGCCACCTGTCCTCGATCGTTGACACTGGCAAGATGGCTACCAGTGTACCCCCACCTTCCATCCCTCCCTCCTTCCGTCATCCCTTCTCTCCCTCCCTCCCTCTCCCCTCACATCAGTAGCAATGTGAATCAACTTAATCACACCATTCTGTGTGAAACTCAGTAGCACCTCCACAATTGAAAGACAACAATTTTACATATATGCAAATGGTATTATGGAAATAGTTGAAGGGGTGGGTGGAGTGATTTCAATTCAAATGGGCCAAAGCCGAAGACGAGAGCCCATTTTAAAAACCATTCCACCTACCCACAAGGACAATTATGATGTCCGCAATGTACAATTGTGACTTCCGTTCTTTTGTTGCACATTTACAGAGCTCGTTTGCTAGTTGTGATGGAACTATATTCTGGTGACTTCAAATGGTACTAGTGCCAATGGTCGAACAGAAACCACATCTGGTATTGAAGTAACACATGTGCAGTAAACTGTTGAGAAAGACTACACACACACACTGAAGGAGTATGAGGCTACTGATTAGGAGGTGCAATCCTGAAGGAAAAGAGAGTAGAACAGCAGTAAAAACATCATCAGAATCACACAATGAGATGTTCCATATCCGCAGGTCATTTCCAACATTATCCTGTGCTCTGAAAAGAAAAGTCATTAAAATCCGAATAATCCGATGAAGGCTTCGAATTTTCTAAACCAAAACACTTACCTAGATTTGATCCTATGTATCCAACTTAAGATACCGGTGCACTGATTAAACATTTATTGAAGTTTAGTACAGTATAACCCCGTTAAAACAAGCTCGGTTAAACCAAATGGTCGGCTAATCTAAACTTTTTTCGGCGGCCCGGCAAAATAGTACAATTTATCATATAAAATAGTTGGTTAAAACAATGTCGGTTAATCCAAACTAAATTGTCAGACCCCTGCCAGGGCCCGTATGCATGGAGCAGTGTTAGCGGCGTGTGGTGTTATCCCTCTAACACTGTATAGCTATCACCGTTTATCGGCGGCGTCAAAAACGTATGCATGGCGGCCTAAACGGTGAGTGTTAGCTAAACGTGAATGTATTTATAGATTTGGGAAATCCCTCTGCGTTTGTAGCCATATATTAGGCTCAAATCTATTGAATGCAATCATATTTAACAGAATTACATACGCAATAAGTGAAATTTCATCAATTTAACCCTAAATTCGAAGCGTTATTAAGGCTACCGCCGCATTGGCGGCGTTATTAACAGGTATATTTTCGAATCGACGAACATAATGTAAACAAATCGCCGCCGCCGCCGTGTTCCATACTGGCGGCGGCGGCGATTTGACAATATGAATAACGCCGCCAATGCTGCGGCTACATTAATATCGTTTCGAATTTAGGGTTAAATTGATAAGATTTCACTTATTGCGTATGTAATTCTGTTAAATATGACAGCATTTAATAGATTTGGGCGTAAGAAATTCCTGCCGATTCGGCGGCGACGATTTGTTTACTTTACGTTCGTCGATTCGAAAATATAACTATTAATATCGCCGCCAATGCGGCTGCTGCGTTAATATTGCTTCGTTTTTAGGGTTAATTTGCTTAAATTTCACTTATTGCGTATGTAATTCGGTTAAATATGACAGCATTTAATAGATTTGGGCGTAAGAAATTCCCGCCGATTCGGCGGCGGCGACTTGTTTACTTTACGTTCGTCGATTCGAAAATATAACTATTAATATCGCCGCCAATGCGGCGGTAGCCTTAATAACGCTTCGAATTTAGGGTTAAATTGGTCAAATTTCACTTATTTGGTAGCTAATTCTGTGAAATATGATCGCATTGAATAGATTTGAAAACTAACACCGCCTGTAAACCAGCTATTTTCTGGTTTAGCTTAACCTAGTTTAAGCTTATGGTGTTAGGCCTAACACTGCTCCATGCATACCGACTTTTCGGCGCTAAACCAGAAATCCCGTCTAAACGCGTTTTGGCTCGCTAACACTGCTTCATGCATATGGCCCCAGGTGACTTTCGGTACGGTTAAACCCGGTACGGTTAACACTTTCATGTGGTTATAAGGTCATCTGAGACCCCACCAAATTTGTTATACGATAAATGGTATTATTTTGCCGGGCTGCTGAAAAAAAAGTTAGGATTAACCGATCGTTTGGTTTAACCGAGCTTGGTTTAATGGGGATTATATTGTATATATATAAAAAAAAAAATCTAAGTGTTCACATACATTGTATATTACATTCATAATGCACCTGTGTTTTTGCCAAAGCCAAGTCCAAGCCAAAGCTCGGTTAAACCAATGATTGATTAATCAAAACAAATTTCAAGGGAGCTTTCAAGTTTGGTTTAATGGGGTTTTACTGTATTCGGTTTCTATGCTCAAAAATGGGCTCAAGAAAGGTCATCCGTGTCCAGCATTTCAGTGTGCACACCGAAATTAATTTGGTACATTTTCATTTTAAAATATCTCCAGAGAAACCCGTATAAAATAGAAGTTACTTCAAACTTAAGTAAAGTAGATTGTAACAAAATCAACCCAATATAAGTATCTATTAACAATATGGCAGAAACTCACAGGTATTTAATACTAATAACAGGGAGACATTCAAAATCATAGGATTATGCAACTTTAAAGGAAATGCCACTTTTCCCTCCATAAGTTGCCTGAAATAGCACATTATTTAATACTATGTACAGGAAGCGCAAATTCAAAACCAAGGGATTATGCAACTCTATAGCCGTGTTTACACGGGGAATTGTAAAGCGAATTAGACAAAGCGAATTATATGAAGCGAATTAGTGGCGCGTCTACACACGGAGCGGTTTAAGGCGGAAATCGATATCTGCGCATGAGCAAGTCCATACGAACCAGTGCTTAAGCTAGTTCGCTTCATATAAACCACCTCGCGAGGTGGTGTACATAAAGTGAATCATATGAAGCGAATCACCCCTAATCCGCCTCAGAGTCACGTTTACACGGCGAATGTGAGGCGAACTAGGCAAGGCGATTTATATGAAGTGACTTAACTCACCCGTGTAAACACGGCTTAAATGTAGTGAGGCAGCTGGGTGGTTTTAACATGCTCGACAATACATACAGCGTTCCTAAGTGCTGATTAGTTAGTGGAGTAACTAGTTGCCATGGAGAGAAGCAATACAGCTGCATAGTCTGATGAAAGTTTAACATTCTCAAAGTGAAAACAACTTGTCTAGATTTGATTATATATATCCAACTTAGATACTGGTGCTCTTATTAGGCATTTCTATTCCTGCACAGAAGGGAATACTGAGCCAATCTAATAGAATCTGTTACTTCTATATCCTATCGCATCAAGAGTTTTGACATGCTTGCAAAAGTTAATTCGGCATGTTTTCACTTTACATGGTTGCTGCACCGATCAGCCGTTTTAATACCAATTTAAAAAAACAAACAATTTAAGACCTATTTTCGCAGCAAATGTAACATACATATTTAATTAAATATTAACAGAAATGAGTGAGGTGATGCAATCTATCGATATTTCAGCTCCACGAGCATTTGTGCTTTGTGAAGATAACTGGTAAAACATCTTGAAAAAATATTGTAGTGGCAAAAACCAATTTAAGACCTTTAATAAAAGATGTGGTTCTACATAATTATCCAACTTAGCTTGGTGCAGTTATTAAGCACTTGTTTCGGCATAGAATGACATACTAAGTCAATTTAATAGAACCTACTATTGCTGAAGCCTATAGTGTTTAATTAAATATTAACAGAAATGAGTGAGGTGATGCAATCTATCGATATTTCAGCTCCACGAGCATTTGTGCTTTGTGAAGATAACTGGTAAAACATCTTGAAAAAATATTGTAGTGGCAAAAACCAATTTAAGACCTTTAATAAAAGATGTGGTTCTACATAATTATCCAACTTAGCTTGGTGCAGTTATTAAGCACTTGTTTCGGCATAGAATGACATACTAAGTCAATTTAATAGAACCTACTATTGCTGAAGCCTATAGTGTTCTAATTTTGATGTGCACGCTCAAATTAATTTAGTATGTTTTGACTTTAGCGATTTATAATAAAAGTTATTTCAAATCAAAGTAAGGTAGATTGAAACGATTAACGTAACATTATTTGTTAAATGTCAGGAACTCAAACCCACCGGACTATTAAACTTTAAAGAATATTATAAAGCATTTTATTATAAAGCATTATTTTATATTATATAAAGTGCTCTTCTGGCACTACCAGACTCACCTGGGTCGTATGTTAGATATTAGTATCCAATCAAATCATACGAAGCAGAATGGATTAATAGATTACTAGGCGACCGATGACGTCACATCCGGAATCGATGGCCTCATGCAGGTGCTGAGTTAGTACAACTATCAATCAGGGTCTGCTTCACCAACTGTTCACTGATTATCTTTGTTTGCTGGTGCTTTACATCCTTGCAACATCTAAAGGTCATATCAAGATGGGCATCGATTCGTGACAATGCGCACTCATGGCAAATTTATAGTGCTATCACACTGGGAGACAGGGCCATCGTCACCATGACCCGATTATCCCACTCAGTCACATTATCCTGATACTGAGCAAACCAGTCCTTGCCAAGCGCCAAGGTATGTAGTGGCAAGTATAAATTTTGTAAGCAATTAATTTGACTCGGTTCTGATTCGAACAGACGACTTTCCACATTGGAAGCCAGCCAGCGCTCTTACTGATTCGGCTATCCTGACCGATAGTTTGCTGATTATGGCTGTGGACAATAGACATAACCTCAATTGTACGCAGCACTGCCTATCTATAAGTGTTCATGTAGGCTGGTTCCCAGGTGATTCTCCCTGAGAATGGACACTGGATGGACCAGAATTTCGGACATCGTTGAATGCAACTGTTACTGAGCAACTTTTCCCCCCATTAAAATGTATGACGTTTTATAGCGCTTTATTCTATCACCTTTTATTCCATCACATTTTCTTCCATCTGCATATCACTTGAAAATCCCAACCTAAGCCCATGCACTCTACACTGCAAACTCACTTTGCACCTATAAGTATAACCACATTCCTCCTGTTAACCAAACTTGGTAGGATTCTTACCATACATTTGTTAATAAAGAAGATTGCAGTGAAACTGTCCCAGTAAAAATTGTACATTATAAATACCACTTTGCGTGTATGTTTTCACCACTTCCTGCACCTTCCACCATGTACATCGAAGCTATGACCCGGCATGCCAGGTCCTAGCTTCGGTCCTTCCCGAGGGACCAGTGGAACTCAGAATACCTGTATTACTCTCGACACATGGTGGCCGAAATGCTGGTCAACTACATGAACCCTTATATATAGGCTGTGCTGCATACAATTGAAGTTATTCATATATATATATACACCAACACCAACAAACTTTAGTTCACAGAATTATATCTAAAATGTCAGTGAACAAATGCTACAACAGACCCTGCTTATACCGCAGATGGTGCCACGAGTAGACTTACTAATTGCATCCTTAATGACCTTGACCGTGACTATGACCTACCTTTGGCCTCGTCACTGTCGAGCAGGCTCTTGATCAACTGGGCGAGATCGTCTAATTTACCATCTACAACACCAGCCAACACCACAGACAACATCAACAACAGCAGCCACATAATGAGAAAGGAGGATGAGGGAGTTTGTAATACAAATGAAATTGCTGAGAAAATGTGCATTTGCTCAGAATATGTGCATCTGCTCAGAAAATGTGCATCTGCTCAGAAAATATGCATTTGCTAACAAAATGCACGTCTGCGAAGATCTGTTTGGTGATATCCCAGTCACATTATGCCTGTGACCATAAAAAAAACAGGGTGGCAAAGGGGTCCTCAGTGTTCACCGACCAAAAATGGTCGCCAGAAGGTTGCAGCTAGTGGACCAAAAACCTGGCGACCAAAATTGTCACCTGAAAGTTGCCAACCATTTTCATAGGTTGACAATCAGTCGCTGACTGATCAACAACCTGGCAATCTGCCAAGCACCTGTGACCACTCGGCTTTCAGTTGACGATCGGTTGGTGAGAGATGTATGATTGGTCAGGGTCTGATTTGTGACTAATCTGCAATTGAACGCCAATCAGAACTTGCAAACTAGTCCCCAACTACTCACCAACATCTCGCTGAATGGTATCTGACTGACCGCCAAAATCTCGCCAACCGATGGCCAACCAGTCTTCCTCTTTGTGCCCCTCTCCCTAGTTTTTTGCTTTGGTTGCAAACAGGTTGGCGACTAAAGTGGTTTCTGTAGCCGCAAGCATAGTGTGTGACTGGGGTATAACTTATAAGAAACTTGCATAAGTGCTACAAACACGGGATATAAATAACTTCTGCTCTATCAGGGTATCTGCAACTACTAACATTAAACTACATGATTTTCCATGATAATGACTAAAAAATTCCATTACATTCTTTTGATTAAACCTAAATAACAACATGTGCATGATGTTCTATGACTGGCGCAGTTATTAGAAGTCCACAGCCCACGTGCTTCCTCCAAACTACATGTAACACCAATTCTGATTGGCCTAGTGCCAGTGCATGTAACTGGGCCCTGATGTCCTGAGATTGCAACTATTAACATGTTGTATATATACATGTGTATCAGATCGATTAATTGTTAGCAAATAAATCAAAATCAGTTTTAATGAGTAAAGAACAGTAAATGAATTTTACATTTTAATTTAGAGAAATGCAAAATGCCATGATAACAGTCCAAATGCCATGATTTCCAAGTCAGGTAAAATAGTTTGTATAAAAAAAAATTGCCTTGATATACAATGCTTTAAAAAAAAACATGGGTACCTTCTCTATATAGTGTTCTTGGGGGCGGCGGGGGGGATGGTTAGGGGATCCTTCTGATGTGTGCTTAGATTTTTATAACCAGAAATTAGGGGTGATGGCGTGTGAGGCTTATAATCTATAGGAGTATTTCCATAATAGCAACAAGATTGTATTGGAACTAGGTTTCTCACATTTAGGTAAAGTAGAAACACTTGTAAATACGGTATATACATTTTTTTTTCTATAAAAAGAAAACCAGAAGGAAAGTGCACAGATACTAACAACAAAAATCCCACTATAAAATCTTCAAATATAAGTATTGATTTCCCAATAAAGATATAAAAATCGGGAAAATTTAAGTAAGACAGTATTGCAGTAGGATAGACATGGTATAAGGAGGACACACATACAACGGAGAAAATAAGGATGGCACAATAATAATAATAATAATAATAATAAAGACAATAATAATGAATATTAAGTAGGACACACAGAGAGAACAACGGTGACATCATAATAATAATAACAATAATAACAACAACAAAGAATATTAAAAGAAAACACAGATAATTACTTACATGTAAATAAGGACAACACCAATATAGCACAGTACATGTGATGACACTGACATAGCACAGTACATGTGATGACACTGATATAATACAGTACATGTGATCACACTGATATAGCACAGTACTGGTGATTAGACTGATATAGCACAGTACAAGTGATTACACTGATATAGCACAGTAAAGGTGATTAAACTGATATAGCACAGTACTGGTGATTAGACTGATATAGCACAGTACAAGTGATTACACTGATATAGCACAGTAAAGGTGATTAAACTGATATAGCACAGTACTGGTGATTAGACTGATATAGCACAGTACCGGTGATTACACTAATATAGCACAGTACAGGTGGTAAAAGGTTCACCTCTCAGTCAGCTCACCCCCCTCCGCCCCCCCCCCCCGAAACTATATACTGGGTCGGAGACTAGGGGGGGGGGGGGGGTCTGGCTATCTCTTAGCTAGTCTGGCCTGCTCCTCCTGCTGCCAGTGACCTTACAACACCAACTACCCACCTCCAGTAGCTCAGACATGTCACTTGTCAGTGGGACAAACTGAGCAACACACTCCTTCCCTGTATTTTCACAACCAAACTCAGGGCACACCTGAAAACTCGGAAATATATTTTTTCCTGAGTGCATAATTGTGTGTGTGTGTGTGGGGGGGGGGGGGGAGGGTGGCTACCAAATGCAACCAAGTGCAACCAAAAGCGACTTATTCCATTGGAACAGATATACACCTTTAGTGCACATGATGCCTTTTAGTTCTTACTGCTTATAAAGACATAATAGACACATTAAAAGAAGTCCCAACGAAAGCAGGTGCAACCAAACGCAACTTATTCTATTAGAACAGGTGGATACCTTTACCGTTAGTTAAGGATGAATTAACAGATTTAGTAGTCACTAGATCTATTGTGTCGAAGAACTAGCAGCGGTAGCTAAGCCTAGTGGGGGGGGGGGGGGGGGGACTAGTAATTATGGGATGGTGATGGGATGTGAATAGGGTGGGATAAGGGCCGGATGGGAGGGGTTGGGTTGGGATGGGATGGGATGGGAATGGGAAGGGATTAATGTAGGATGAGTTTAGGATGGGATAGGAATAGAATGGGATTGGGGAGGGGATGGTTGGGACTGTAATGTGGATGTGTGTGAGGATGGGGTGGGATTGGGAATGTATTTGGAATGGGGTGGGATTGTTATTGGAGATGGGGATGTGTTTGAGGATGGGGTGGGATAGGGTACTGGGATTGGGATTGGGAATGTGTTTGAGGTTGGGGTTGGGGTTGGGGTGGGATTGGGGACTGGGAGTGTGAGGATTGGATGGGTCTGGGATCTAGAAATAGGGATGTGTTTCAGGATTGAGGATGAGGTGGGATTGGGATTGGAGATGGGTATTAACTGTGAATGTGACTGGAGATGGAGATGGGAAGGGAAAAGGGAATGGTTTTGCGGAGAGAAATGGGAATTTAGATGGGAAGGGGAATGGGGATGGGAAGGCCAATGGAATGGGGATACGGATGGGGACGTGTTTGAGAACGTGGCCGAGGACGTGCTTGAGGACGAGGACGTGTTTGAGGACGGGGATATGCTTGAGGACGGAGGCCGGGGCTGGAGCTTGCACCGGGTTTGAGGATGGACCCCAGAAAGAAGCGGTCAGTTACCTGATGGGTCTCCGGCGGCGTACTGGTAGTCATAGTTTTGGTGCTGGTTTGTGAGGACGGGGTCGGGGTCGGGGTCTGAGTAGGCGTACACCTGATCATACCCCGGGTACGTCTGCGGGTAGGAGCTGGGGTCATAGCCCTTCCCGCCGTAACCCCCGTAGGCGAGGTTTCGGTGTGCTCCACGGTCCGCCCCCGGGCTTCCGCCGTAGCCGTCCAGTGTCCCCCGGTTGGACTTGAGGTAATCCCCGGCCTGCTGTTCCCTCCAAGTCGCCCCGTCCACGTCGGCCTTCTCCCCGGGCAGTCCCTGCCCCAGCCCCGGCCCTTGACCAGGCCCCGGCCTGAGTCCCTGCCTGCCGGCGACATAGCCGGCCGGCTGCTGCTGGCGCCGCCCGGTCTCCTTCGGTGTCGAGCCGTCGCCGACGACAGGCTTGTTGTTGTTGTTGGATAAGATGAATCCCCCGTCACTGTAGTTGATCTGGAAGGCGGCCGGCTTCTTGTGGCTTTTCCCCTCTGACCACACCTGACCTCCCCCCCGTCCTTGCTCCTGTCCGTCCGACAGCAGGCGTCCCATTGTCCTGTCCACTGCGTTGTAGCCGGGCCTCCTCCGGAACGCGTCACCCTGCGACAGGACAGGACGTCCCGGCGCAGGCCCCGGGCCCTGGGCGCCCGGCACCGGGTGCGGGGTGGGCCCTGGCCCGGGGTGCTGCGGCCGTGGTCCTAGCCCGGCGGACGGCGGGATGGGGCGGTTCATTTCGTCGGCGTGCACAGCGGCTTGTTGGAGTGGAGGTCCTTGCTGCCTTGGATCTTGCTGCTGCTGCTGCTGTTGTTGCTGTTGCTGCTGCTGGTGGTGCCGAGACACCGCATCCACTTGACTCATGTACCGGTCAGAGGCTGGCCGGGCCGGGTAATCGACCTCGCGGCCACCACCACCACCTGTTCGTGGCGGCGGTCCCACCTTGGGCCGCTGACCACTCTGCTGGGCACTGCCCTGCCCTGGTTGCGGGAGACGCTGTCGCTGTTGGCCGTGTGTGTCGGCGGGGGGCGAGGCCCCTGGCAGGCTGACACCGACAGGACCGCGTCCATGTCCTGCGGGCACTCCTCCGCCCCCGGCCAGCCGACCCAAGTTCTGACTGACCTTGGCCAAGTGGTGGGGAACCTCTGGTAGTTTCTCTTGCTGCTGTTGCTGTTGTTGTTGTAGGTAGGGAACCTGTGATTGCTGTTGTTGTTGGGTTTTCGCTTGTACCGCTGGCTGTTTTGAAGACAATTGTGGCTGCAGTAGCTGCTGATCATATTGCGGCAATTGTTGCCGTGGCTGCTGGGGCAACTGTTGTGGCTGCTGATGTGGCAATTGTTGCTGGATGGGTTGCTGTGGTACCGGTAACTGTTGTTGCTGCGGCAGGTCCTGCCCACCAGCTAGTCGTTGCTGGTCCACGTAGCCCTGTTGCTGCAAACCCCGCTGCAAAGGAAAGTAGCCCTGTGAGACAGAGCCCTGCAATGGCCCCTGCTGCTGGGAGTGAAGGGCCGACAGCCCTTGTTGCCGCTGGTAGAGTTCTGGCAGCTGCTGCAGCTGCTGGTTGTAACCACTGATCCCCGCAGCCAGCTGCGCCTGCTGCAGCTGCTGTTGCTGAGCGTACATCTGCTGCGGAGTGAGCATCTGCGGAATAAGGCCAGAGTTGAGCAGCTGTTGTTGTTGCTGCTGCTGCCGCAGAAATTGCTGCTGCCATGCCTGCTGCTGTTGTTGCTGTTGTTGTTGCTGTTGCCGGTCGCTGTAGCCTTGAACGTTATCTAAAGAACCGCCACCACCACCAGCCAGAACTACATGTGAGGTGAAAGAAGGGAAAGGGGGTGGGAGAGAGGGTGAGAGTGTTAGTACATCCAAGCCAATCCACAACCAATGCGTGAAAATGAAAGTATGTGTTAATATTAAAGCTGCATAGTCTGATGAAATATCAAATTTTTAAAAACCAAACCAATTATCTAGATTTGATTTGACATATCGAACTTAGATACTGATGCACTTATTAAGCATTCGTTTCTGCATAGAAGCAATACTGAGTCAATTTAACAGAACCTGTTACTGCAGAAGTCTATGGTCTCAGAGTTTTGGCAAGCTTGCCAAAACTAATTTTCCATGTTTGCACTAAAAATATCTAAAACGTTTATCATCTAAAATAAATGTAACTTTGAACTAATGTAAAGTAGATACTGGTGGTCGATCTAATATATTTATCTCAGAAAATATACAAAAATTCAAAACCATTGGACTATGCAACTTTAATTATAGTAATAGTTCAACTTAAGCGCTTAGTTTGGTCCTCAAAAAGGTGGCTTATTGGGCTAATGCATCGCTGTAGAATGGAGACAGGATTTTTAACAAATAAATTGGCCTAATTTACTACACATGAAATACAGTGGATTCTGATTCAGTTATAAAAACTTAGGTAAGGCTCTACATAGGCTCCTTATTATTTTTAAATACAACGCTAAATGAATCAACGCTATATATGGGGTCATTATAACATGGTGTAAATAGATAGATATATATACACTCTCGTAAAATATTTAGATAAATATAGATAAATATAAAGTTGCCATTGTCAGGATAATACGGAACCAATGTATTAAATAATATTGCAAGGATGCTGTGAAGGAATTGTGAATGAAACGGATGAGTAGGTAACTCGGCCTCAATGGTCGTTTGAGTTTTAGTTAGACGTCTCGTGCATGTGCGTGGGAAAGAGCAGCGGAAAGAATCCAGGTTTGATTCCCATATATTGAATAGATGTTAATTAGTCATCAGGAAATGCAAGTGTATTCCTTTTTCCTCCATCTCTCAAAGGAAATACCACCAGGAACATGCTTGTTTATTTTGTTTTACATCCGAGCAACATCAAAGGTCATATCAGGATGGGTACCGACTTGTGACAGTGCGCACTCATGGCGACTTTATAGTGCTGCCCCACTGAGAGACCAGGCTGCCAGCACTGTGACCTGATATCCCACTCAGTCACATTATCCTGACACTGAGCCAACCGGTCCTTGCCCTATCCTAGTAATGCCGAGCGTCTGGCTAGGAAGCGACAAGCATACATTTTTAAGTCATTGGTTTGACTCGACCAGGGTTCAAACCCACGAATCCATGTGTTCAGATCTCTCAATCTCCCAAAACAGGGAACGGACGCTCAACTCATTCGGCCATCCCATCTGGTATCCACCAGAAACATTTAAAAACAACACTGAAGTTATATAATCCTTAAATAATTAATCGTGCCTCACGGTAATCACTAGCTAATAATATAATAACCATGAAATCTGGTTAATGCCTTGAACATATGACAGGATTCTAAACAATGTTGTAAAGCTAACAGAGGGCAGATACCCTGAAATTATCAAATTTGTGTCAGAGGATATTTCCCATGCAGTGAGTGACCTGGTTCCCAGCCAAACACCAGACTCTACAAGCCATGTTAATAGTGAACTATCGGTAACCAGCACAATCTAAGATGGCGGCTACTACGGCTAAGGCCACGGAGGCACTTCACTAACAATTCACCCGTTTACTTAGTACAAACATTTACATGCACATGCTTTCTGGACCATATGGTTGGTTGGTTGTTGGAATTTTACGTCCTGGAAACATCTAAGGTCATATCAGGACGGGTACCAATTCGTGACAGTGCGCACTCATGGTGACTTTATAGTGCTGCCCCACTGGGAAATCTAGCCACTGGCATGATGATCAACTATCCCACTCAGTCACATTATCCTGACATGGAGCTAACCAGTCATTGCCCTATCCTATTAATGCAGAGCGCCAGGCTAGATAATGACAAGTATCAATTTTGTAAGTCATTGGTTTGACTTGACCGGAAATCGAACTCCCGATCTCCCAAACCGGAGGCCACCGTGTCCGGTGGGACCATATGAGAACCCCTCGTACCGAGTCATCGTGCTTCACTGGTTGGTTGTTGGAGTTTTACGTCCAGACAACATCTTAGGTCATATCAGGATGGTCGTGCTTCACTGTTAATGTAGCATTCACGTTGAGGGAACTTAAAACTGCACAGTCTGACGAAAGCGTAAAACTTTCTGAACCAAAATAATTACCTCCATTTAATCCCACATATTCAACTTAGATACTGGTGCACTCATTAAACATTTCTTGTGACATAGAAGAGAACAATTCCCTGACTAAGTCAATTCACTCTGTCAGTGCTGAAGACCATGGAGTCCAGAATTTCAATATGTAGGCCAATATTAATTTGGCATGTTTTCACAAATATCTAAAAAGTTAGCTATTGATAATTAAAGCTGCATGACCGATGAAGCATCAAATTTTCAAAACCAAAATAATTATCTAGATTTGATTTTACATATCTAACTTAGATACTGATGCACTTATTAAGCATTTGTTTCTGCGTAGAAGGCAATACTGAGTCAACTTAACAGAACCTGTTACTGCAGAAGTCTACGGCGTGAGAGTTTTAGCAAGCTTGCCAAAACTAATTTTCCATGTTTGCATTCAAAATATCTCAAAGGTTTACCATTTAAAATAAAAGTAACTTGGAACTAATGTAAAGTAGATACTAGTGATCGATCTAATATAGTTATCTCAGAAAAAAATACAGAAATCCAAAACCATCGGACTATGCAACTTTAATAAAGGTTACTTCAAACCAATATTAGACTCTTTTCGAAAAGAGATTGTAACGATCAACCTAAGAAATATATATTATAAATATTATATAATGCATATCAAAAATATATCATATATGTGACGTATACAAATTATATGAGTATAGTCAGGAGGATTCATCCCTTAATCGCTGTGTAGTGTATGTATCAACCACCCGGACACCTTGAGTCACGTGTAACCCCCCTTTATTTTCCTCTCACCGTCGCCTCGGGTCCTGGTGTCACGTGACCCTCCGCGGGACGTAGCCCGGGCCTTGTTACATATATATATATATATATACAACAGTAGTCTGCGCTGACCTCTGAGGCAGAGAGCCACACAGACAGATGGGCCTGGATAGGGTGATGCAACAGGAAGTCTGGGTAGTGTAATGGTTAGCACGCTAGCCCTGGAATGGCAAGAAGTGCAGGTTCGAATCCTGCTTTAGATGCAATATTTCCCATTTTCATCACCCCTAAGACATTGTTGTCATGAGCAGGATCCCATACAAACTACGTGCTGTGTGGACGTAAACCATTTAAAAGACTTACAATTCCAGGGGGGGGGGATGAGTGTTGCAGTCTGCACTGACCTCTCAGGCAATGAGCAACATAGACCTGTAGGTTTGGATAGACTGATGCAACAGGGACTCTAGGTAGTGTAATGGTTTGGCTAGCCTTGGTTTGGCGAGAAGTATGGATTGGCAGCCCCTTAATCATTTTAATGTTTCTCTCTCACCACAGTAACTTCCATGTTATTCACTGCAGAGAGAGAGAGATAGAGAGAGAGAGAGAGAGAGAGAGAGAGAGAGAGAGAGAGAGAGAGAGAGAGAGAGAGAGAGAGAGAGAGAGGGAGAGAGAGAGATAGAGACAGAGAGAGAGAGAGAGAGAAAGATTGAAAGAAAGAAAGATGGTAGGGAGAGGGAGAGAGAGGGGGAGGGAGAGAGGGCGGGGGAGAGTGAGAGGGAGAAGGAGAGGGAGAGGGAGAGGGAGAGGGGAACTCAAAAACCATCGGACTATGGGATTTTGGCTAAAATGATCCAGCATTTGCTTTGTCAAACTACCACCACTGCTGAGACCCTGGATATGAGAATAAATTACCCAGTCACTTCCACTGGCACCACCTACCCACACGGACATGCCCGGGCTATTTCACAGGGTGACTCACATCCACTGGCACAGCAAAAGGCTTCCGATGTATGAAAAATAAATAAATAAAGAAAAAGAAAGAAAGAAAGAAAAAAAGAAAGAGGACAACAAAGATAGAAAGAAAAGAAGAAGACTTGTGGCAGTGCACTCATGGTGACTTTATAGTGCTTCCCCACTTGGAAACCAGGCCGCCAGCACCATGACCTGATATCCCACTCAGTCATATTATCCTGACACTGAGCCAACCAGTTCTTGCCCTATCTTAATAATGCTGAGCGCCAGGCTAGGATTAGTAGGAAGCGACAAGTATCAATGACCTCGACAGGATTCTACCCCACAAACTCATGGGTTTGGATCTCCCGATCTCCGAAAACAGGAGACGGACGCTCTACTCATTCGGCCACCCCGTCTGGTTTGACACATCTAAATAAAATTACAATTAACGCACAAAAGCTCCACTGGCCACTCACTCTATTCAGCGATGAATGTCAATTTGGGTGTAAGCTGCATAATGGGTTATTTAATAAAGCTGGATAGTCCGATGAAAGCGTAAAACTTTCTAAACAAAAGCACTTACATAGATTTGATTCTACATATCCAACTTAGATACTGGTATATTTGTTAAAGCTGCATAGTCCGATGAAGCATCAATTTGTCAAAATCAACACAAAGATTTGATTCTACATATCTAGCTTACACTAGGTACACACCTACCGTTTTTCCACACCCACCTACCGTATACGATCAAAAACTCCCCAAAAGTCGTGAGGTGTGCACTCCCCTAGCACACGTACCGATTGCGATTCACGACTTAAAACTCACTTTTAGGGCTAAAACTGCTTCCTTACGATTGTGATTCGAAAAATTAATCGGCCCATTTTCAGTTTTAAGCGGGTCGGGTCGCGAGTTTTAGTGCGCGAATCGACTACAGTAGGTGTGTACCTAGCATTAGATACTGATGCACATATTAAGCATTTGTCGGCATATAGAAGGGAATACTGAGTCAATTTAATAGAATCTGTTACTGCTGAATTCAGCCTAGGGTGTCAGAGTTTTGGCGTGCTTGCCGAAACTAATTTGATATGTTTGCACTTTAAATATCTCAAAAGTTAGCCATTTTAGATCAAAGTTACTTCAAACTAAATTAAGATAGATCATAACAATTAATTTAATATATTTCTGAGAAGCTCAAAACCGTTGGGATGTGCAACTTTAAATATTTGTTGCTGCAGAGAAGAAATATTAAGACAATTTAATAGAAGCTGTCACAGCTGCAGGTTATGCACCGTAAATTGATTACTAAAATTGCACAGGTAGCTGCCAGTGTACCTGACTTCGGTGCTCATATGCTACTCTCCCACGATTCACCCAATTATAACGCCCAGTGCTTGGAATGTAAGTGCCAGTGGAACTCCCAGTTTGGTGTCTTGTTTTTTGTGGGGTGTTTTTTTAAGTACATTTAATTGTATTCATCAAAATGTATTGTATATATATTTGTTTAAATTACTTTCATGTTGCTATGCTAAAAAAATGAGTTAACAAAACTTACGATAATGTCTAACATCACGTCACCATTAGCAATAGCATTACATCTTACCATTTCAAATATCTCCAAAGGTAAGACTTTTTAAAGTAGTGTGCTAGTCTGCACTGACCTCTCAGGCAAATAACCACATAGACAGGTAGGCGTGGGTAGTGTGGTGAGATCAGGGAGCCTAGGTGGCGTAATGGTTAGCACACTGGCCCGGAATGCAAAGAGATGTGGGTTCGAGTCCTGCTCTAGGCGCAATATTTCCCATTTTCATCACCCCCATGACACTGGTTGTCGTGACCATGATCCTGTACAAGCTATGCGCTGTATGGTTGTGAACCTACCCTGTGTATGTATGTGTTAGTGCATTGCCTGTATGTATGTAATTGTAAGCATTAAAAGACTTACGATTCCAGGGGGACGAGTGTAGTAGTCTGCACTGACCTCTCAGGCAAATAACCACATAGACAGGTAGGTGTGGATAGTGTGGTGAGATCAGGGAGCCTAGGTGGTGTAATGGTTAGCACACTGGCCCAGAATGCAAAGAGATGTGGGTTCGAGTCCTGCTCTAGGCGCAATATTTCCCATTTTCATCACCCCCATGACACTGGTTGTCGTGACCATGATCCTGTACAAGCTATGCGCTGTATGGTTGTGAACCTACCCTGTGTATGTATGTGTTAGTGCATTGCCTGTATGTATGTAATTGTAAGCATTAAAAGACTTACGATTCCAGGGGGACGAGTGTAGTAGTCTGCACTGACCTCTCAGGCAAATAACCACATAGACAGGTAGGTGTGGATAGTGTGGTGAGATCAGGGAGCCTAGGTGGTGTAATGGTTAGCACACTGGCCCAGAATGCAAAGAGATGTGGGTTCGAGTCCCGCTCTAGGCACAATATTTCCCATTTTCATCACCCCCATGACACTGGTTGTCATGACCATGATCCTGTACAAGCTATGCGCTGCATGGTTGTTGAACCTACCCTGTGTATGTATGTGTTAGTGCAATGCCTGTATGTATGTAATTGCAAGCATTAAAAGACTTACACTGGCCCGGAATGCAAAGAGATGTGGGTTCGAGTCCCGCTCTAGGCGCAATATTTCCCACTTTCATCACCCGCCCGACAGTAGCATAGTCCAATAGTTTTGAGATTCTGCAATTTTCTGGGATAAATATATTAGATATATTACAATAACCTATATTACTTTAGTTTGAAGTAACTCTTGTCTTAAATGGCTAACTTTGGAGATATTTGAAGTACGACCATGCAAAATTAATCTTCGCAAGCATGTCAAAACTCTGACACCATAGGCTTCTGCAGTAACAGGTTGTATTAAATTGCATCAGTATTTCCTTCAATGTGGTGACAAATGCTAAATAAGTGCACCAGTATCTAGGTTAGATATGTCAAATCAAATCTAGATAATTCTTTTGGTTTTGAAAAGTTTTTATTTTCATCCGACTACGCAGTTTTAAATAAAAGTTACTTCAAAACTAAATAAAGCAGATTATAATTATCAACCTGATATATTTATCTAAAAGCACTGGAGCAGAAACTCAAAACCATTGGACCATGCAAAGTAAGTTGTAATGAGTCCAGCCTGGAATAGACTACTGAGAATAGAATGGGTCAGTGGGAAAAAAAGCAGATCGGCTGGGCTGTTATATTACGCAGCGTCTCACCAGGTGGCGGTGCAGGCCATTAGCCAATCAGGAAATGGATGGCCCAGGGAACCTGGCTGTGTGATGATATTGCATATATATGGGACAAGGGAGACTCACCACAGTCGGTTATGGAGTTTGTTGTTTGTTTGTTGGTGTTTTACATCCTAGCAATATCTAATGTCGTATCAAGACGGGTACCGACTTGTGAGAGTGCATACTCATGGCACACTTTATAGCGCTGCCCCAATGGGAGACTAGGCCATTGGCACCATGACCCGATATCCACTTGGTCACATTATCCTGATACTGAGCTAACCAGTCCTTGCCATGTCCTAATAATGCCGAGCGCCAGGGTAAGAAGCGGCAAGAAACAATTTTGTAATTCATTGGTTTGACTTGGCTGGGATTCGAACTTCCTACCTTCTGCATAGAAAGCCTGCACTTTACCAAATCGGCCACTACATCTGGTGGGCTATGGGGTGGTGGATGTTTGGGTGTGGATGTGGATGAAGATTATCATGATGAACATCATCATCAATCCCTTTACCACAAGCATTATTTGAGCATGACTTTGCAACCAGTTTCCTCTTTTTTGCCGTGTTCTCCACTTCCGTCTGCGACTTGCCGAACTGCAAGCCTGTCCATTCCCTGATGTTGTCTTCCCGCCTCTTGCTTTGCCCGCCTCTTGCTTTGTCCGCCTTGTCTTCTAACCCCGCTTTCACTTTGCCTTGCAAGATGGTTTTGGCCAGACCTGATGAACAGGAAATATGAACCTACCACTGCAGTTTGCATCTCTTTATGATTGCCAGGAGATCTTCATGTGGTCCAATTGCCTGTTCGATTATTGGCACAAGCTTCCTCGTTGGTAGCATGAGATGTCTAGTACAGTATGATCCCATTATAACATGATCGTTCAGGTCCATATAATGCATAAAAAATCAGGGTCGCGAAACATCGGGGTTACTGAATTACCGTTGAATTAAACAATTCTGGGTCCAGTGAATCATCGCGTTATATCCAAACTTGCGTCAAGGCGCGTTATAATGGGGTGTCACTGAATGTGTGACATGTGTTGTTATAAATTGAATCTAACTGTCAAGTGGCACCCAGCACCAGTGTTGTTTGTTGAACTGCCACGTCAGTGATATTGAGAGCGCACAAAGCGGGAATCTGTCTGTGTCATCCTTGCTTTGTTTGGCTTATTGGAGACTTGCATTCTAGCAATAACTGATGTCATAACCAGGATGTATAACCGCCCTTGTGATAACCATCACTAGCGAACATATTCTTTAAACTCACTTTGCATCCACAGCCTTGTGATTACCAAACTTTGTAGGATTGTTGTCATACAATTGTTTCTGAGGTAGCGAAATCGACCAAGCAAATACTTTACGCGAGATAAAAATTAAAATACCACTTCCTGTATCGTGGTGAATGCACCATGACACGGGAAGTGGTATTTTAATTCCCTGCCTTTCGTTGCCCCACTGGGAGACCAGCCCACCGACACTATCATCCGATGTCCCACTCAAGTCACATTATATTTGTATGTGTTAAGACAGACTTTAAAATATTCTCAATGGAAGTTTCACTCATGACTGAACCAAGCTCCTTATTGTTTCTTGAATATATATACTGCCTATCATGGATAAGCCTGAATAGACTTGTTTTAACCATTAGACAGTTTGTTGATAGAAAGCCTGAGTCTACACTTTTACCGACCCAAGGGATTTTTAACCTCCCACACCACATAGACATGGTATGAGAGCCTTTGATGACGCTGTAAGTTATACACAGCGGTGGAAATCCAAATTGGCAGAGGTGGGGGCATGGTAAATCGAACCACTGACCTTCAGATTAGGAGTCTGACCTAGAAAAAGTCAGACACTCTAACCACTCCGCCACAGAGAACATGTTGCATTTATATTTGTTGAGTGATTTCAGATTTACACCGAACATAAATAAAGGGAATCTATTCATAAATATGTGCTCATCATTCTGTTTGCAGGGTCTGTAAAGCTAACCTCGGCATGGAATGTAATTAACTGTGTGGAACATGAAGTTCCCATGAATTTTCTCAACTTCCAACGAGGACGCCATTATGAGGGAGAAGCTAGAGAGATGTTCATTGCAGTTTCTGGTATATATTTTTGCAGCTGTATAACTTTTCATAATGACAAACCTAATCACAACACATAATAATGTACATGCACACTGGATTGTAAGACTATTGTGTTTATAAAAGGCACCTTGGTTCTCTGTGGCGGAGTGGTTAGAGTGTCTGACTTTTTTCTAGGTCGGACTCCTAATCCGAGGGTCGGCGGTTCGATTCCCCGTGCCCCCAGCTCTACCAATTTGGATTTCCACCGCTGTGTATAACTTACAGCGTCATCAAAGGCTGGTTGCTCTCATACCATGTCTGTGTGGTGTGGGAGGTTAAAAATCCCTTGGGTCGGTAAAAGTGTAGGCTCGGGCTTTCTATCGACCAGCAGTGATATGAGGAAGACCAGTCATCTATGACTGAAATTTCCCCTGCTTAAACAACTAATGGACCCAAAAAAAACACACAAAAAACATGGCACCTAAATATGTAATCTTGTGACTTTATTCAAGTTTGTATTTAGAAAACAATAATATGTAGTTATCACTTGTACATTACAAAAAGAATTCTGTGTACTTGATATTTATTTTATTTTTTAACAGGTCAAAAAGTAACACAGTGTGGCATTTTCTTCCGTGGAGAAATGGGTCCAAGTCCCGATGGAGTGATGGAACATCCAGACTGGATAAGTCCTCTAACATCAGTTCAAAAATATTTGTATTTGCAAGTACAGAATCAACTGTTCTGTACAGGACGTAAATTCTGTGTCCTTAATTTTCTCGGTGTGTAGTGGCTATGTGTGCACCCAGCCAGAAAGCAATTCCAATTTGAAGGCATACTTGTAATAAAATAAATTAAGGTGACACAGAAAATGAGTATTGGATGTGTACCACAACTCCTTCCAACCTGGGAATTCTATCATCTATGGCAATAGGATACAGTGGTGCCCAAAGGCAGTAATCATATTCATAATGTAATGTAATGCCACTTGTGGGCGATAATAGAGTTACTACAGGCACAACTAAGTAAAATTGTTCCGTACTATGAATTATAACTGAAAAACATAGTAAACCAAAGCATCAACTATTAGGTTGGATTTAAATGGAAGAAACTACTAGTAAAGACAAGAAATTGAAAGAAAACGTGATCAATTCCGTTTAACTACGTTTTGATATAACGAATCTGCGGGATTCGCCGCCTCGAACCCATGAAAGCAGGGTCGCGTTCAGGGTCCGTCTCGGAGGCGCCTCGGAGATGGCCGTGACGTCAATCTAGTCTGAACTGCATAAGCAGTTTGGTGTCTCAAAGATGGCCGCCCCCATAGGCGGCAGCCATTTGCAATGGGAAAGCTGGGCTGTGATAGGCTGAAACCACTGGATACGGCGGCCATTTTCGAGGCGCTTTTTGTCGCCTATCTGAAAAGGGAGGTGTCGCCGTAACGCACCCTGAACGCAAATAGGCCAAAAAGCATCGCCGCGACGTCGCCGAGATGGACTCTGAACGCGGCCCTGCTAATGGTTACTAATTGTGTCAGGATGTCAGCAACCAGAGTCAGGACAGTGTAGGTAGGGTGTCAGCAGGCATCAGAGGGTGAAGGTTGTTTGGTTGTTTGTTGGAGTTTTACATCCTGGCAACATCTAAGGTCATGTCAGGAAGGGTACCGACTTGTGACAGTGCACACTCATTGTGACTTTATAGTGCTGCCCCACTGGGAGACCAGGCCACCAGCACCATGACCTGATATCCCACTCAGTTACACTATTCCAATACTGAGCCAACCAGTCCTTGCCCTATCCTAATAATGCCGAGCGCCTGGCTAAGAAGGACAAGTATCAATTTGCAAGTCATTGGTTTGACTCGACCAGAGTTCGAAACGGCGCGTTCAAATCCCTCGATCTACCAAAACGGGAGACAAACGCTCAACTCATTAGGCCATCCCATCTGGTTAGAGGCTGGAGGAGGTGATGAATGCACACACAGGATGTGACCTTTTATCGAAATGATAATCTCACCACAATCTACATTAGAATCAAATGTATGGCAAGAAGCACACCAAGTTTGGTAATAAGAAACAACGTGCATATAGATTCAAAGTGAGCTGAAAGTTGCATAGTCCGATGGTTTTGACTTTCCGTCATTATTTAAATATATTATAGTAGGCCTATATTATGTTACTGATTTTAAATTACCTTACTTTTAGTTTAAAGTGACTTATTTTAAATGGCTAACTTCAGAGCTATTTGAAGTCAAAGAATACAAGATTAACTTTGGCGTGCGTCTCAAAATTCTGATACTACAGGCTTCCGCAGTAACAGGTTCTTTTAAATTGACTTAGTATTAAATTGACTTTTTTACTTTTTATATTTGGCAGTCAAAGCTTAATAAGTGCACAAATATCTAAGTTGAGTGTATAGAATCAAATCTAGATAAGTGCCTTTGCTTCCAAATTTGATGCTTTCATCAGACTATGCTGGTTTAACCCTTTGGGGCAGGATCCACCCGCAGGTTTCGCACGCTTACAGTCCGGGTGCTCTTGAATGCACCTGCAATCGGGTAGCACTGCATTTCTGATATGATCTACAAGTTTTCAGTAAAGCATTTCTAGATATGCATATATACACACAATAACCATACAGCATGTAGCTTGCATGGGATCCAGGTCATGGAAACCATTGTCATGGGGATAATGAATACGGGAAATATTGTGCTGAGAGCCGGTTTAAAACCGACACTTCTTGCCACTCCAGGCTAGCATGCTAACCATTCTACTACCTTGTACCCTTGGTGCAATCATCCTATCCATGCCTACCTGTCTATGTCGCTCACTGCCCGAGAGGTCAGTACAGACTATAACATTCAGCATTTCAATGTGCTCCCCAAAATTAATTTTCCATGTTTTCCTTTTAATTATCTCCAAAGTCAACCATTTAAATTGTTTGTTTCTTGTTTTACGTCCTAGCAATATCTAAGGTCATATCGGGACATGTTCTGACTTGTGACAGTGCGCCCTCATGGCGACTTTATAGTGCTGTCCCACTGGGAAATCACTCTGCTAGCACCATGACCCGATATTCAACGCAGTCACATTATCCTGACACTGAGCTAACCAGTCCTTGCCCTATCCTATTAATGCCGAGTGCCTGGCTAGGAAGCGACAAGTATCAATTTTAAAGTCATTGACTTGACTCGACCGGGAACCGAACTCCCGACCTTCCGCTCGCGAGGCCCACGCTCTACCGATTCAGCCACCGTGTCCGGTCAACCATTTAAAAGAAAGGTGACTTCACACTAAAGTAATGTACATCATTATGATCCTAATATATTTATCTAAAACAACATGGCAGAAACTCAAAACTATCAGCTTGTGCAACTTTAACCCTTAAGCCTCAGTCACACCTTACCGGACTGAGTACCGGACACCACCGGACAAAGAATTGTCTAGTCCGGTGGTGTTCAGTATCAAAATGTACTGAAATGTACCGAAATGTACCAGACGAAACGAGCGCTTAACGGACAAGGAACATACATTAACGAATAGCCACCGGATAACAACCAAATATCAAACCAAATATCAAACAGATGGACTGGACACCAACCGCGGACACGCTGAAAACATTTTTTAAAACGATGGACCGAATCCCCGCAGCACCGTCAACAGACTCTTCAGGATACAAACCGGACACCTAACAGATGGGTACCGGACATGAACCGGACAAAACAGACTAAACGGACTTAAACCAGAGACCAACCGTACACTTCAGTCCGGCGGTGTCCGGTACAAGGTTTGTGCATGTTCAAAACTTGTACCGGACACCGCCGGACACCACCGGAGATAGAACGAACCCGCCGAATGGGTACCATATGTAAACCGGACATTGACGTATTTCACCGGACAGTGTCCGGTTTCTGTCCGGTTCCTCAATGCGGTGAGGTCTGACTGGGCCTTTACACAGACAGACCCCCCCCCCACCCCACCCCACAGCTGATTTATAAACCAAAGCACCTTCCATTGCTCAGGGTTACCAGTGTGCTAATTTATTAATAGATCCTTCAAGGGTCGGATTAATCTATAGGTTTGGCAGGCCGAAGCCCCGTGCCTCAAAATTTAGGGGGTGGGGGAACTCCGACCAAGGTGCATACTATTTTTGACGCTGCCATAGGCCTTTGTGAGGGGTCCCACATGTGGAATAGCTTAAGGGGTCTCTTCATCTAAATCCGGCACTGGATCCTCGCATGGTATAAACTAGACTCATGTGTGCAAAAACGATTACTGCAGGGGGTGTATGCATGTAAGGTACATGACACGTGCAGCACTACACATGCTGTTCACAAGATAGTTTATTTACTGTTTATTTATTGGCGGCTTTGCGTTCTAGCAACATTTAAGGTCATATCAGGACCAGTAGCGACTTGTCACTGTACGCACTCATGGCAAGTGCTTCCCAACTAGGATCTTGGACCACAGGCACCACAACCTGATATCCCACTCAGTCACATTATCCTGATACTGAGCATACCAGTCCTTGCTCAACAGTATTAATGCTGGACGCCAAGCTCAGTAGCGACAAGCCTAAATTTGATAAGTCATCGGTTTGACTCAGTTTGGGTTGAAACATACGACTTCCCAAATGGGAAGCCAGCCAGTGCTCTTACCGATTCAGACAACACATCTGAAAGAATCAGCAGAGCCGAGGACCACCATACCCGGCCCCAACTCCCTCAGACGCCAGGCGCCATTGTGTGTCGCCACTCACGTCTGCACTGACCTACTCCTCGCCTCACCTCGTCGATCATAACGCACTGCACTGCACTGCACGGCTCAGTGGGATTATCCAGTCTCATCAAGGAGGCTGGACTATGCTTATTGGGGTTCCACGTACTAGCAACCATTAGAGTCATATCAAGACGGGTACTGCCTTTATTGTGGCATTGGTTGTTTTATAGTAACTGCATGGGAAGCCTGCGCTCTACCGATTCGGCCACTGCGTCCGGTGCTACACTTAACAGCCAGCTGAGTGCTGACTGTTCCGAGCGGCTCTCCGGCGGCCCACCACCGGACGCGGTGACCGAATCAGTAGAGCGCATGCGTCCCGTGCGGAAGGTCGGGAGTTCAATTCCCGGTCGAGTCAAACCAATGACATATCAAATTCATGCTTGTCGCTTCCTAACCAGGCGCTCGGCATTGTTAGGATAGGGCAAGGACTGGTTGGTGCAGTGTGAGGATAATGTGACTGAGCAGGATATCAGGTCATGGTGCGGGCAGCCTGATTTCCCAGTGGGGCAGCACTATAAAGTTGTCATGAGTGTGCACTGACACAAGTCCTGATATGACCTTAGATGTTGCCATGACATAAAACTCCAACGACCAACCAACCAACTGGCGGCCCATCATCCTTATGACAAACACCGCCTGATTACCGCGCATTCCGGGGGCAGTCACTCCGACGCCACCAGCCACTGTTTTCCTTCGCATTACAAATATTAATCACATTGCCAGCAGCAATATGTGTTGGCAACTCATGACACCATAAGCTGTCTTGAACTTGTATAATTGTGTGAGATGCCATTACCACTCAATTAAAATCACTTTTTCTAGACCTATCTTTCTACGGTTTATTTGTTTGTTTGTTGGAGTTTTACGTCCTGGCAACATCTAAGGTCATATCAGGACGGGCATCGACTTCTGACAGTGCGCATTCATGGTGACTTTATAGTGCTTCACCCCTGGGAGACCAGGCCGCAATCACCATAACTTGATATCCCACTCAGTCACATTATCCTGACACTGAGCCAACCAGTCCTTGCCCTATCCTAATAATGCAAGGCGCCTGGCTAGGAAACGACAAGTATAAATTGTTAAGCCATTGGTTTGACTCGACCAGATCATAAAAAAATTCACTTTTTCTAGACCTATCTTTCTATGGCAATGATTGATGACTAACCCGATATTACACTAAGGCGAACTCACATGTACAAGAAAACTTTACTTATTTTTATTGTACTGAACCATTAATGTTTTTATGTTATGTAAATACCAGTGATTTCTCGGTTTAAAAAAAAACTAACTTTGTTCAGAGAACTTTTCTTTTTAACCAAAATTAGAGACGGTAGATAACTGGCATCGCTTTATTAAATTGATCTTCCTTTTTTTTTTTAATTATTTTTATTAATATGAATGCTTGGAGTTTTTTAATTTAAGTTCTGTCAACATCTGATCATCAGAGCAAAATCACTATAAAGAAAAGTGCAGATAAATTACACGTGAAAAGGAATAGAGCTTTTAAACTGCCATGGCAAATAATTTCTTCTGCCTGAGTTATTTTGTTCTGTGAATGTAAATAAAGTCTGTGCGTGAAAATAGTGATTGGCTGTAAATGAAACCTACCATCCTCATCCTCATCCTCTGCCACCAATAACAGAGGAAAAAACAATTTGCACATGTTGCTGTCTCAAGGAAAACAAGTATCAAAGCTTATACTACAAACTCAAGGACCTCATTTATATTACTGTCAATATAATGTTTGATTCCAGTAATTGATTAAGCACGGGAAATTTCAATCACGGGTAATTGATCTCGTTCATTCCGCTGAGCACTCCTTGTCCAATCCTAAAAAAAGTAAAGCTTGCTTTATTTAACGGCGCCTCTAGAGCGCATTGATTTTTATCATCGGCTATTGGACGTCAAACATATGGTCATTCTGACATATTTCTTTGCAACAAACTCGCTGCCGCCACATAGGCTACTCTTTCTGATAAGCAGCAAGGGATCTTTTCTCTGCACTTTCCCACAGACTGGAGATCACATACCACAGCCTTTGATGAACCGGTTGTGGACCACTGGTTGGAACGGAAAATAACCCAAACTGCAAATGGATCCACTGAGGAGGCTAGATCCGATGACCTGACAACTTCACAGGTGGACACTCTACCGCCTGAGCTACGTTCCACTCTCTTGTCCAATCCTAGTAATGCCAAATGCCAGGCTAGCGAGTGACAAGTATACTTTTTTAATTAATTGGATTTGACTCGGCCACAGTTCAAATCTGATGACCTGCCACATGGAAAGTGGTTCACCCAACTCATTCAGCCTTCCTATCGATTAATTATTTGCTAAACAATTGGACAGGTTTGACTGAATATCACAACGTTCTGAATTAAGCACAGAAATTGTGGACAAAAATAACAACACCACAGGCAAGCTCAAACAAAGCAAAAACAAAAGGACAGTTCACCTAATAATAATTCTTTTTAAGCACACCAAATTGCTATTTAAAAATATCCAATCATTGAACCTGACGAAAACCAATCGATCAGATATAGTAAGATGGGTATAAATATAGATATAGTAAGATGGGTATTATTTTTAATAAGTTGCTTTGTTTAATTTTGTGGAGTGCTTTTTTCTCTTTCCTTTTTGTAACATAATAGAATTGTTAGCAACTGTATTTCACCCCATCTACTTTTTGATGTTCTTGGTTGTGATTTGTTAGCAAGAGGTGCTCCTAGTCGCGTGACTTTCACGTTGTTCTGAGTAAAAGAAGTACACACCAGTGTTGGTGATTACCACTAATGAGGTCTTGAGGGTATACCGCCATTTTCACGTTAGCAAAATCTCGCACAATTCCAAAATGGTCAAAGGCAGATAGATAATTGGAACACAAGTTTACAAACATGTCATATATAAAGCATGGTGCATATATATAGACACACAGACACACACAGAGTATATGTCCCAATAGAAGCACGCTACCCAATAGAAGCACACACCACCATTTCAAGATTGAAAACATGCACAAATTTATGATCATATTCAGACTGAATGCACATAAAATAAGACAATTTATTTCAGAGGCACATCAAAAAAAAATCCAGGAAATTCTTTAACTTTGAATAGGCACTCATCCCTGTGTCTACACTCATGCATTGCACGTCTATTGGGACATATAGGGTATATATATATCTACAATCCATATCTGTGGTGCAAATATTTGTCGGTGAAACAATGGTAAAATGTTTCTGAGTGGAGTGGCCTGCCTAGCTGCCTGCATGCCTAGCTGCCAGCCAGCCACCCCAGTCCAAGCCAAGCCACTCCAAGCCAAGCCAAGCCAGTCCAAGCCAAGCCAGTCCAAGCCAAGCCACTCCACGCCACTCCAAGCCAAGCCAAGCCAAGCCACTTCAGATTCAATCACTACACTGGATAAGACTGAATAAACTTGTCTTCACCATTAGACAGTTTGTCGATAGAAAGCCCGAGCCTACACTTTTACCGACCCAAGGGATTTTTAACCTCCCACACCACATACACATGGTATGAGAGCAACCAGCCTTTGATGACGCTGTAAGTTATACACGGCGGTGGAAATCCAAATTGGCAGAGGTTGGGGGTGGGTGGGGAGGGTCATGCTCAGGAGTGCAGGATGTTTCGGTGAATGTGTAATTAAGCCGCACCACATCAGACACACGCCAATTAAACCATGCCATAATCATCAAATATAACACGGCAAATAGACATAGACCAAAATGCTGAAGCGCAAAAGCATGTGCATAATAGCGATAAGCATACTTAGTGACTTACTTATTGGGGGTAGGTTGAGGGTCAGGAGGGAGGTGCGGTGAGGATGGGGTACTATGGTGAAAAGAGTAAACCTTACAAGTACAGGGTTGTTCACAAGGTCTCCTCTCACCTTGCTTAGAGTCACACTTAAGCTCGTCAGAACTGTCCTGACAGTGCGCGATGCCGTCACACGTGTCGTACACCGCGATGCATTGTGGGTAGGCTCCCGGATTGCCCTCATTCGTACACTCAAACTGGAAGCGGGAGCACTCCTCCCCTGGTGGAGAAAAGGAGAACCTCGTCTAAGGGACGCTCCGAGGTCGCGCGGCTTGATGTTATATAATGCTGGGGTTCGAACGCAGGGGAGGGGATGTTGGGGGTAGGAGGGGGTGGGGGGGGGGGGTCACTCGGTAGAACTTAAGTAAGGAAGAAATGTTAGAAACTGCTTATTTGTGAAATATATTTATAAGGCACTTGTTTTTTAATATATTCAAAGCATTCTGTTTGGCAAATCTTAAGATCATATTTATTCTTGGAATGCATGAGCACAGAGCGAATCTAACCCTATCAAACGATGACAAGCGCTTATTATTGGTGTTATTATTATTAGTAGTAGTAGTGGTAGTGGCAGCAGCAGTAGTAATAGTAGTATTAGTAGTAGCAGCACCAATAGTAGTGGTAGTGGCAGCAGCAGTAATAATAATAGTAGTAGTAGCAGCAGCAGCAGCAGCAGCACCACCACTACTACTATTAGTTACTATAGATAGGTTGACTAGTGCTACCGGCTAGGTTCAGTCATTTCTTCTGCCAACCAGACAATTAGGATGTGTGGGAAATTTAGCATGTAAACAGCAACACTCAACATGGCTATAGATTAGTATATATATATGGGTCGTTCTCAGAAACTGTGTACCACTTGAGGTAGTCTACTTGAAATGCATATTTCAAAGAAACCCATTATTGGAGTGTCAATATTTAGATTTCATCATTTAGCCCAATAATGTGGGAGATATTTTAGATCAAAAGTAAATGTTAATATTGTGTATTATGTATCTTATTGGGATGGATGTAGCTAAATACATAGAAAATTACATCACTAATTTGTGACATTGTCAACAGCATTGAAAATAAAGTGTCACAAACTTAATGAAAACCTCTGAACAACAGCTCATTTCACTTCAAATGGTCATATACAATGTCTTCATTAAATTGAAGATATTTATTTCTATAAAAAAAAAATGTAATTATGAAATAGTTAACCTTTTCTGGAGTCATTAACATCGTAACATTTCGTCTCCACTTGCAAATACTATGAAACTCTGTATCAAACACTGAGTACAGATACAGTACAAGAACTATTTTCACCATTTGACACTCTATGCATGGATCCAGTTATGGTATAGTAAAAGATAAATCCTGAAATTGCCCCTAAACATTGAAATTTGAGCCGAACATTTGTGTAAAATTGTTGTTTCCACTTTGACTGTTACCGTGCTAATATTTTTTTGCTTTTCTCTTTAATATTCACAAATAAGACAAAACCATAGCAATGAGGTTTCAAATTATTATTACTACTGTTTATAAAGCAAGTGGCATGTGAAATATCCTAAAAATGTCAAGTTTTGTGTGGAAAATATTTGATTTTGGAGTCAGATTGGTTTCCATGCTATACTGCTATTTATTGGGTGTGAGCATCATTTGACCTACTTAAAAATGCCAGAATATGTTTATTTTCAATTATTCAGATGCAAAAGGACATACACATTGAGGAAGCTTGTTTATAGGACTTTGACAGCATTTTGATTTTGTGGTACTGATGTCACACTATTGGTAGACACCTTCTGAGAACGACCCATATATATATATTAATTATCGGTTTGTCCCCCACAATAAAGAACTCTAATTTGTGTGCTCAGTGAGTTGACATACTGTCATCTCTGTTAAATTTCGGACCCAAAAACAATAGATACAGCAGTACCTGTTTTCGATGACGCATGTAATTGACGAACCTCTGCCATGTGCAACCAATTTTTCAATGTCACTTTTGTCTCAGTTGATTGTCCTTCAAATGACAGGACACTTGCCACGTTAGGACAAAAGTGGTCTGGATGCAGAGTTGTCCATTGAAGACAAGTCAAATTTAAGTCTTATGCTATTTAATAAGGGCTGGGCTGAATTATTTTGACCGAGCTAGAGATTTGATTCAAAGCATATTTATTTGTGTGTACTCCTTTTGTGTTTATATCGCTTATAAATACAGTAAAACCTCTCTAAATCGACCGCCCATGGGACCGACTTTAAATGGCACATTTAGGGAGGTGGTCGGGTTAGGGAGTTTTTTTTATCATTACAATGGTATTGTATGGGCAATCGCTTTGGACCCAGGTAAAGCGATTGATATAGGGGAGTGGTCGATCTGTGGGGGTGGACGGTTAGAGAGGTTTTACTCTTAATATGTATATGGGTCATTCCTTGAAACTAGACTCCACATATTTGGCTTCCATGTTATGATGGTGATAATTAATTCTTTCTGGTTTTTGGTAGCAAGTCAAATCATTATGGTCGCCTCTGTGTGCTAAGTCTGTTAACAATACTACATGTATTTAATCTATCCCACAAATGGTATCAACATTATACATCTATGATTCTATGGTAAAGTGAAAATATGAAAATTTACAAACTTTTTTCTTGTAAGACAAAATCTTATTTGAAGTTGTATATGTTAAAATGATGTTCTGAATGTGTGTTTAATGTCCATGTTATACAAGTGATATTAACATATTGCTTAATTTGTAGAAGATCAAAATCAAAAAGTAAAATACCTTTTTGTCAACACTGACATAATGCACAACATGCAAACCTTCATACAAACATGGATTGTGCAATTATTTGGAATGTTTTCTGCTATTATTTGGAAGGTTTTCACTTTTGATATCCATGTCACACTTTAGTGCCCAGTTTCAGAGAACATAAGGATTTGACCATTAGATCTAAAGGTAAAATCTATGCAAGATGAAACAAGATACAGGACAGGCATGTAAACATTGCAGGACCAGGAACACTGAGCTTGTTTGCGGTGCCATTAGTCTGCCAGCCTCATTCTGATGTCTACAGAGGCACTATCAACAGTCCTGAATAGTGAGTAGTAAACATGTATAAGTGTCACCCATATCACTTATCCGACCTGACACCCATTCCATCTTGCTCCCGGGTTAGTTGGGTGTGGGGTTTTTTTCTGTTGTTTTTGTGTTGTATTTTTATAGCAACGGTTCATGCTACGGAATTGTGCCACTAATATTCCATTTAGCTATTACACAGTTCTGTGTCACTGATATTTCAGTACTGTGTCACTAATATTCCAGTACTGTGTCACTAATATTCCATTTAGCTATTACAGAGTACAGTGTCACTGATATTCCAGTACTATGTCACTAATATTCCAGTACTGTGTCACTAATATTCCAGTACAGTGTCACTAATATTCCAGTACTGTGTCACTAATATTCCAGTACTGTGTCACTAATATTCCAGTACTGTGTCACTAATATTCCAGTACTGTGTCACTAATAGTCCATTTAGCTATTACACAGTATTTCATTTAGCTATTAAAGAATAATATCACTAATATTCCATTTAGCTATTACACAGTACTGTGTCACTAATATTCCAGTACTGTGTCACTAATATTCCAGTACTGTGTCACTAATATTCCATTTAGCAATTCACAGTATTTCATTTAGCTATTAAATAATAATGTCACTAATATTCCATTTAGCTATTACAGAGTATTTCATTTAGCTATTAAAGAATAACATCACTAATATTCCATTTAGCTATTACACAGTATTTCATTTAGCTATTAAAGAATAATATCACTAATATTCCATTTAGCTATTACACAGTACTGTGTCACTAATATTCCAGTACTGTGTCACTAATATTCCAGTACTGCGTCACTAATATTCCATTTAGCTATTACACAGTATTTCATTTAGCTATTAAAGAATAATATCACTAATATTCCATTTAGCTATTACACAGTATTTCATTTAGCTATTAAAGACTAATATCACTAATATTCCATTTAGCTATTACACAGTAGTGTCACTAATATTCCATTTCGCTTATTACAAACAAGCTGCACTTCTATAGTAACTGGTTGCCACAATGCTCTGCCAGCAAATTATACAATTCAATTAGGCCGTAAATCTCTTTTTAAGTTTCTACTTTGCGGCCATGGTACGGTGTCAGATATTAAAGAGGACAATTTGATGTAGCCATGTTTATTTCCTCGTACATAATAATGATGTAATTATAATGAAGTTAATTTTTTTAGATGGTGTCAGATTTGGATTGAGTCTGGAACCTTAGACATGCAGTCTTATGCCATGTACACACATACCGTATAGGATTCGCGCACTAAAACTCCCGATCCGCTTAAAACTGAAAACGGGCCGATTCATTTTTCGAATCGCGAATCGCAATCGTAATCCTAGCGCACACCTACCGTTTTAGTCCCAAAAATTGCGAATCGCAATCGGTAGGTGTGCTAGGGGAGTGCACACCTCACGATTTTTGGGCAGTTTTAGATCGTATACGCTAGGTGGGTGCGGAAAAACGATCGTAAACGGTAGGTGTGTACCGGGCATTACTCTCCTAAATGAGACACTGAGACATGCATCCAAATTCATTAAAGGCGCCCTCTAGTGATTGTGTGCATGTTACATAGGCAAAGATGTATCAAGCTAAATGATTGGCTCTGAGTCAATAAACAAATGAAGCATTTTGTCACTCCCTCTTCAATGCCATTATGTTTAACCTTGAAATAGTCAGCATTTTAGATTACTATAATAGAATATATTAAAAGGATCAGATTATATTATTTACAACAACACAATTCAATTGTTTCATTATAACATGGTTCAGTAAGATTTAGATAAATACTCATTACACATCTAATATGTCTGCCCTCCTCCTGAGCCAAGATGAAATATAATACCTGTGATCAGAAAATCCCTGCAATTTGCGAACAACTTTTGAGTATTAAAATTATCTTTCGATTGTCCCATCGATGTCAGAACACCTGCTGCGCCAGGACATTGGCTTGAATGCCGAGTTGTCCATTGACACTGATTGTTTGTTGGAGTTTTATATTCTGGCAACATCTAAGGTAATATCAGGACGGATACCGACTTGTGACAGTGCGCACTCATGGCCAGTTTATAGTGCTGCCCCACTGGGAGACCAGGCCACCAGCACCATGACCTAATACCCCACTCAGTCACATTATCCTGACACTGACCCAACCAGGCCGTGCCGTATCCTAATAATGTGGAGTGCCTGGTTAGAAAGCGACAAGCATAAATTCTTAAGTCATTGGTTTGACTCGATTAGGGTTTGAATCCAAAGTTTCGAATCCCACGATCTACCAAAACGGGAGACATACACTCAACTCATTTGGCCATTCCGTCTGGTCGTTGTCCATTGAAGACGGGTATTAGTGCAAACCAATCTGTGTGTTTTACATAGATTCTATTAATATCTCTCTTCTTTTGCACAGTCCGATAGTTTTGAGCTTCTGTCATTTTCTGAGATAAATATATTACGCTGATCATTATAATCTACCTTACTTGAACTAACTTATATTTTAAATGGATAACTTTTGAGATATTTGAAGTGCAAATGTGGAAATTAATTTTAGCATGGATGCCAAAACTGACTTCTGCAGTAGTAGGTTCTATTAAATTGCCTCAGTGGTCCGTTCTCTGTGGCGACATATGTTTGATAAGTGCACCAGTATCTAAGTTACGAATGGCAGCAGAGGGAGCGGGAGACCAAGAACATCATGGTTTACAAATATTTCACAGTGGACAGGCTTGAATTATTCACAGTCTATCAGAACAGCACACCATCGGGACAAGTGGAGAACCATTGCATCCAACCCTCGACTAGAGGACGGAACTATTGATTGATTGATTGATCTAAGTTACATACGTAGAATAAAATCTAGATCACTGTCTTGGTTTTGAAAATTTGATGTTTTCAGCAGACTATGCAGCTTTAAGAGTGTGTACTGTGTTCTAAATAATATACAACCACATTTCCAGGTCGCTTAGTCAGCCATTCTCTCATTACATAGCAAATTACAGTGCATAAATATATCACGACTTCACAGGAAGGCGACGTGTGACGTTAAACTTAAACCCACCATACTAATCAAGTATGGAATCAACATGGCCTAATATTCACCTATTTTATCTCTGAAAATGTCCCTAATACTAGAGAGAAAGGAATATCAGATACACACACACAAACACACACACACAGACAGACACACACACACACGCTAGTATGTAAACCAGACTACCATCTAGGTCTACTGTTACAATTTACCGTGGCAATATGTGGCATCTTAAAGCCTCCATAGAGAAGTGGATTCGCTCACTATTACTGGGCCATGCGAGTTCGCATTCACCGCAAAGCGCAGTGCAAAGCCTTTCGCTTTGGACTCAATGGCCGAATGAGTTAGAGCGCCCGTCTCCCGTGTTGGTAGACCATGGGATCTTGGGTTCGAACCCTGGTCGAGTCAAACCAATGACTTAAAAATTGATATTTGTCGCTTCCTAGCCAGACGCTCACCATTATTAGGATAGGGCAAGGACTGGTTGGCTCAGTGTCAGGATAATGTGACTGAGTGGGATATCAGGTCATGGTGCTGGTGGCCTGATCTCCCAGTGGGGCAGCACTATAAAGTCACCATGAGTGTGCACTGTCACAAGTCGGTACCCGTCCTGATATGACCTTAGATATTGCTAGGACGTAAAACAACAACAAACAAACAAACAGCGTGTGTGCAGCTTCTCCCCATGACAATGCAGAGGCGGGCTATATAAATTCGTCGGGAGAGGATCAAATGGGGAGCAGTGATAACAATATATTTAATTGTTCACTTGTCCATATGACAAGTCAGGTGTGATTTTTATTTGTCTGCCTGAATTTTAACTTTTTAGATCTGTAATCTTCCATATTTTCTACTCACATAATTCGTTATGCATCATATATATATACCAGTCATAGAAATAAGCCAAATTTTCACTTGTCCAACGGAAAAGATTCAAATCTAGTGTTTTGGGTTAAAAAATGTAAGGCTTACATCGGACTATGCAGCTTCAATGAATAACACAGAAGTTAATAACTCCAAAATCAGTCCAGTTGAAATAGCCACAGAGCTGGGTACATATAATATATATACAAATATTACAGTATCTGTTAAACATGTTTCATCATAGCTTTTCATACAGATTAAATTTGTAAAGCGAATGTATCATGCTGCCACTCGTAAGAAGTAGTGTAGTGTCTGGAGAATTAGCTATGGTACTAAAACTATATACATATATTCTATTTTATTTTTTATATATATGTAAGAATAAAACTAAATAATTACATATATAATACAAAAATATATATTTATATATATAATTTAAAAAATAAAGAATTCATATAAATATAATAAAAACAAGTACTTAAATAATATAAACTAAATTAATTAAATAAGTAAGACTGAAAGCTAGATGCAAGGCTTGATTCATATAGGACTAGTGAGGAGAGGTGGGTTGGTGTGTGGGTGCGGGTGGGTGTGGGCAGAGCCTAGTTCCATCAGTGTAAGTAACAGCTCCGATGACACACCGGAACTAGAACTCGGCCAGCTTCCGGGTAAGGTGACGTAAAGGTAAATTGCAATATTGGAACAGTAGTCCACACATACTGCGCGCCGTGAGCTAACACCGGCACTGTCTCAGTGTATTTTATCAAGGACCAAGCTTCCTAACAGTGCCTCGACAGTTTCAGCCAAACACGAGGTGTTTGTTGAGGATGTGTTCTACTTTTAGTACAACAGTTACACACAGTACGGATTATAAAGTTGCATAGTCCGATGGTTTTGAATTTCTGTAATTTTTCTGAGATGTATATATTAGATCGATCATTAGTATCTACTTTACATTAGTTTAAGGCTACTTTTATTTTAAATGGTACACTTTTGAGATATTTGAAGTGCAAACATGGAAAATTAGTTTCGGCAAGCTTGCCAAAACTCGGACACCATAGACTCCTGCAATAACCGGTTCTAAAACTTATATTAAATTGACTCAATATTCCCTTCAATGCAGAAATAAATGTTTAATAATTGCATCAGTATCTAAGTTAGATATATAAAATAAAATCTAGATAATTATTTTGGTTTTGAAAATCTGATATTTCATCCAACTATGCAGCTTTAATGCAACTGGAGCCCTGGGGTCAAATTTAAAGTTGCATAGTCCGATATTTTTGAGCTTCTGCCATTTTTCTAGGATAAATATATTAAATTGCTTGCTATATATAACCTACCTTACTTTAGATTGAAGTAACTTTAATTTTAAATGGCTAAGTTTTGAGATATTTGAAGTGCAAATATGTCAAATTAGTTTTGGCAAGCATGCCAAAACTCTGACGCCATAGGCTTCAGCAGTAATATGTTCTATTAAATTGACTCAGTATTCCCTTCTATGTGGCAACAAATGTCTAATAAGTGCATCATTATCTAAGTTAGATATGTAGAATCAATTTTAGATAATTGTTTTGGTTTTTGAAAATGTGATGCTTCATCGAACTGTGCAGCTTTAATAGCATAATCCCATGAGCAACATCAAGGACGGGTGCGTTCTATACCGCCGTCAATGTATCCTGACATTTATTGCTACAAATGAAGTAAAATTAATGTTTTTGGGTGTTTTTTTTTTTTAATTTGGCAGGAGGCCTGTGCCCTCCTAGATTACGAGGCCTTGGTCTGCAGCCCGCTCAGCCCACATGTAAACCCAGCACTGGTTACACAATACCAAAGACCCTATAATACTAAGACGGCTCACTCCCTATCTCTCCCATGGTAATGTAAATTTCGCAGTGCCACCTTGTGATGGGTTTGATCAGCCCAGCTGCTGGTTGGTGTTTCACATGTAAACATATACAATTATATTATACATGAGATAGGTAAGTATGAATACACATCAATATGAAATTGCTATGAACAAATACACATCATCATCAGCATCATCATCAGCATCGCCATCATCACACATCTTTCACATTCATATATACATTTATACATATAATATAGCCCCTGTTTAACCAAGAGAAGAGCCAGCACACCAAGTGGTGGGCTTGATCATTTTGATTACACAGTACAGGCTGAGTGAGCCGTCTTAGTATTATAGGGTCTTTGACAATACCAGGGTCCGTACACATGTGAAGATATGGAATTCAAGGCTATTTCAAGGCTGTTTTTGTTAGGAATTCAAGACTTATTTTCATTTGGATTTCAGGTAAAGAACAACAATGGTGAATAGCGATTTCAAACTAATTTAAATGAGTGGGAACAGTTTAATGGAATTCAAGACTTTTCAAGACTAATTGCCCAAAATAGGTTAAATTCAAGCCTTTTCAAGGCCTTGAAATGGGGCAAATGAAGTTCAAGATTTTCCAGGTCCTGTACCAACCCTGCAATAATAAATCTTGGGTGCCACCACCCCTAACCATCATGAACAAACCAACAACACACCGAACATCCTATACAACTATCAATCTGGTTAAACACATTGAACATTACATAAGACAGACAAAATGCCTTGACAACTATAAACTTAGCTTGTTTTATAAGAGAAAAATGTAACCCACAACGATTGTTTGAGTTGTCCCGAGTATACACCCTCTACTCGGTGCCGCTCCCCATTTTTGTATGAACCGCAGTGACTGGTGCTGTACATTATACAGCAGGAGCCACTCCCTTAATTCTACACGATCGGTGCTGTGACTAATACAGCACTGATCAAACTTAGATTATTTAAAATGTCAATTCCGATAGTAAGATGGCCGGAAGACCAGTCCTCCGGCGCTGACAAATGTCATATTCAGATGAATAAATACTTTACCAAAAAAAAAAATCAAAAAAAATTAACCGACTGGCCTTGTTTTATATAGCATTACACTTGAACAAGAACTAAATTGATTCTTGATCCGAACGAGGCTGTGTCTGTATGGAGGGTTCATTGGTGTTTCATTGCACACCTGTTACTTTGACCCCGGAGTGCCTTCTACTCGGTCGAATGACACTAGTACAAAATTGCTTGTTTGCTTGAGCTTTACATCTTAGCTTTACATCCGAGCAACATCTAAGGTCATACTAACACAGGTCTGGTGCAGTAGTAGGCCAGGCGCCACAGGTATTATTTAGTAGGTGAGCAGGACGAGATAATATTAGCTTTCCATACATTTATACTCACATAATTCGTTACATATCATATATATATTAAATATATATGAAATATATTTTGGGGAGGGGTTAAAATTGTGTTATTTGCCTATCAAAATAAGTTACAATGACTTTTTTTTGGTCATTGTTGACAAAAGTCCACTTTCTCGTATGGTTGTAGAACTACACTTACTCGCTATACATGTGAAACCTGCTGACTGGTCTGTGAGGATAGTTCTCAGTAGTGTACACGTACGGGATTTTTCCCAATATGAAGATGAAGGATCATAGATCTGATGGGGCATTGGGTTGGGGAGTCAGGGAACATTTTGGTCGGTATCATGTCGCAAAGCCCGACTTGCCGGAGAGTGTCGTAGCAGCAGAGTCGGTGAACTGTTTCAAGTCCTGACTGCATGCCTACTGGTCAAGCATTACGAATATCTTGGAGCCAGTGAGTGTTGCTACAATCCACCACATCTGAAGAACTGTCTCGATTTCTATTAATTAAGAGCAGCTAACAGGTCCAAGGCCTATTATAGCTGTATCCTATTGATTGATTGAAAGCGCGATACAAGTTATATGTAAATCGCTGTGCAATGCGTAAAACACATCACGTTAAATCACGAACCATACATACAGACTTTTGCATCTCGCGTCATAAAACAAAACATGATAACTTTTGCACAAAAAAGGTATTCATAGCATACTTGCATTAAAAAGATTTGCAACACAACATGAACAATTGCTAATCAATTTCCAAATAGCTGGCTGGCACCTGTCGGCATCGACAGGGAACAGTGGTCACCGCAGGCCATGTCGCCGCCACGCGATGGCGAGGCTCATGTAAGGACTGCTACATATATTTACCGATCTACTGTAGTACCTGTCTTTAGCCACCGCTGTGATCGAAGAACTCCTGACATATACAAATAACTTTTCATTGTACCATCTGTTTTCAAGGCCCTTGATGACTTTGGAGCTTTTCTCAAATATGTGCGAAACCACATATTTGACACACAGTGAATAATAGAGGAACGCATCATTTTATCATTGCTTAACAAAATATTGTTTAAAGACTTGCAATCTAAATTATAGGTTGTGAATAAATAGAAATTACCCTGAAAAAAATGCAAAATTGAACCCACGACGGGATTTTCTACAAGTGACTCATAAGACCCCCCCCCCCCCCCCCCCCAGCCACCCATTAGGATTTCCCATTGAGAGACCGGGGTCTTTGTCTCATTTGACTGACGCTCCGATGACAGGACACCTGCTATGTCAGGACAACACTGGTCTGGGTGGCTATAGAGTTGTCCGCTAAAGATAGGTACTCGGGGATGAAATAGGTATCGGAGGGAGAGAAGCGGAAATCGACGGTGATGGGGGCGATAATAGAGACACATTAATTACAGCAGAATGCTCTTCTGGCCCAGCCTGTAATAGTTAGCTATAGGCCTTATGCAAAACCTATGCTTGGAGAGTATTGCATAAAACCTGACCTCAGAGAATTTGATCTGTATGCTTCAGTTTTATGTCCGAGCAACATCTAAGGATATATCAAGATGGTCCACCTCTTACAAAAGAGATTCTGACTCACCAAACTGTGAATTATCATCGATCCCTGGCATTTTGTGATGATGGTTAATCGGCGATTATAAAACAAAAATTGCGGAAAATTCGCGAAATCTTGGACACCTTTCATCCTTGGGTACTACGACTGTACTTATAGCGCGCCACAGTCAGTTGGTTATTGGGGGTTTTACGTCCTAGCAACATCCATGGTCATATCAGGACGGGGCGGAGGTAAAGGTACAACAGCACTTACGACAGACATCTTCCTGGAAATGGAATCCTTGCGGGCACACACAGAAACTGGCGATGCAGACCATCCCTGTGCCTGCACAGTCGTCGTCAACAGCACAGGACGCAAAGAGTGAGACTGCAAAAGGAAACACAAACAGCAACTGCATCACATCTTAAAACTCAGCTCAATAAGTAACACAAACAGCAACTGCATCACATCTTAAAATTCAGCTCAATAACTAACACAAACAGCAACTGCATCACATCTTAAAATTCAGCTCATGATGTAGCACAAACAGCAACTGCATCACATCTTAAAAATCAGTTCAAGTGGTTACACAAACAGCAACTGCATCACATCTTCAAACTCAGCTCAATAAGTAACACAAACAGCAACTGCATCACATCTTCAAACTCAGCTCAACAAGTAGCACAAACAGCAACTGCATCACATCTTAAACCTCAGCTCAAGTGGTTACACAAACAGCAACTGCATCACATCTTAAAACTCAGCTCAATAACTAGCACAAACAGAAACTACATCACATCTTAAAATTCAATTTATGATGTAGTACAAACAGCAACTGCATCACATCTTCAAACTCAGCTCAACAAATACCACAAACAGCAACTGCATCACATCTTAAAATTCAGCTTATGATGTAGCACAAACAGCAACTGTATCACATCTTACAACTCAGCTCAAGAGTTAATAAAAAACAGCAACTGCATCATATGTTAGAACGCAGCTCAAGTGCTAACACAAACAGCAACTGCATCACATCCTAACATTCAGCTTTTCAGAACATGATACATGTTTGTGGTTTTACCTCCTAGCAACATCTAAGGTGATATCAGGATATGTGAAAGTGTGCACTGATACTCATAGCAATTTTATAATGTTTCCTTACTGGGAAACCTGGGTCGGTGGCACCATGACCAAATATCACTCAGTAACATTATCCTGATACCAACCAAACCAGCCTATGCATTTTCCTATTAATGTTGAGTGCCAGGATAGATTGCGGCAAGTATCAATTTTGCAATTCATTGACTTCACTGAACCAGAGTTCAAACCCACAACCTCCCGCATGGGAAGCTAGCCACCACGTCCGGTGCCGAGAGTTCTAAGGGGCCAAGGGAGAGAGAGAATTCGGGGCTCACCAGACTATCCAATAAAGATGGCATCAGTTTGTTTCCATGTATGTTAACATGATATAGAGAGACGCCCGAGGGTTCAAAGGGGAAGGGGATGACCATCCAATAAGATGCCATCATCAGTGAATATAACATAAATCGCGGAAATCTTTCATCCCTGGTCTATGGTGTCCAGCCCTCTGGTGTGCATGCCAAAAGTAATTTAGAATACTTTCATTTTAAATATCGGCAAAGCTAGCCACTTAAAATAAAAATTACTTCAAATTAAAAGTGAGGTAGGTTATTTTTTTTATTTTTTTTTATTTTCTTGAAGATTTATACTGCCTGTCATGGATAAGTCTGAATAGACTTGTTTTCACCATTAGACAGTTTGTCGATAGAAAGCCCGAGCCTACACTTTTACCGACCCAAGGGGTTTTTAACCTCCCACACCACATAGACATGGTATGAGAGCAACTGGCCTTTGATGACGCTGTAAGTTATACACAGTGGTGGAAATCCAAATTGGCAAAGGTGGGGAGGACACTGGGAATCGAACCCCTGACCTTCAGATTAGGAGTCTGACCTAGAAAAAAGTCAGACACTCTATAACCACTCGGCCACAGAGAAAACTACAAGGTTATAACGATCAACCTAATCGAAGCCTGGTTGAGTCAAACCGATGACATAACAATTTATACTTGTCGCTTCCTAGCCTGGCACTTGGGGTTATTAGGATAGGGCAAGGACTGGTTCACTCAGTCTTAGATAATGTGACTAAGTGAGATATCAGGTCATGGTGCTGGTGGCCTGGTTTCCCAGTGGGGCAGCACTATAAAGTCGCCATGAGTGCGCACTGTCACAAGTCGGTACCTGTCCTAATATGACCTTAGATGGTGCTAGGACGTAAATCAACAGCAAACAAACAACTAATATATTGATCTAAACAAAATAAGGGAAACCCTCAAAACCATTAAACTATGCAACTTTAAACTTACCTCGTGACTGCTTATGAGTTGGTACAGGCGATGTGGTGGTAGTAGGAGCAGTGGTGGTTGTGGTGGTGGTTGTAGTTGTGGTGGTGGTAGGAGGTGGGTCTGTACCAAGCATCTCCAAATCCACCTCATGCTGTTCAGCCTTCCGGTGCTTCACCATAGACGAGAAGCCTGTGTGGTTGGTAAACAGGCAGGCACCAGCACACGCGAACAGGTAGCACGCATGCTCATCGCCCTGTTAACAAACAAATTAACTAGGTTAATTAAGGGTTTTACAATCTACAGGGTCTGTACACATGTGAGGATACGGAATGAAAGGGCTGTTTCAGGGCTGTTTTGATAGGAAGTCAAGACTATTTTCATTTGGATTGCAGGAAAAAACAATAATGGCTTATGGTGATTTCGGACTAATTAGATCTGTGGTGACAGTTTAATGGAATTCAAGGCTTTTCAAGACTAATTACCGAAGATAGATTAAATTCAAGGCATTTCAAGGCCTTGAAGTGGGGCAAATGAAGTTCAAGACTTTTCAAGACTTTCCAGGCCCCATACGGACCCTGAATCTAGTAACATACATGACAATTAATATCAGGATGGACACCGACTTGTGACAGTGCGTGTTCACAGTCAGCTTTATAGTACTGCCCCACACCAACATAATACCTAGATAATCACCCAGTACTTCCAGTACAGGGGTGATCGACAACGTAGTCTAAATACGGGCGAAAATAGCATTAGTATGGAACAAGAAGTAGAATGCCTCGCACCAGTGTCAAATGGTTACTTATATCAGCACAGAGTTGGCGAAATGGGAGAGAATGCAAAAAGACAAGATGGCGACCAAAGAACGCCATCGATTTCACTTTTAAATTGCATTAAAGTATATGTTTTATTATATTTTCCAACTCAAAAGTAGCGGGTAAACATGAAGAAATATACAAAGAATAAATGTTGCTTCTTAGATTGTGAAATTAGGCTCTCATAACGACTCATTTCATTAGCCTGATTTTTCTACCGTTTTTATATAAGGCTGGTCTTCACTCGTGTACTACAAGTACCGGGTGAATCTTTTATCTACATAATACCATGCTACCAGACACCAACATAATATACCACTCAGCAACATCTAAGGTAATTTCAGAATGGGTAGTATCATTCGTTTTAATACAGCAATATTACTCACCCATCTTTTCAGTTTCATAACACATGCAAATGTAAATAAATCTAAAAATGTTAGTTCTAAGTGTATAAATTTATGAATCTTTTGTCTCTATTTTTTCCTGATAATTTATATTTTCTCTCCAGCAATGCTTCAAGACAAATTCTCGATATTGGTTAACATATAAGTTGACATAACATTGAGAACAATTCTGTATTTCTAAAATGAATAGGTCTAGCTTGAAGCCCAGTTATTTCTATTTAAGGTACACCAAAAATAGCCATTACAAAATACATGCTTAGGAGAGGTCACTTGTATATGATAGCAGTGGAAGTATTGATAAATTGTTAATTTAAGTTTTCAATGTTGTATACATTATGTGCAATCTCATATAGCCTATAATATTGCTATAACTAAAGAATAGTGCCACGCCCAATCGTGATATGCATAGTTCACTTATTTTCCGTTTGTTTAGTACTGAAAATGCATCCTGTTATCCAATGTAACCATTCCCTTACCTTGTCTTTAAAAACTGCCAGGTCACATTCGTTATTCTTACAGCACTCACTCCTGCACTGAGACTTATTTTGTACGTCGGTGGGACTGGGAGTGTCAATGTACGTGGCTCCATTTTTTATGGAGTCGTGTGTTCTAATAATCATCGACTCTGTAACTTGGTAATAACATTTGGAACCCGGGTCAGACACGGTTTGCTCCAGGGCATTGGCTCCAACTGCGATTGGATTCGCAACAGATTTAGTGCCACTGACAATGCCGGCGTGTGTGACAGGTTGAGGCTGTGGGTGGTCTGACAGATCCGACAGTCGCTTTTCAATCGCTAGCAGGAAATCGTCAGTCAGGAAGGAGAGATCCTCGGGGATTTCCTCGTCAGCATGGGAGCCACATAGAACCAACAAACACAGCAAATACAGCCTCATCGTGCAAGCCGCCCCTTATGCTCTCTGTACACAACGCGAGCCAGTCATGTATAACGCAGAAAACACATAACAGCTAAACAAAGGGCGTACGTGTTTACACTTGTTCGGGCACCTGCTACAACGACGCCATATTGGATGAACGCATTACGTCAATACTTCCGGTAAAGGCGGTGTTGTGATAATGTCGGTTAGTCTGCTGATCGACATTTTCAGCGCGCTAATAATGCAGTTTCAGACCAGGCGTAGGGTAATGTGTTCGTATACATCAGCCATGTTGGAGAGCGGTGTTGGCGTAATTGTCTCGTGTGAGGAAATTTATGTAAGTCTTTCGAGCCATAAAAGATGTAGGAGATAAAAATCTCTTGCAAGAGGATATTCTGAAACTCGCACAATGGTCCGAGAAATGGCAATTGCCCTTCAATGAAAAGAAGTGCAAAATTATTCATTACGGGAAAAATAATCCTCATTATGCCTATAATATGAAGAACACTGTCCTGCAACAAGACAGCTATGAAAAGGACTTGGGCGTAACCTTCGACTCCCAACTCTCCTTTCAGAAACACATGAGGACTATCATGTCAAATGCTAACCAGAGAGTAAGAATAATTAAAAGAACTTTCCATCGCCTCAACAAGAACAATTTTCTCATTCTATTTAAGTCTCTTGTTAGGCCACTTTTGGAATACTGTCCACAAATTTGGAGCCCAATTTTTCGGAAAGATATTCTGGAGATCGAAAAGGTTCAGAGACGTGCAACGAAATTAGTTGCAGTTATAAAGGACTTACCCTATGAACAAAGACTTAGGGAATTGAAACTTCCTACCCTTTCCTACAGAAGGAAAAGAAGTGACATAATTGAAGTATTTAAAATTATGAAAGGTTTTGATAAAATAGATATGAACCAATTTTTCACCTTGAATAAGAGAGAAGGCAGTCGGGGCCATACTCTCAAACTAGTAAAACCCAGAGCCATTTCAAAGTTAAGGCAACACAGTTTCTCAAACAGGATCATAAATATATGGAACAGTCTCCCACAAAATGTTATTGATGCCGAGTCAATAAATTCATTCAAGAACAGATTAGAAAAAGCATGGGCTGATGACCCAGGGAAATTTGACCCCTTATTCACCACATGCTACTAATTATTCCTTGTGTTGCATATTTACTTGCATTCAAGCAAAAATGAGAGACAAATAAGTGTTCACACTTCCTGTCTACCATTCGCTATTTCGCTATTTAATGTTAGTAGGTGGATTACTAGTGATGCTGGTCAGAAAGCCTGGGCTGTGTTCAGGGTCCGTCTCAGAGGGGCCTCGGAGATGGCACTGACGTCACGCTAGTCTGAACTGCACAAGCAGTTTGTCGCCTCGAAAATGGCCGCCCCCTTAGGCGGCGGCCATTTGCAATGGTAAAGCTGTGCTGTGATTGGCTGAAAGCACTGAATGCTGCGGCCATTTTCGAGGCGCTTTTCATCTCCAGTCTGAAAAGAGAGGCGTCTCCGAGACGTCGCCGAGACGCACTCTGAACGGTATTAGGCCAAAAAGCATCGCCGAGACGTCTCCGCGGCGCCTCCGAGACGGACCCTGAATGCGGCCCTGGAGTTGTATCCACAAATCCATCGTATTTAGGCCTACTACTGTAACCAACCTAAGCTTAGGTAGCCTACGATACACAACAAATTGAAATGAAGCATAATGCCTTACAATTATGATAGTTAAGACTAAACCAGAGCTCAGAACAGTTTAAATTATCTCAATATCTTCAATAGAACCAAAGTTATGGTGATTCTTAAGCCCTGTTCACACGGACAAAATGTGAGGCGAATCACACAAATCGAATCAGGTGAGTCGAATTAGCCGCCCGTTCACACGGACACTGCGTGAGGCGGAAGTGGATATCTGCGCATGAGCAAGTCCAGGCTAACCAGCGCCATTTTGGGTTCGACAATGCTGGCACCAGAGAGTGTGGGTTCGACCTAGATATGTAATGACTGAATCGTATTGGTTTGGAACGGTCAAAACTTCTGCTGGGCAGTGAAACCCTAAAAATAAATGATAAAAAAAATATCTGTGCACCTCTAGCAGGTTCATAGACCAAATTATATAATATATGCTTTTGATCGACCGGAAAGTCAACAAAGTAAGCTCTCGACTGCGCATGCGTGTGAGGTGCTTAATCCGCCTCAGTGCGTCCACACGGACAAAATTATCCGCATCACAGGAATCGATTCACGTAGACTACCTCGCTTAGATGGTTTACATTATCCGGATCACGTGAATCGAATCAGCCCTAATCCGCCTCAGACGTCCGTTCACACGAGAAATGTGATGCAAACTATACAAGTCGCTTTCTACGAATCGATTTACATCGTCCGTGTGAACAGGGCTTAAGATTGCCAAATGGGGCACCAATTTCTAATAGGGTTTGTATGACAATGTTGAAGTAATTAGGATAGGCCAACAGGTCCAACTTTTGTGAATAGAATTAGATGACAAATGTTTGTATAGTATTAATGCTTGCACTTAGGACAATGAGAATTTGTATCTAGAGGTATTTTGATGTGCTCTTTCACATGATGCAATCAAAACTCATGAAATACAAACAGTTTTAAAGTTACCATGGTTGCAGAAAACTCATACTGTATATTTTTGGAAGGCTGCTTGAAATTCACAGGTGGAATCAGCTGACCAGAGTGACCCATTTTATATGAAACAATATCTGATAAATCGGTTTGTGGCCTTAGAATTCAGTTTAATGGTGCCATACCTTCTTTTTTTACCAGATTGAAAACTTTAAAGTCAATTCTTCAGTAGTCACAATCGGCAAAATTTCTTAACCAACACATCAAATTATAGCTGAATCAAAACTATTTTCAAAAACAAAAATACCTCAGCGAATATTCCCATAGAGGATGCATAGGGAGTAAGTTAGTTGTGGGCATGTACAAAGCATGTACTTTATTCTGGAATCAACTGGTAACTAAGGTAGTAACATGACCAACACAACTTTACTTATTCACAATTATCAGCATCGAATATAAAGAGTCATGTTTGTAAATCTGGAAATAAGATATTCTCCATGAGTTATTTAGGGCCAAATCATAAGCTGCGTTCGCACCTACATAGTTAAAGTAGTTTAGTTAAACCAACTTAGTTAAACCGACTTAGCACTCATACACTCATTCATATACTCACACACATACACTCACCCACTCACTCATACATTCACTCATGCACTCACTCATGCATTCACGCATACACTCACTCATATATTCATTCATATATTCACTTACACATTAAATCACACACTCACTCATACATTCACTCATTCACATACTCACTCACACACTCATGCGCATGACTGTGATATATTTAAGCCAGATGAACTAAACAGCTTGTGTTCAAACTTACACTTTAAACCATTTGAGCTAAATCGGTTTAACTAATCCACCTACTGAACTGGTTTATCAAAAATGGTTTAGTTAAACCGACTTAGCTATCACTAAATCGATTTAGAATCACATTCAGACTTGTGTTGTAAGCCAACTTAGTTAAGCTAACTTAGTCAAGCCAGTTGAAGGTGTAAGTGTGAACTCAGCATCTCAGGGCCTCGCCATTTGTTACTGTATTTAGAAAATGGAGAGGAGAAGTCAGTGGTACATTCATACACACCACCTGCAAATGAGCGATGGAAGAATCTACATAAATATAGGATACTCCAAGAAAAATAGTTCTCCATAGCAGTGCTACTCAATCCTTTCCAAAATGGTGATCGAGACTGGATCCATTATTCGCCAGAAGAGCGCAGGAACCAGGTAGGTACTTACGCTATGGTGGCGCCACCTAACGGGAAAGTTGTTCTCATTATTCTACCTCGAGGTAGTTTTAAACCACCACAGTGGCGATATCTGGGGGGAAACCCAGGGGATGTAATCGGACGAGGCTCGTCAGGAGGCGGGTACAGGGGTTGTCCTGCTTTAAGTATGGTGTCGCCACCTAGTGGTATACACATATACGCTATTTTTTCCAGTAATTATTTGAGTAAGCGTGGTGATATGCATCCTAGTTCCACACAAGTTGCCTGATCTGACGGCACCACATAATTGAGCCAAATCATGTAATGATTACAGGGAAAGGAACAATACACCATATTTAGTTAAATGCGCACAGCATCTAGAATGCATCTATTTAGGTGCTTCCATCCGACGATTGGTATTGCATAGCCACATTCATAATACGGTGGCACACAAGACATGTCAATAGGGATTTCCAATACATGTCCCTTGCTGCTACTGGATGCAAGTGCTCTGCTACCGCCGGACTGGAGTGATTTGGGGCCGCCCCAACAATTCTTCGTTTAATTGTTCTAAAGATATCCCAGCTTCTACAACCGTCCCACCTGAAGATTAATCTTCAACCAAAGATCGGACCGATTTATCGGTGCCTTTCTATATTGCTGCAGTTCTGAGTTCCTAAATGCAACTGCGCATGTGCTAAAATCGGCGTCCAAAGGAACACAAAGGTATATTCATTAGTTTTACCCTTGCGCACAGCTCACAATTTCTGCATTTAAAAATTATTTTTGGTATACAAATTTAATACACAACTATCCATAATTAAGTATTTTGTGCTAACAAACATCCAATTCCCCACAAAGCTGTTAATCGTGTGTGAAGATTTGTTTGGATATATGGTTTGAACCCGTATTTTAACCACGTGTGCAGAGACTTTTTGGATTCTTAATAAAAAGCTAATGATTCTGGAAATATCCGGATCTAGAGTTCTAAACCTTAAATTAGACTTTATATACCATCAACAAGGAAATATCACTTTCAGTCAATGACAATTGAGCCCTACCAATTCTCAATGCTTGTTCTCAACCAGTATAAATAATAAGAAAAAAATGTTAATAAAATAATGACAACTTCTTCTTCCTCTCTATTTAAATCAAGACTTTTTAATTCTTGATCTAAATGAGGAAAATGTCAAATGCGTCAAAAGAAACTTGTCAACGAAAATATATGACCAATGTCTAATGAACCATACCCATTTGGTAGGCATGTTATTTATCAGATACACAAAAAAGAATAAGATACGTAAAAGTGACTGGTTATGGGTCTCAATCTAGATCTGTCTAGATCTAACTGCAGATGGAGTTCGACATGCTGATGAGTTTTCTATACATACGATGATAGATAAAAGATTTACATGATCTTTGTTAAATTTGGTATTCTAACTTTCAAAATGTAGCTGAAATGTGTTGTAGCCAACTAACAGATGCAATATTTGCACTCACTGATTGGACATTAACAATTCACAGGTTTGTTTTGCTTTTAAAGTTTTAGGCATCCCAAAATGCAACTGGTGGCTCGAATTACGAACTCATCTATCAGACAACTCTATCATGATCTCCTACAGGATTAGAGACTCGGGGCTGCTATAGACAGGATTTTGCGGGGGGGGGGGGTATCGCTAATGGCCGTCTAGACAATAAGGAGGGCTATTCTGCCATACTGCTACCTCCGGGTAGCTCTAGATTAAAGTTGCATAGTCAGATGGTTTTGAGTTTCTGGCACTTTCTGGGATAAATATATTAAGTTGGTAATTATAGTCTAATATGCATGCGTACATACAAATACATATATATATACATATATATATATATACATATATATATATACATCCTATATATATATATATATATATATATATATATATATACATCCTATATATATACAGTAAAACCTCTCTAGCTGACCATCTCCACAGATCGACCATTCCCGTATATTGATCGCTTTATTTGGGTCCCAACAATACTATTGAAACCATATTCTAGCTCCCTAACCCCACCTGCTTAAATGGACCACTAAAATTCGGTCTAAAGGTCGGTCGATTTAGAGGTTTTACATTGGTCATATATATATATATATATATATATATATATATATATATATATATATATATAATAAAACCTCTCTAAATCGACCGACCTTGGGACCGACTTTATGTGGTCCACTTAGGGAGGTGGTCGGTTTAGGGAGTTAAAATATGGTTACAATGGTATTGTTGGGATCCAAATAAAGCGATCGATATAGGGGAGTGGTCGATCTGTGGAGGTGGTCAGTTAGCGAGCTTTTACTGTATGTATGTATGTATATATATATATATATATATATATATATATATATATATATATATATATATATAGAGGTTTTACATTGGTCATATATATATATATATATATATATATATATATATATATAAACCAGATGCAGTGGCCGAATAGGTAGAATGCAGACTTCCCATTGTGGAAGGTCGGGAGTTCGCATAGCGCTCGACATTATAGGACAGGACGAGGACTGGTTGGCACAATATCAGATTAATGTGACTGTGGGATATTGGGTCATGGTATTGGCAGACTGGTCTTCCAGTGGGGCAGCACTATAAAGTCACCATGAGTGCGCACTGTCACAAGTTGATATCCGCCCTGATATGACCTTAGATGTTGCTAGGACGTAAAAACAAACAAAAACCGTATAATTCTACATCATCACGAAATGAAAATGAAAAAACTCTTGTGGGCCACCGTCCTAACACACGCGCGCTCTCACTGTCACACTCTCCAACCGCAGTACATATGTACCTCCACCAATCTGCTTGGAGAGTGACTGAGGCCTGCCCGAAAAACAACGCTCGGAGCGGACGCGCGTTCAGTCAGTCAGTGGCAGGCGGGCGGAGCAACGAGGACTGTTTAAATTTCACAGCGATGGCAACCATGTACACTCGGACTACCAACAACGGGGAGAACTATCGGTCCACAGAGTCGCACTCGACCGACTCGAGAGTGAACTTTAAGGTGGCGGACGAGGAGGAGTCCGACAGAAGGAAGTATCTGACGGCCAAGTACGGCGCGCATCAGATGCGACTCATCAGAAAGCGACTGGCCGTCGAGGACTGGCTGGATAAGGAGTTGAGGAAGCTTTATGACACGGTGAGTTTGTGTGTGTGTGTGTGTGTGTGTGTTGGGTGTGTGTGTGTGTTGGGGAGGGTTGTTGAACTTGGCAGGTGATGCCTGATGGATGATTACAGCAGGTATGGTGGCATGCTCGGGCAAGGATGGTTGGTTTAGACTTAGTGGTGGTGGTGGTGGTGTGTGTGTGTGTGTGTTTGTGTGTGTGTGTGTTGGGTGTGTGTGTGTGTTCAACAGTGTTGGGTGTGTGTGTGTTGGGTGTGTGTGTGTTGGGTGTGTGTGTTTGTGTGTTGGGGAGGGGTGTTGAACTTGACAGGTGATGGATGATTACAGCAGGTATGGTTGGGTGCTCGGGCAAGGATGGTTGGCTTAGACTTAGTGGTGGTGGTGGTGTGTGTGTGTGTGTGTGTTCGGTGTGTGTGTGTGTTGAGTGTGTGTGTTTGTGTGTTGGGGAGGGTTGTTGAACTTGGCAGGTGATGGATGATTACAGCAGGTATGGTGGCATGCTCGGGCAAGGATGCTTGGTTTAAACTTAGTGGTGGTGGGTGGTGGTTTGTGTGTGGGGTGTGTGACTTGGCAGTGCTGGTGTTACAGCGTACGTGGCTGTCGGGTGCTGGTTAAAGTGGTGGTGGGTTGTGGTGTGTTGGGTGTGTGTGTGTGGTGGGAGGGGTGTTGAACTTGACAGGTGATGGATGATTACAGCAGGTATGGTTGGGTGCTCGGGCAAGGATGGTTGGCTTAGACTGAGTGGTGGTGGTGGTTGTGTGTGTGTGGGGGGGTGTGTGTTGTTGAACTTGGCAGGTGATGGATGATTACAGCAGGTATGGTGGCATGCTCGGCAAGGATGCTTGGTTTGGTGGTGGTGGTTTTGGTGTGTGTGAGAGTAGTTGGTCGAGGTGGCGGCGGCTTGTAAACACTATATAAAAAATAACATCCATATTTAGCATGGTGCAGTCAATCATCACATGTGTTAGTACTGTTAGTGTTACTTGGTACTGTTAGTGTTACTACTAGTCTATGCTGCATAGACACACACACATAACATTAGTTTTGTTTGTTTGTTTGGTGGAGTTCTACGTCCTTGCAGCATCTAAGGTTGGTTGGTTGTTGGAGTTTTATGTCCTAGCAACCCCTAAGGTCATTTCAGGATGGGTACCGACTCATGCCAGTGTGCACTCATGGTGACTTTATAGTGCTGCTCCACTGCCAATACTTAAGTGTATCAGGATCTAAGTTAAATATGTAGAATCAAATCGAGATGAGTGTTTTTAGTTTGGAAATTTGATGTTTACATCAGACTATGCAAGTGTTTTGATATATAGAACATTTGATGTTTTCATCAGACTATGCCGCTTTGATACTTGTATGGTCGAGCCCGACTTGGATCCAGTCGGCCGCGTTCCTGTTATGGCTGGCACACACCTCCCGTCTGTGCGCACCCACCTACCGTTTACGATGTAAAACTGCCCGTTTCGCGCACAAAAATCGCTAGGTGTGCGCCCCCCGCGCACACCTAGCGATTGCGATTCGCGCATAAAACTCAGTTTTTAGTGCTAAAAGCGGCCGTTTATGATTGCGATTCGCGATTCGAAAAACGAATCGGCCCGTTTTCAGTTTTAAGCGGGTCGGGTCGGGTCGGGTCGCGAGTTTTAGTGAGCGAATCGTAAACGGGAGGTGTGCGCCAGCCATTAGTCAAAGCCTCTATTTCATCTGTTAATGGGAGTGAGGAATGACAGGTAACATGGCTGAGTGGTGATGGATGAAGATGAGCAGAAGAAACTCCAATGGACTGTTTTCCAAGGAAACATTCACAGGATAACTGAAGTAGACGCTGAGTGATGGAGTTAGGGGGTGAGATGATTGTAGGGAGAGGTGTGGACTATATCGCACGATTTGTACGGGGCCTGGAAAGTCTTGAACTTCCTTTGCCCCATTTCAACACCTTGAAAAGCATTGAATTTAACCTATTTTGGGTAATTAGTCTTGAAAAGAATTAAATTCCATTAAACTGTCCCCACTGATCTAAATTAGTCCGAAATTGGCATTTGCCATTGTTTCTCTCTCCCCCCCCCCTGGAATCCAAATCAAAAGAGTCTTGTATTCCTATGAAAAGCAGCCTTGAAATAGCATTGAATTCCATATCTTCACATGTGTATGGACCCTGATATCGCAGCCTGGTCTTAGATAAAATATTCACACCTACCCAGAGATGGAGTGAATAGCAACCATGTCTAATTCGGACCTGGTAGAAATCAACCACAGACCACCTCCACAGATCGGCCATTCCCCTATATTGATCGCTTTATCTGGGTCCCAAAAATACCATTCTAAGGATATTCTAACTCCCTAAACAGACCACTTCCCTAAATGGACCACTTAAAGTCGGTCCCATGGTCGGTAGAAATAGAGAGTTTTTACTGCATATACAAGCTATGGAGGGCATGTGCTAGCATGCAGTGTTTATCTACATTGGCGTAGAGTTGAGGGATTAGAAGAGAATGGAGGGCAAAAACAAAGATGGTAGCCACTTTAAGCTCTTAATTTGAGTTTTAAAGTTGATTAATCTATATGATGTAATCAATTCAGTCCTTCAAAAGTAGCGGACTGCGGTAGATAAGTATCTAAACAATAATATTTAGCTATTTAGATTGGGAAATAATGTGGATACAGTATAACCCCGTGAAACCAAACTTGAAGGGACCCTAGAAATTGTTTGGATTAACCGATCATTGGTTTAACCGAGCTTTGGCTTGTTCTTTGACTTGGCTTTGGCAAAAATGCGGGTGCATTATGAATGCAATATACAATGTATGTGGACACTTTGATTATTGTTTTTTATGTATATACAGTCTACCCCAGTTAAACCAAGCTCAGTTAAACCAAACGATCGGTTAATCCAAACTTTTGTTCGCTGCCCGGCAAAATACTACCATTTATCCTATAAAAAAAGTCTCAGATGACCGTATAACCAAGTTTGGTTTAACCATACCGGAAGTGGCCTGAGGCCCGACAATTTTGTTTGGATTAACCGATAGTTTGGATTAACCGACTTTGGTTTAACCAACTTTTTTATATGATAAATGGTAGTATTTTGCCGGGCCTCCAAAAAAAGTTAGGATTAACCGATCATTTGGTTTAACCGAGCTTGGTTTAATGGGGTTGTACTGTATAACCAAGCCATCCGACACCTTTCCTATATATAGATATGGTTGTTTAGCAGCCCTGTCTCTATTTCAAAATAACCTTGTGATGGTGCAGATCGGACAGGCTGATTTAGAAATAGCTGTTTGAGAGAAACAAGGTGGCCTGTTATGACAGTGTGGAGCTAGATGTGGTGACTGTTTGAGAAACAAGGTGGCCAGTTGTGGCAGGAGGAGGTGGCTGTTTGAGAAACAAAATGGTCAGTTGTGACAGGAGGTGGTGGCTGTTTGAGAAACATTGTGACCAGTTGGTGGGAGCTGGCTGTTTGAGAAACAAGGTGGCCACTTGTGACAGGGGGAGGTGGCTGTTTGAGAAACAAAATGGCCACTTGTGACAGGGGGTGGTGGCTGTTTGAGAAACATTGTGACCAGTTGGTGGGAGCTGGCTGTTTGAGAAACAAGGTGGCCAGTTGTGGCAGGAGGACGTGGCTGTTTGAGAAACAAAATGGCCAGTTGTGACAGGAGGTGGTGGCTGTTTGAGAAACATTGCGACCAGTTGGTGGAAGCTGGCTGTTTGAGAAACAAGGTGGCCAGTTGTGGCAGGAGGAGGTGGTTGTTTGAGAAACAAAATGGCCAGTTGATGCGAGCTGGTTGTTTGAGAAACAAGGTGGCCAGTGGTGGGGAGAGGGGGACTGCTATGTATCGCTTTACTAACAGTTCACTCTCTTAAAACTGGGTCACTTCATTTACTAACAGTTCGTCGATGAATTTCATTAGTAATAATCAAATATTTATTTCCACGTGACCAGTGTACATACAAGTTAATATTTATATCAGTAATGTTTCACACGAAAAAGGAGAAAACAGAGTACAATACTTATGAGGCGCTTTCCCCAGTTAAAATAACATTAAGAAATTATTAGCACATAACCATATTTGGTTCGAAAAATGCATAATAAGTCACACCTACTTCCAATTAATAAAGCAAAGGAGCAATTTCTTTTTGATATTTTGGTTTGGGTAATTTTTGTTGGGAGAGAGACTGGGGTGTGTGTGTAGGGGGGGGGGGCGTGTGGGGGCGGAGGGGTTCAGACATTGCCTACTCGCATGGTGAAGCATCTGTCATCTTTCTTCGACCACCAGCTGTGTGAGGAGGTGACTGCACCCAGACGCCATCCAGCGTCGCATGACTCACTAGTCCACGCACCAGACGGGATGGCCGAATGAGTTCAACGTACGTCTCTCGTTTTGGTAGATCGTGGAATTTGAACTCACGGTTTGAACCCTGGTCGAGTGAAACCAATGACTTAAAAATTGATTCTTGTCATTACCTAGCCAGGCACTCGGCATTATTAGGATAGGGCAATGACTGGTTGGCTCAGTGTCAGGATAATGTGACTGAGTGGATGGGATATCAGGTCATGGTGCTGGTGGCCCTGGTCTCCCAGTGGGGCAGCACTAGAAAGTCGCCATGAGTGTGCACTGTCACAAGTCGGTACCAGTCCTGATATTACCTTAGATGTTGCTAGGACGTAAAACAACAAATAAACTAGTCCACGCCTCAAATAGCAAATAGTATACAACTCATTACAAGTGCGGAGAACAAGGGAGAATGGCGAGATGTGGGTTACATTGTCTCTATTGTACTGGTATTACTAGTGATGGCTGAATGTGAGTTACATTGGATGGTTTTGGAGTTTTATGCCCTTGTAACATCTAAGGTCATATCAGGACTGGTACCGACTTGTGACAGTGCGCACTCATGGCGACTTTATAGTGCTGTCCCATTGGGAGACCAGACCGCCAGCAACATGACCTGATATACCATGGAATAGGACACTAGCCAGGAATGACAGAAATGTTGGATCGAATCCCACTCTAGGTGCAATGTTCCACATTCCTTGCAAAACAAAATACCCCCGTCCTAAAGGCTCAGTCACACCGTACCGGATTGGGGTACCGGATAGAAAACGGACAGTGTCCGGTGAAATACGTCAATGTACGGTTTATATATGGTACGCATCCGGTGTGTCCGTTCTCTGTCCGGTGGTACGGTGGCAAGTTTTGAACATGCACAAAACTTGTAGTGGACACCGCCGGACTGGCGTGTATGGTGGGTGTCCGGTTTTAGTCCGATTTGTCCGGGTCATGACTGGTACCCATCCGTTATGTCTCCGGTTTGCTTCCTGAATAGTCCGTTAACGGTGTTGGGGGAATTCAGTCCGTCGTTCTTTTGCCGCGTCCGTGAACAGTCCGGTATGTGACCGGTTGATGTTCGGTTCGTCCGTTTGACATTCGGTTGTCGTCCGGTTATCGTCCAGTGGCTATTCATTAATGTATGTTCCTTGTATGTTTAGCATTCATTTCGTCCGGCGGCCTTTGCAACATTTCGACACATTTCGGTACATTTTTATACCGAACACCACCGGACAAAAAAATGGTGTTCATCCTTTTGACCACAAAATCAGGGTCCGCCAGGCGTTTTTGTTGTTGTTGTTGTTTTTGGGGTGGTTTTTTCCCCCAGTAGTATATTATTGAAGTTTCAATTTTGGAAATCAAATATTTTAATTTTGACATATGTTTGATATGTATCTAACTTCACCTTAAAGCTGCATAACTCATTAAGGGTATCGTGGGTGAGGAGTTTTTTTTTGTTTTTTTTTGTGTGTGCAAATGAATGGAAACATTATGCCTAGAGGGGGACACGAACCCACACGTCTGCCATTCCAGGGCTAGCGTCCTAACCATTACATTCTCTAGGGTCCCTGATGTAATCACCATACCCATATCTAACTGTCCGTGTGCTAATTCACCTGAGGAGGTCAGTGCACCTCGTTACATCCATCTGCTCTGGAATTCTATGTATTCTACTCAGAATAACAGATGTCCATGTAGTGCAATTTAGTACATACCTAGGGAAATATTAACAATATACGGCGTGAAGCATGTACAGAATCTTGGTCCTGGAACCAATATTAAGTGCCTGTCACACCTTACCGGATTGAGTACCGGACACAACCGGACAAAGAATTTTCTAGCTGTATAATATACTACTGGGGAAAAAACCCACCCCAAAAACAACAACAAAAAAACCTCCTGGCGGACCCTGATTTTTGTGGTCAAAAGGATGAACACCATTTTTGTGTGTGTGTGGTCTAAGTTTAGCCCAGTTGGTAGTTACCTATTTAATTTTGTTAAACCCACCCAACTACAGTTTGCTCTGTATATTCACATATTAAAAACAATTAGAGTTGCACAGTCCTATGCTTTTGAGTTTCTTCCCTTCAAAGTTCAAGTTTAAAAAAAGAAGATATATATATATGGGGGTGATGAAAATGGGAAATACTGTGCCTAGAGCGGGACTCGAACCCACATCTCTCTGCACTCCGGGCCAGTGTGCTAACCATTACACCACCTAGGCTCCCTGATATCAACACACTCCCCACGCCTACCTGTCTATGTGGTTACTTGCCTGAGAGGTCAGTGCAGACCACTACATATATATATATATATAATATATATATATATATTACTTTGTTGGTTATAATCCACCTTCCTTTAGTTTTGAAGTAACTGTTATTATTAATAGCTAACTTTGGAGTTACTTGAAATGAAAGACCAGACGGGATGGCCGAATGAGTTAGAGCGTCCATCTCCCGTGCTGGCAGATCGTGGGGTCGTGGGTTCGAACCCTGGTCGATTCAAACCAATGACTTAAAAATTGATAATTGTCGCTTCCTTGCCTGGCGTTCACCATTATTAAGATAGGGCAAGGACTGGTTGGCTCAGTGTCAGGATAATGTGACTGAGTGGGATATCAGGTCATGGTGCTTGCTGGTGGCCTGGTCTCCCAGTGGGGCATCACTATAAAGTCGCCATAAGTGCGCAATGTCACAAGTCGGTACCCGTCCTGACATGACCTTAGATGTTGCCAGAACTTAAAACAACAACAACAAATAAACTGAAATGAAAACCTGAAAATTTAACTTTGGCCTTCACGTCGATAGTAAGACACCATAGGCTTCATTCAGCATTAACAGGTTGTATTAAATTGACCTAGTATTGCCTTCTATGCAGCGCCAAATGTAGCAGTAGCACACCAAATGTAATACGTAAATTAAATAAATATTATCATATGGCCACACAATAGCAGTTGTGCATACAGACTTGGCAGTGAGTCAATAGAATGATCAAATCGGCAAATGCGCTACATCAAATCAAGAGTGTTCTTTTTCCGCAATATAAAACTTCATAATCCGATGGTATTAGCTTTCCACAATATTTCTTTTTCAGATAAACGTATTCGGTTGATCGGTATAATCTACTTTACTTTAGTTTGAAGTAACTTTTATTTTAAATAGTTAATTTTGAGATGGTTAAAATGAAATAGAAACACAATCAACATTTTAAAAGATTTATGTGCGTAAGCTTTGTTCACCCTTTTTCGAGCATAGCAGCATAACACACATTCACCAATATGCAATAAATGTTAAACAAGTGCACCAGTATCTAAGTTGGATATGCAGGATCAAATTTGGTTGAGTATTTGGGCAGGTTTCTTTTTCCTTCTCAAAAGAAGACATTTTGATGCTTTCATCAGATTATGCAGTAATATGTCCTTATTTGATCTGTACCGAACGCGGTGGCCGAATCGGTAGAGCCCAGGCTTCCTGTGCAGAAGGTAGGGAGTTCGATTCCCGGCTGAGTCAAACAAACAACTTATAAAATTGATACTTGTCACTACCTAGCCTAGTCCTTGGCATTAATAGCATAGGACAAGGACTGGTTGGCGCAGTATCAGGATAATGTGACTGTGTGAGATGTCGGGTCATGGTGCCGACGGCCTGGCCTCCCAGTGGGGCAGCACTGTCAATCTGCCATGAGTGTGCGCTGTCACAAGTCGGTACCGATCCTGATATGACCTTAGATGTTGCTCGGACGTAAAATAACAAGCACACACAGACATTATTTGACCCGGTGTATCGAGGACAAGGAAGCAGTGACATGGGTGTTTCCAACGCAATAATTGTTGTGAAGTTGGCACTCATCATGGTTGTTCCTCTGAGGACTCCCCTCCCCCCATCCCCCGGCTAAGCTATCTAATAATAGAAAGAAAAGCTCTGTTGGCGCCTTGATCTCAACCGAACACACTAATCACACGCTGAGCGCCTGTACTGAGTGTAATATTTGTGTACAGTGTAATATTTGTGAGGCTGGCTGTGTACCAGAAGGCCGATGGCTATCAAGTATCATTTGTTTGTTGTTGTTTTACGTCCTAGCAACATCTAAGGTCATATCAGGACGGGTCAAGTATCATGTATTCCCCCGTCCGTCACGTCGTGTCTTCATATCCTTCCTCCAAAGTGTATCCATATCCTTCCGCTCCTGAGAAGGAGATATGCCCCCCCCCCCCCCTCCGCATGTAATGCATGGACGAAATCTGATGTCACTCCTTATATGTGTGTACTCATTTAATATAATACTTCCGCATGTAATGTGTGGAAGTAATCTGGTGTCAGTCCTTATATAGGTGTAATCATGTTATATAATACTTCCTCATGTAATGCGTGGAAGTAATCTGACGTCACTCCTTATATGTGTGTAATCATGTAATATAATACTTCCTCATGTAATGCGTGGAAGTAATCTGGTGTCAGTCCTTATATGGGTGTAATCATGTTATATAATACTTCCGCCTGTACTGCGTGGAAGTAATCTGGTGTCACTCCTTATATAGGTGGAATCATGTTATATAATACTTCCTCATGTAATGCGTGGAAGTAATCTGGTGTCAGTCCTTATATGTGTGTAATCATGCTATATAATACTTCCACATGTAATGCGTGGAAGTAATCTGACGTCACTCCATATATAGGCATAATCATGTAATATAATACTTCCACATGTAATGCGTGGAAGTAATTTGACGTCACTCCTTATATAGGTGTAATCATGTAATATAACACTTCCTCACATAATGCGTGGAAGTAATCTGACGTCACCCCTTATATAGGTGTAATCATGTAATATAACACTTCCTCACGTAATGCGTGGAAGTAATCTTGTGTCACTCCTTATATAATCATATAATGTAGTCCCTCAGGCACAGGGTGACGAAAGGTTGCAAAGATCTGCAACTCTGTGTGATAGGTGCCCCTAGTGGTGCCCTATTTAGGTTGTTCTTAGGACAAGTCACTTGTCCATCTAAATTTCCACTTGTCCACAGTACTTATCTTTATTATCGCAGTTAACCTTCATGGTTACTGGAATAGTCATCATCACGCTGTCAGTCGCGATGCGACAAAGACTGCTCTCATTACTTGACTACATTTCATGAAAGCTGCCTGCAAAAGTATTGAAGTGCTGCTGGCTTTTGCAGGTTACCAGTGGCACTCTCTTGGGGAGCAAATAGAGGTCTCACACCAGCAAGAACATGTCCAGACAGGCGCAACACTATTTGTCCCTGCAGTGGCCAGTCGGGAGATGTTGGGAGTTCCATACATCAACCGCCCTTGATGCTGCCACAGTGACATGGTTTTCTGCTCAGGGTTTGCTCCCATAGCCTTCGGTTCTGTCAAGAACCTGTACCACAAGGCAGTGGTTTACAACTCTGCAGGGCAGGGGCGTCAAACAACCTGAGATATTGCAATACCTGCATACCCAGGATAATAAATCATGTAAATTACATTTTAATCACTTCACACTGGCATGGTAAATTACTTCACACTAAGTAACTGACATGTTTTTCAGCCCACAACCTTCACTTGTCCAATGGAAAAGCCATATTCTGCTTGTCCTTGCCTACTCTCACTTGGCTCGGACAAGCGGGCATGCTCTTATTTTGAATGCTGTTGATTATAACTAAAGACAATGTACAACAAGGTGCGTCACTCAGTGCTTTCATATAGGAATTTCTTAAATAATCATGCAGTGGTGCTGTCATCCCATGGCAAACAAGGTGCATTGCATTGCCTTTGATCAGGTGTAGTAGTACTTTTCTTACTCAGACACAATCACACATTTTATTCATGTATGACACAGATTAAAGTGCTTAGAGTATGTTTGAACTTTACTCTACTATAATATTGTTTTCATTATTAATATTATGAGATAATACACTATAATTGTTGTACATTGTCCTTGATGGTACAGAGGTCAAGGTGGGCTAAGGAACCTGTCCCCTTGTTACAATGGTACAGCAGTCATGCTGGGCTAGGGGACCTGTCCAATTGCCTTGTCTGCTGTATTTCACGGGAAGACGCTGAGTGGCACGTCTTGTCATACATCGTCTTTGGTATGACTAATTCCTCAGTTTCTGGCTTACACAATGTGGGTGCAGTTTGCCATGGTGGTGACCTTGACCCTCAAAGAAACTAACAGTAACACTATCCGAGATGCTGGCCATATGGCTGCTGCAGTCGGGGTGGCCAGGCAGCCACTGTGGTCGACCGGCTGGTTAGATAACCCTCCCCCCAACACGCGCGCACACACACACACATCAAGCCTGCCGATAAGGACCACTCCCCAGATAACGCTAGATACTCAGCCCCAATACAAAATAAACCAGCTTCATGATGGCAATCATATTTTGGTTGTGTGTTCATAGTAGCCGGCGTCCTGATGACCTTATATGGTGCTAGGACGTAAAACAACAACAAACAAACAAATTATAGTAGCCTCAGCTTCAGCCTGAATACTTAATACATCAGCCCCATGATGGCAAATATGTTTTGTTTGTATGGTCACAGTGAACTTGAGCCCAAATACTAAATAATTCAGCTTCATGATGACAATTATGTTTTGTTTGTGTGGCGATAGTAAACTTCAGCCCAAGTACGGAATAAATCACCAACGTGATGACAGTTTTCTGGTTTGTATATTAATAATAATAGTGAATTTCTTCCTGCAATACCAAATAAATTAACTTCTATGATGTCAGCTATGTTCGGTTTGTATATTCATAGTAAGCTTCACCCCCCCCCCCCCCCCAACCCCCAACCCCCCGATATGTAATAACTCACTTTTACGATGACAGTTATATTCAGTTTGTATATTAATAGCAAACTTCACCCCCAATATGTAATAACTCACTTCTACGGTGACATTTCTGTTCGGTTTGTATATTCATAGTAAACTTCATCCCCGATATGTAATAACTCACTTCTACGATAACAGTTATATTCAGTTTGTTGATTCATAGCAAACTTCACCCCCGATATGTAATAACTCACTTTTACGATGACAGTTATGTTTGGCTTGTCTATTAAAAGCAAACTTCACTCCCAATATGTAATAACTCACTTCTGCGATGACATTTGTTTTCAGTTTGTATATTAAAAGCAAACTTCACTCCCAATATGTAATAACTCACTTCTACGATGACATTTATATTCAGTTTCTATATTAATAGCAAACTTCACTCCCAATATGTAATAACTCACTTCTACGATGACATTTATATTCAGTTTGTATATTAATAGCAAACTTCACTCCCGATATGTAATAACTCACTTCTACGATGGCAGTTATGTTCGGCTTGTATATTAAAAGCAAACTTCACTCCCAATATGTAATAACTCACTTCTGCGATGACATTTGTTTTCAGTTTGTATATTAAAAGCAAACTTCACTCCCAATATGTAATAACTCACTTCTACGATGACATTTATATTCAGTTTCTATATTAATAGCAAACTTCACTCCCAATATGTAATAACTCACTTCTACGATGACATTTATATTCAGTTTGTATATTCATAGCAAACTTCACTCCCGATATGTAATAACTCACTTCTACGATGACAGTTAGGTTTGGTTTATAGGACATCCCCAATACACAATAAATCACATGTAGAAAAAAATAAAAAGAGGAAGACTCTTACCAAGAAAATCCCAAAAAACTAACATAATCTTAAGAAACATAGACCGATAACTGCCCATCATTGAAAACAAGCTTGATCATCTGAGCGTATATGCTATGAACAGCATAAACATCGCATAAAAAAAAAACACCCCAAAAAATGATGACAGTTATACTCGGTTTGCCTACCTCATATGAACACTGATATAAGTTTATTACGCGCCTCTTACCACGTGACATAACAGCCAATCAGGATGATTGCTCACTGTTTTGGTTTTGACAATTTGATGCTTTAATCAGACAAAGCAGTTGTAATAACCGGTGATTTTAATACGGGTATAGCGATAATGTGACGCAGATAAAATCAGGTAGGTATCATGTGAGTCATAGGAGGGTGGTAGCTTGGTTTTCATCCTCAAATGCGCCAGAGTCGAGCAAATCAGCCATTGGTAGGTTGGAGATATGGCTTGGATCTGTTCAGCATACTCCATCTTGTGTCACGGCTGTGGTAGCTTAGATATTTATTGATTTTCATTAATTCACTTTCATTTCCCGTCCACCCAATTCCAAGTAAATATTTGGTTGTCTCTATCATCTATGTGTACATATAACTCCCCATATGTATATGTAAATGTATAATTATATGTAAATGTATATATATGTGTATATATATATGTGTGTATATATATGTGTATATATATATATGTGTATATATATATATATATATATATATATATATATCGCAAGACATTGTGTTTTTCCGGAGAAAAGCTTACGGTTTCACACTCTTGCAATATTTATTTTAGATAACTGAATTGGGTTGATTGTTACAATCTAGTTTACTTTAGTTTGAAGCAACTTATATATTTGAAGCAAAGACATGCTAAATTGATTTTGGTGTGCAATCTGAAATGCTGGATAGGGTATGCTTCAGCAGTAACACTAACAGGTTGTATTAGTCCCTACCCATGCCCACCTCTCTGTGTGACTCTTTGCCTGAGACGTTAGTGCAGTCTACACTCAACCCCTAGAATTGCATCTTTTTCAATGGTTTATGTCCATAAGTCATTTAATATTACAATTACATACATACAGGCAATCCGCTTACTATATACACTGGGTAAGTTCAACAACCATGCAGCACATAGCTTGTGCAGAATCCTGGTCATTGCAACTTATGTCAATGGGTGGGGGGGTAATAAAAATGGGAAATATTGTGCCCACAGCAGGATTTGAACCCATCCCAAGGCTAGGGCACTAACAATTACACTACCTAGGCTCCCTGATGCAATCACCCTATCCATGTCCACCTGTCTATGGGGTTCCTTGCCTGAGAGGTCAGTGCAGACCTTCATTTACTTTGCAATTTAGTTTTAATGCAATTAACTCTGGAACATGTGCATTAAGTAATAAATAGATCTACTTTCCAATGAGCACTAGGGCTGGTGGGGGGGGGGGGGTAGTTGGATTTGTTAGTATTACGAGACCAGTCGGATAAGTGGAACGCAGCGAAAAGACGTCGCTCCTTATTGATCCGGGCAGCAGACGCAGCCTCGTTCTGGATTAGGGTCTGAGCCCCAGCCTCCTACCGTGAGGGATTTGTGAAGTGTTCTCTCTGGTGTGTGTGTTATCTGTGCTGAGATCTACAACGGAAACTGAGACCCGCGGGTATTGCCTCGTCCTGTTCTTATTGCCCACAGCATGATATCACATTTAGTTTTGTTTGTTTATTGGGGTTTTATGTCTTGGCAACATCTAATGTCATATCAGGATGGATGCCGACTTGTGACATTTGTTTGTTTCACAACCCCCCACACCCCACCCTCCGAGCACAAAAGTAGACATCGGCTATTGGGACCGACTTGTGACGACTCATGGCGACTTTATAGTGCTGCCCCACTGGGAGACCACGCCACCATGACTTAGTATCCCACTCAAATCACATTATCCAATCCTTTCCCTATCCTAGTGTCATGGGGGGGGGGGTGATGAAAACAGGGAATATTGCGCCTAGAGCGGGACTCGAACTCACATCGCATTCCGGGCCAGTGTGCTAACCATTACACCACCTAGGCTCCCTTATATCACCACACTACCCACACCTACCTGCCTATGTGGTTATTTGCCTGAGAGGTCAGTGCAGACCACTACACTCGTCCCCCTGGAATTGTAAGTCTTTTAATGCTTACAATTACATACATACAGGCAATGCGCTAATACATACATACATACACAGGGTAGGTTCAACAACCATACAGCGCATATCTTGTACAGGATTAAGGGCGCATTCCATATACGCGTAATGCGTAATGCGTTATGCGTTACGCGTTATGCGTTATGCGAATGCCAGCATTCCATATACGCGTAATGCGTTATGCGTTATGCGTTATGCAGTGAAGTATATAAAAAGTATATAAAAAGTGTGTGTGACTCTGTGTCTCTGTGTGTGTCTCTATGTGTGTGTCTGTGTCTCCGTGTCTCTGTGTGTGTCTCTGTGTGTGTCTGTGTGTGTGTGACTCTGTGTCTCTGTGCATGTCCCTATGTGTGTGTCTGTGTCTCCGTGTGTCTCTGTGTGTGTCTCTATGTGTGTGACTCTGTGTCTGTGTGTGTGTCTCTATGTGTGTCTGTGTCTCTGTGTCTCTGACAAAGAGACACACACAGACACATATACACACAGAGACACACACAGAGACACACACAGAGACACACACAGACACAGATACACACACAGAGACACACACAGAGACACAGAGACACAACACAGAGACACACACAGAGACACACACACAGACACACACAGAGACACACACACAGAGACAGAGACACACACACAGAGACACATATACACACACAGAGACACACAGAGACACAACACAGAGACACACACAGACACACACAGACACACACAGAGACACACACAGAGACATACACAGAGACACACACACAGACACACACACAGAAACACAGAGACACACACAGAGACACAGAGATACACACACAGACACACACAGCAACAGAGACACAAAGACACAGACACACAGAGACACAACACAGAGACACACACACAGAGACACACACACAGAGACAGACACACAGAGACACACACAGACACAGATACACACACAGAGACACACACACATACACAGAGACAGAATACAGAGACACACACACAGACACACACACAGACACACACACAGACACAGAGACACACACACACACAGACACACACAGACACACACACACACACAGACACACACACACAGACAGACACAGATACACACACAGAGACACACACACAGACACACAGACACACACACACAGAGACACACACACAGAGACATACACACAGACACAGAGACACACACACACAGACACACAGACACACACAGAGACACACACACACAGACACACACACAGAAACACAGAGACACACACAGAGACACAGAGATACAGACACAGACACACACACAGCAACAGAGACACAAAGACACAGAGACACAGACACACACAGAGACACAGAGACACAACACAGAGACACACACAGAGACAGACACACACACAGACACACACAGAGACACACACACAGACACACACAGAGACACAGAGACACACACACAGAGACACACACACACACAGACACACACACAGACACACACAGAGACACACACACACAGACACACACAGAGACACACACAGAGAATGGGACGGTCCAAACATGGCTCAGTTTAGCTTGCTTAGAGGGATGTTAGGACCGTCCCAAATATGAAGACCTGCTTCCTCACAGGTCCGCCGCCATAAACCTACATGTTTGCACGGCTGTCCGTAATTATCAGTCACCTCTCCAGCCTTATATCAATGGACAAATGCGACTGATGCTTTTCTATTCGCACATCTTTTACGCATTACGCATTACGCACCGATCGCTACAGGGATCGATCGGGATAATGAATTTCTGACGCATTCGCATTCGCATTACGCATTACGTGTGTATGGAATGTAGCTCATAGGTTTCAAGGCGTTTCGATTTTTTGTCGCATTCGCATTCGCATTCGCATTACGCATTACGCGTATATGGAATGCGCCCTTTATGGTCACAGCAATCAGTGTCATGGGGGGTGATGAAAACAGGGAATATTGCATCTAGAGTGGGACTCGAACCCATATCTCTTTGCATTCTGGGCCAGTGTGCTAACCATTACACCACCTGGGCTCCCTGATATCACCACACTACCCACGCCTACCTGTCTATGTGGTTACTTGCCTGAGAGGTCAGTGCAGACCACTACATTAGTAATGCCAAGCACTAGGTTAGGTAGCGACAATTATTAATTTTTTTGTAAGTCATTGGTTTGACTCAGCTGCGATACAACCCCCCCCCCCCCCCCCCCCCACACACACACACTCTTCTGCATGGGAAGCTTGTGCTCTTATTAGTCTTAACCTATTCAGCCAGTGAGTCCGGTGTCACATTTATTAGTACCGGACGTGGTAGCCGAATCGGTAGAGCGCAGGCGTCCCGTGTGGAAGATCGGGAGTTCGCTTCCCGGTCGAGTCAAACCAATGACTTATAAAATTAATACTTTTCGCGTCCTAGCCTAGTGCTCGGCATTACTAGGATATAACAAGGACTGGTTAGCTCAGTGTCAGGATAATATGACTGGGATATCGTGTTGTGGTGCTGGCGCCCTGGTTTCCCAACAGTTGCCACGAGTGCGCACTGTAACAAGTCAGTACCCATACTGATATTACCTTAAATGTTGCCAGGATATAAAACTCCAGCAACCAACCGATCCAATCCTTTCGCTATCCTAGTAATGCCGAGCACTAGGTTAGGCCCACTGCTACTTTGTCCCAAGATCAACAAGAGATTACCCGGCTATTGACGTGGGATCAATCCCCGGCTCAGTCAAACAAAATATTTACAAAATTGCCAGACAGGATGGCCAAATGAGTTATGTAGGATATAAATCCCCATATGTAACAACCCAGACAGGTTGGTACCTGTCCTGATAAGTGATATGACCTTAGGTGTTGCTAGGACGTACCGGCCCATCTCCCTAATGAACTAGACCACCCAAGTTGGTCCCCATCCTGGAATGACTTTAGGCATTGCTCAGATGTACCCAGGGGTCTCGCTACATAGCATAGGGGATGGGGGGGGGGGCGCCATCTGTTGGCTTCGTAAGTTGACTTATTCAGTAAGCCCGGTGTCGCAGTTTCAACGCCCGGTCAGTTTCATGCGCATGCGTCAAAATCTAACATCATCGTTACTAACCTTATAAATTTAATATAATGTTTTTGGTAAAGATGTTTTCTACAAGTGTACAAAGCGATTTGTTTCTAGGTGGTGTGCTTTTAGAGATATATCACTTTTCCAGTATTTTCTGTATGAAGATTGCTAGCGACCATTGACAATGCCTTGAGTTTGACGGTACGCGCAGTGCAAAACCTTAGTTTTATTCAAAATTAAGACAAAGCAAGAACTCTAACCCTATAAATTTAATACAGTCTTTTTGGTAAAGATGTTTTCTATATGTGTACCAAGCGATTTGTTAATAGGTGGTGTAGTTTTAGAGATATTTCACTTTTGCTCTATTTTCTGTATGAAGATTGCTCACGACCATTGACAATGCCTTGAGTTTGAGTCTATACGGGCCATTGAAACTGACCGGGCGTTGAAACTGCGACACCGGTGTCACAGTTTAAAAGGGGCACCCAGTTTAAAACATGGCTTCTCACCATGCGCATGTGTCAAAGTCGAATAGCAAACCTGAAATCTTGTCTGAATTTCTGGCTTGCTTCTGTCTGCGGAGAAGCTCTCTGGAAATGAAGGGCAAGACAAGCAATGATTCCTTTAGGAATCATTGTAGTGAATATTTTATGCTTAATTGTATGTATGTTTATTAAATATGGGTACGATCTCAATCAGGCAGAAATTTGCATGTGCATTGTGAGGACCCCTGTTTTAAACCAGGCACCCTTTTAAACTGCGACACCGGCATACATTGGCAGTGTAAGTTGGACAACTTACACAAACAGCCTATAATAGTACAGTATAACCCCATTAAACCAAACTTGAAGGTACCCAAGAAATTTGTTTGGATTAACTGATCATTGGTTTAACCGAGCTTTGGCTTTGATTTTGACTTTGAGTAAGCATGTATTGCACATGTAATATACAATATATGTGGACACTTTGATTATTGTTTTGTTTATGTATATACAGTATAACCATGTTAAACCAAGCTGAGTTAAACCAAACGATCGGTTAATCCGAACTATTTTGGGGGCCCTGGAAAAATACTACTATTTATCATATCAAAAAGTTGGTCGGGTCTCAAATGACCTTAGTGCATGAAAGTTTGGATTAACCATACCGGAGTGGCCTGGGTTCCAACAATTTTGTTTGGATTAACCGATAATTTGGATTAACCAACTTTGGTTTAACCAACTTTTTTATATGATAAATCTTCAACAACAAAATAAATGGTAGTATTTTGCCAGGCCGCCGAAAAAAGTTTGGTTTAACCGAGCTTGGTTTAACGGGGTTATACTGTATAAGTCGGACCAGCTGTACCGATTCCCGCCATCACTTTCGTGAATACTGGGGATACCGTTGGTAACCCCTCTCACCCCCGCCACCCGCACACATATCCCTCTCACCCCCAATCAATCAATCAATAGTTCCATCCTCTAGTCGAGGGTTGGATGCAATGGTTCTCCACTTGTCCCGATGTTGTGCTGTTCTGATAGACTGTGAATAATTCAAGCCTGTCCACTGTGAAATATTTGTAAACCATGATGTTCTTGGTCTCCCTCTCCCTCTGCTGCCATTCACCTTCCCTTCCAACAATGTACGGTATATTGAACTCTGACGAATGATGTGGCCAAAATAAATAAGTTTCTTTGTCTGTATAGTGGCAAACAAGCTTTTCTTATTTTTAAATTTTTCTGAGAACTTCTTTGTTGGTGATCTTCTTTGTCCATGATATTTTCATCATCCTTCGATAAGTCCACATCTCAAATGCTGCTAAACGTTTGTACATTTTCTTAGAGATTGTCCATGTCTCTGCCCCATACATTAGAGTAGACCACACATAACACTGAAGAATACGCTTCCTTGTTTGTATTAATATCTTACTTGATGTTAACACTCTATACATTTTGGAGAATGTTGTTCGGGCTATTGTTATCCTTCTTTTAATTTCTTCCTCACTTCTCCCATCATTTGTAATCTTTTGTCCGAGATATATGAATTCGGATACTTGTTCTATGTTTGTGCCATCTATGATTATATTGACGTTTGGTTTATCTGTCTTTTTACTTATAACCATTGTTTTGGTCTTCCTGGCATTCATCTTCATGTTGAATAGTATTCCAGCTTTATTGATTCTATTCACTATATCTTGTAGGTTTTTCTCACTGTCTGCTAGTATTACACTGTCATCGGCATATCTAAGATTGTTGATGTTCATGCCACCTATTGTCACTCCCTTGCAATCTTCAATGTGTCTGAAAATCATCTCTGTGTCTCTCACCCCCATCCCCCAATAAACCACCCCAGACAAGTTGGTTCCTGTCCTAATATGACAGTGTTAGGGTGTAAACTCCCCAACCCCGACCCCCAACAAGCCAGCCCAAAGAGGTTGGTACCTGTCTGACCAGACGGTATGGCCGAATGAGTTAGAGCGTCCGTCTCCCGTGGTGGTAGATCGTGGGGTCGTGGGTTCGAACGAGTCAAACCAATAACTTACAAATTGATACTTGTTGCTTCCTAGCCTGGCGCTCAGCATTATTAGGATAGGGCAAGGACTGGTTGGCTCAGTGTCGGGATAATGTGACTGAGTGGGATATCAGGTCATGGTGCTGGTGGCCTGGTCTTCCAGTAGGGCAGCACTATAAAGTCGCCATGAGTGCGCACTGTCACAAGTTGGTACCCATCCTGATATGACCTTAGATGTTGCTAGGACGTAAAACAACAAACAAACAAACCTAATATAGCCATAGCCGATTCTAGGATGTATGCCCTCCTCACACCAAAAGAAAACACACCAAAAATCCAAACTAAGCCATGACCTGGGTACGGAGCTGCCAATCATTATGATTTTTATATTTCATTACGCCCAAACTCTGAAGCATTAGCTAAATCCGTCTTTTATATGCATACATAGGTGTGGAAAAGGACAGATCCTATCAGGATGGTTACTGACTTGTGAGTGTGCACACTCATGGTGACTTCATAGTGCTGCCTCACTGGGAAATCAGGCCACCAGCACCATGACCCGATACCCCACCCAATCACATTATCCTGACACTGAGCCAACCGGTCTTTGCCCTATCCTAATAATGCCAAGTACCCGGCTAGGAAGTGACAAGTATAAATCTTTGATGCGCGAAAAGGAAGAAAAGCAAGGCGGGGGTGGAAGAAAGGCGTTTATTTGACGCCTCACAACAGAGTATACAGAGGAGAGAAATGCTCATGAGGAGCAATGCAATGAAACAGCAATAAAAGGGGGCTCATAAGGAGCAAAGCGATGATAGGGCTCATGAGGAGCAAAGGGAAATGTACAGGGTAATCATAGAGTTCAAGCAGAGTCAATGTTTGAGGGTGGTCAGTGAGGGGGTGCCGAGGAGCCCTCCACCACTGAAAGAAAAAGACATAAGAGAAAGAGATGGGTGGGTGGGTGGAGAAAAATGGAGTAGAGCTGGAAGGCGGCAGGAGGGCGAGTGCCTGAGGGAGGCCGGCGGGCGGCCTTATAAGGGGAGGGGGACGGGCGACAGCAGATGAGGTGTGAATGCTGCCGGCCCGGGGGAGGGCGAGAGGCGGTGAGCAGTGGGCGTCGGGTGAGGCGCGAATGCTGCGCGACAGGGGGGCGGGGGAGGGAGGGGCGCGCGGCGGCGTCGGGTGAGGTGAGAGCGCAGCACGACAGCCCGGGGCGGGGGAGGGTCTCTTCCTTTCCTCGCATCAAACGTAATGCTTCACATTACGACCAAGTCTTCAGTTTGACTACGCCCGGTGTGTGTGTGTGTTAAATACAAAGTTTGTGACCCGCAATGAGGACGTCACGTTGCCACGTGTGAGGTGGCGACACCGGTGGATGATCGAGATGATCAGACGATTCAAAATTACAGTTATTCTGGGAGAGAAAGCCAATGAAAGTAAACCAGGTCTCACACTAGATCTGTTTTCTATAAAAGCCACATGGCGTCAAATATTCTAACCAAACAAACCTATCTATATTTGATTCTACATATCCAACTTAGATACTGGCACAGTTATTAAACATTTATTTCCCAATAAAATTAATATTAAGTCAGTTTAATAGCACTTTTCACTGACGCTTATGTAATGGTATCCACCATTTTGAGGTAGATGCCAAAATTAATTTTGCCATGCTTCCACGTCAAACATTGCTGGAATTAACTCTTCAAAATAAAGCTATTACTAAAGATATGGTAAAGTAGATCATCATGATCAATTTAAAATAAAATAAATTATTTAAGAAAGAAAGAAAAAAGCGGAAACTCAAAAGCACCGTACTCTGGAACTTCAATGAATAGGGGCCGTGTAGATTATGAAGATAACCCAACCTCGTGTACATTCTATATAATCTTCTTTTAAGCGCCTGTCACACCTTACCGGATTGAGTACCGGACAAAGAATTTTCTAGTCCGTTGGTGTCCGGTGTCGAAATGTATCGAAATGTTGCGCTTTCTGCCGGACGAAACGGACGCTAAACGGACAAGGAAGGTACATTAGCGAATACCCTCTGGACGACAACCGAATGTCAAATGGATGGACCGAACATTAATGAATAGCCACCGGACTGTCACGGACGCGTGTGTGGTGGGGGTGTAGGTGTGTGTGTGGTGGGGTGGGTGGTAGGGGTTTAGATCTGTGGTGGGGGTGTAGGTGTGTGGTGGGGGTTTAGGGATGCTAAAGATTGTGAGGTGCCACCCTGCAAGACACCCCTACACCTCCACCCAAACCACCTACACCCCCACCACACACACCGTCAACCCCCACCAGGCACACCTGCGCCCCCACCACATCCCTAAGCCCCCACCACACCCATACACACCCATACACCCCACCACACCCACCCCACCATACCCACTCACCACCCACCCCTACCACACACCCCTACATCCCCATACACCCCCACCACACACACCAACATCCTCACCACACCCCTACACCTCCACAACACACCCACCACACAGACATACGCTCACACCACCCACCCACCATACACACCTATACCCCAACCACACCCACAACACCATACCCACTCACCACACACCCTACACCCCCACCACACACCCTACACCCCCACCACACACCCCTAAATCCACACACACACCACACACACCAGAATCCTCACCACACGCCTACACCTCCTCCACACAAACATACGCCCCCACCACACACACACCATACACACCCACCCCACCATACACACTCACAACACACCAAAGTATACAGAGATCGGCAAGGTCCGTCAACGGATTCTGTAGGAAGCAAACCGGAGAGGTAACAGATGGGTAACGGACATGAACCAGACAAAACAGACTAAACGGACTTAAACCCGACACCAACCGTACACGTCAGTCCGCAAGTTTTGTGCATGTTCAAAACTTCCCAACGGACAGATAACGGACAACCGTATATAAACCGTACATTGCCTTATTTCACTGGAGAGTGTCCAGTTTCTGTCCGTTTTTCCAATCAGGTGATGTGTGACAGAGCCTTTACATTTTTAAGACCTTTTTTGTTGTTGTCGGCATGTGTTTATGAGTCATGAAGTCTTGACATGTTTAAAACGCCTATCGGGATGGGAGGGGGGGGGGGGCATATGCAACATGTGTGTCAAACTCAAGGTATGTCTCTACCTGTACTGGATGTATAACAGTATCCAATGTGGGTCTTCCAAGTTCCGCAACCAATGACTTTAAATTTGGTAGTTGTTGCTTCCTAGCCAGGCGCTTGGCATTATTAGGATAGGGCAAAGACTGGTTCAGTGGTTGGCTCGGTGTCAGGATAATGTAACTGAGTGGGATATCAGGTCATGCTGCTGGCTGCCTGGTCTCCCAGTGGGGCAGCACTAGAAAATCGCCATGAGTGTGCACTGTCACAAGTCGGTACCCATCCTGATATGTTGTCAGGACGTAAAACTCCAATAATCAACAAACCAATCCAAGTTCCGCTGGTTCCTCAGGAAGGACTGAAGCTGGGACCCAGCATGCCCAGTCACTGTCACAGCCTACATACCGGAAGTGGTTTGCTTACACTCATATATATATATATGGGTCTGCCCAAGTTCCACTGGTCCCTCAGAAGGGCTGAAGCTGTGCCCCGGAATGCCCGGTCGCAGCTTCAGCTTACAGTTAGTTACATGGCGGTAGCTGAGGATGACCCCACGTCACAATAGAATCTGTACTTTATGAAGCTGCGTAGTCCGATGAAAACATTAAATTTCCTAAGCTAAATAGACCGGGCGCCGTGGCCTAATCGGTAGACCGAGGGCCTAGCGTGCGGAAGGTCGGCGGTTCGGTTCCCGGTCGAGTCAAACCAATGACGTACACAGTTAATACTTGTCGTTACCTCACCTGGTGCTCGACATTAATAGGATATGGCAAGGACTTGTTTGCTCAGTCTCAGAATAATGTGACTGAGTGGGATATCGGGTCATGGTGCTAGTGGCCTTGTCATACAGTAGCGCAGCACTATGAAGTCCCCATGAGTACATACTATCACAAAGTGATATCCATCCTGATATGACCTTAGATGTTGCTTGGATGTAAATCCCAAACAAACTAACTAACTTATAACATTTGAGACTGTCTCAAAAGGTGCGAAGCAATGTGAGACAAAACTTTGTCCATTGTAACGATCAACATACTATCTGCTTATGCATTTGCTCAGGATAAACTGATTTGTTTTTTTACATGGTGTTTCATAATCCCAATAGAATACATATTGATTTGAAGCAAATGTCCTTGTGTTTTCAGTGTAACCGTTTCTGTGCTGTTTTGTGTCAATCGTTACAATGGACAAAAAAAAAGAGAGTTATCACCTTTTGAGACAGGCTCATTTATGTTTTTATTATCCATGACAATTCATTGTATGCGTTTTATTCAATGCATGCTTGATAAAATGACAGTGATACTCTCATCTAAGGTTGATCTGCAATTTGAGTTTCAGCTGAACTCCTGAATGCACATGCCCCCGCGGAAAAGGCCTTTACATAATTTCCAAATGACTAAAGCAAACTGGATAAATGTAATTATAACGGTTTTTTCTCTTCTAAAAAAAAAAGGAGGCTGCGTGTTTTTGTTGCACATCTTGACTTTATTTATGATATTGGGGAGGATTTATTACAGAGTACTTTCCGCTTGCTCACTGTCCTTTTATGGTTTCTATCGAAAAGTAAAATTGAAAACCAGCAACAACTGGTGGATATCTGGAAATTCTGAAAATAACATTCCGGACCTAGTGTTACTTACTAGGAAGCAAGCAGCCTGCTGTAACCATGCAGACACCACTCCATTGGTAAATAATGTAGTAGTCTACACAGACCTCTCAGGCAAGGAGGCGGGTAGGCGTGGATATGGTGACTTTCCATCAGGGAGCCTAGGTAGTGTAATGGTTAGCATGGAAATGGAAGGAGTGCAGGTTCGGACAAAGACCCTATAACACTAAGTCTCACTCAGTCTGTACTGTGTAATCAAAATGATCAAACCCACCACCTGGTGCGCTGGCTGTTCTCTTGATTACAGAGTTGCTATATTATATGTATAAATGTATATATGAATTTGAAAGATGTGATGGCGATGCTGATGATGATGCGTATTTGTTCATAGCAATTTCATATTGATGTGTATTCATACTTACCTATATCATGTATTATATAATTGTATGTGTTTACATATGAAACACCACCCAGCAGCCGGGCTGATCAAACCCACCCACAAAGTGGCACTGCAAAATTTACATTACCATGGGAGAGATAGGGAGTGATCTGTCTTCGTGTTATAGGGTCTTTGGTTCGGATCCTGCTCTTGACGCAATATTTCCCATTTTCATCACCTCCACCATGTTGGTTGCCATGTCCTGGAATCCATACAAGCTATGCACCGTGTGGTTGTTAAACCCACCATGTGAGTAATGTGCCTTGCCTGTATGTAATTATCAGTATTAAGCTACTTATGGAAATGAACCATTTGAAAATAAAGTAAGAGACTAACAATTCCAGGGGGAACTACTAGTACTAGTAGTCTGCACTGACTGAAGGTGTAGGTTCAAATCCTAATCTAGGTGCAATATTTCCCATTTTCATCATCCACTCCACTGGTTGCCATCACCTGGAACCCATACAAGTTATGCTCATGAGTCATACCAGTTGTTGAACCTGCCCTGTGTATGTGTATGAGCCTGTATCAAAAGGTGATAACTCTTTTATTTTTTGTCCATTGTAACGATTGACACAAAACAGCACAGAAACGGTTACACTGAAAACACAAGGACATTTGCTTCAAATCAATATATATTCTATTGGGATTAATGAAACAAATCAGTTTATGCTGAGCAAATGCATAAGCAGATAGTATGTTGATCGTTACTATGGACAAAGTTTTGTCCCGTATTGCTTAGCACCTTTTGAGACAGTCTCATATATATGAAGAGTTCAGGCGCAAAAGCACGTAAACGCCAATCCAAAAATGTAGTTTAAATGAAAGATTTTTCCCTGAAAATAATTTTTATTCTCACTAATTCCACTTTTCATATAATATAATTATGGAGCAATGACAAAAAAAGGAATAAAACAAATTAATTTTGTGTAGGTTTGATTCCAATGTTTATCTCCAGATTTGGATTGGTGTTTATGTGGCTTTGCGCCTGAACTCTTCACATATACATGCATCACCTGTATTGTAATTGTCAGTATTAAATGACTTATCATGGACATAACACATTTATAAATAAAATAAGAGACTTACAATTACATGACGATGAGTGTAGTACTAGTAGTCTGCACTGAACTATCATGCATGGAGCCACATAGACAGGTAAGCGTAAATAGGGTGATTCCATCAGTGAGCCTCGGTCGTTTAATGGTTAGCATGCCAACCCCCAAATGGAAAGAGCTCTGGGTTCAAATCCTGCTTTAGGTGCAATATTTCCCATTTGCATCACCCCACAATATTAGCATATTCAAATATACATCACATGATACCCAGCAAAGAAGACAGAACACATAGTAATAGATATTTTGGATGATTGGGTTTTTATGTTTGTTTGTTTGTTGTTGTTTTACGTCCTAGCAACACCTGAGGTCATATCAGGATGGGTATCGACTTGTGACAGTGTGCCCTCATGGCGACTTTATAGTGCTGCCCCACTGGAAGACCAGGCCACCAGCACCATGACCTGATATCCCACTCAGTCACATTATCCTGACACTGAGCCAACCAGTCCTTGCCCTATCCTAATAATGCCGAGCGCCAAACTAGGAAGAGACAAGTATCAATTTTTAAGTCATTGGTTTGACTCAACCATGGTTTGACCCCACGATCTACCAATGCGGGAGACGGACGCTCTAACTCATTCAGCCATCCCGTCTGGTCCAGGTTTTTATGTCCTAGAAACATCCGCAGTCGTGGTGCTAGAACATAAAACCCCAACAAACATCTTAGGTCATGTCGTGATGGGTACCAGCTTGTCATAGTGGCTTTATAGTATTCCCCCACGCAGCACCGGTGTCACGGTTTAGATTCTCAGTGGGTTTAGAGCCTACGCTCGGGGTTCTGCCCATGCGCGTATTCGATTAACGCAACTCGGGCCACCCGAGTTGCTAGAAATTCAAATAGAACACCGCGAGTGGAGTTGACAAGAACATGTGCCGTGTGCAAAAGTCCCAACCCCAGCTTGGCTGGGGCTGGCCAGGAGCGATGACGTCACATTTGTGCGTCAAAAAGTAGCTCGGGTCACCGGAGTTGATTAATCGAATACGCTGAAATGCTGTTAGCAAGTTTGCCAAAATTAATGTAGCTTGTTTCCATTTCAAATATCTCAAAAGTTTGCGATTTAAAATAAAAGTTACTTCAAACTAAAATAAGGTAGATTATAATGAACAACCTAATATGTTTATCTCAGAAAATGAAAGAAACTCAAAACCATCAGACAATGCAACTTTAATGTGACTGCATTGTGCTGTAAAAAGAATATATATAAAAAAATGTATGGAATGTTTTTGTTTATTTGCTTCACCAACTGGCCACCTGGTAATAAATCAAAGAACACACACCTTTCACATTTGTCCCATTTGTCCAAGTGAGAGGAGGTTTGGGGGGGGGGGGGGGAGGAGGCACTCTGAGGGAGAACCAATTAAATAAATACTTAGCATAACTGGAGTGATATGTTTGTTTTGTTTGTTGTTGTTTTACGTCCTAGCAACACCTAAGATCATATCAGGACGCGTACCGACTTGTGATAGTACGCAGTCATGGCGACTTTATAGTGCTGCCCCACTGGGAGACCAGTCTGCGAGCAGCATGACCTGATATCCCACTCAGTCACATTATCCTGACACTGAGCCAATCAGTCCTTGCCCTATCCTAATAATGCCGAGCGCCTGACTAGGAAGCGACAAGTATCAAAGCATTCTTTGTTAGTGTTGTGAGTTGCACTCACCCACTACCCCTCCCCCGCCAGGTAAAATGCCACATGCACTAGTATACATGGGTAGGTTGGTTGCATCAGGGAGCCTAGATGATGTAATGGTTAGGATGGTGCCTTTCTAGGCATGATGTTGCTGTTTGTTGTAACGCGTTAAATCTCCCCCCCCCCCATGACGCTTGTGCTGTGACCAGGATTCTGTACATGCTGAGGTTTTGTATGGTGTCGGACCTTTCCGGTGTTTGAATTCAGAATGCGCTACCTGGATATTTGGAATTGTAAGTATGAGACTTGCGATCATGGATGAAAGATCTGCGCGATTTTTTCGGATTTCCGGGATTTTTCAATCCCGCAGCACCATCAGCGTATACTAATATGTGGTGCAGTGTATACTACTAATAAATACTCCAAATGTCGCAGCACTATCACCGTATACTACTAATAGTAATACATGAGCACTATCAGCGTATATCAATATATATGAAACCCCACTTCCGGAAATTTTCCACGATTCCCTGACAATGCTAATCCTATGGGAGAATATTGGAATTTCCGCTTTTTTCCCCCGGAGACCACTTTCATCCCTGTACGATTCTAGGAGGGCACTAGTAATTAGTAAACTGAGGTGCACTGACCTTCCAGGCTGAAATGTCACATACATAAGTAGGTGTTAGTATGCTGATTGCATCAGGGGGCTCATATAGTCTAATGGTTAGGACGCTCATCCTGGAATGGCAGATATTGGAGTTCGAATCTCACTCTAGGACATGATGGTGAGTCGGCCTCACGAAAATGGGCCAATTGGTGGTCAATTTAAGATGTCGGTATCGCAATTCTTAAAGTGTAGTGCATTTCTTTGTTTCATATTAAATTATCCTAAAAACAAAGAGGGTTGTTGTATTTTCTCTACCTTTACATTCAGGATAAATTTAAGAACTTTCCAACACCTCTGTCAATGCTAAACTATAATTATGCCCTTCGACGCCGACAACTTTCCCCAATTGGCCTATTTTTGTGAGCCTGACTCTGGTACTATTTGTTGCAAAATCCCCACGGCAGTAGCGTCTAGCTAACATTACTGATTAAATCTACGGCATATTTGTCAATTTCCTTGCAAGCGAAACACGGCCATGTCAGAGCTAGTCAGCCTTTTTTTAAAATGCATAATCCGATGAAAACATACACCTTCTTAAAGCTAAGCACTTTCCCAGATTTGATCCTCTGTACAACTTAGATACTTGTGTGCTCATTAAAACCGCGTAGTCCGATGAAAGTATCAGGATATTGCGACTGAGTGGGATATCGTGTTATGCTTCTGGCGGCCTGGTCTACCAGTGGGGCAGCACTATAAAGACGCCATGAGTGCGCACTGTCACAAGGCTGTACCCGTCCTGATATGACCTTAAATGTTGCTACGATGTAAAACCCCAACAAACAAACCTAATGTATCCATCATTACAAACAATATTAAAAAAATCCCCCGTCCTGATATGACCTTAGATGTTGAAAGGATGTAAAACAACAAACAAAAACAAATTAAAAAAAAAAAAGAACACAGAAACTCAAAAACCATTGGATTATGCAACTTTAATTATGGCGCGTACTACTACGTGTGCAGAGGTCGATCTCAGGAGACAATATGAACACTAGCCGCAGAGGTCAGGACTAACTAAGCTGCTGAATTATTAAAGCCCGCCTCCCTTCAACAATAGCAAGGTTCCGGACTGCGGTGACTTCACACAGGTAAATAGCGCACTGAGTCTAACTAACCGCTGTACCACATTCTCCACACCACCACACTGGATGGCCGAATGAGTTGAGCGTCCGACTCCCATTTTTGGTAGATTGATGGGATTGGAATCCACAGGTTCTAACCTTGGTCCGAGTCAGACCAATATATGACTTAAAAATGGATACTTGTCGCTTCTGAGCCAGGTGCTCGGCATTGTTAAGATAGCGGAAAGACTGGTTGGCTCGGTGTCAGGATGATGTAACTGAGTGGGATATCAGGTCATGGTGCTGGTGGGCTGGTCTCTCAGTGGGGCAGCACTATAAAGTCACTGTGAGTGTGTACTGTCACAAGTCCATACCTGTGCTGATATGACCTTAGCTGTTGCCAGGACGTAAAACTCCAACAACCAACCAACCGAGAATACATAAAGTTGTATTGGTCATGTTACTGCCCCTTTAACGATGTTTTTAGTGGTATGAAGCCTGGCGAGTTGTTTGCAAAGCGTTGTTCTGTTCACTGTTCATTGACAATAGCCTCTATTGATTTTAGGCATGTGGGAATTGGTTGGTTGTTGGAGTTTTACATCCTGGTAATATCTAAGGTCATATCAGAACGGGTACTAACTTGTGACAGTGCACACTCATGGCGACTTTATAGTGCTGCCCCACTGGGAAATCTGACCCGATACCCCACTCAGTAACATTATCCTGACACTGAGCCAACAGTCCTTGCCCTATCCTATTAATGCAGAGTGCCAGGCTAGGAAGCGACAAGTATCAATTTTAAAGTCATTGGTTTGATTCGACCGGGAACCGAAATGCAGACCGTCCGCACGCGAGGCTCACGCTCTACCGATTAGGCCACTGCGCCCGATCATGAATTGATGGTCACGAGTTGTATCGACCACAGTTGTTAGCGAGGTGTGATAGTCCCACTGTACTAACTCTACTGCAGCCGGAAAAGAAAAATCGATTTAAAGAAAACGCTGTTTATACAGAAGTCATATTTATACAGGAATAACTCAGAAAAAATATGCATTGCCCTTCGTCATATATAATATAACTTGTATGCAATATTTCTGTTGCCGTTCTATGCCTATTGGGCAAGACTAGATAATAGGTTACCTACATTTTCTCATAAAGATGTTTATTTAAATCCGATATTCATATAAATTAAGTAAATATTATCCCATGTCCTTGTGATTTTAATAAATCATCGCACATAGGTGCTAAGGTGTGAGTCAATAGAATAATCAGATCTGCAAATTTAATATTCTGTTTCAGGAATGATCCGTTTCGATGATATTAAAGCTGCATAGTCCGATGAAAACATCAAATTTTCAAAACCAAAACACTTTGATATAGATTTGAGTCTACATATCCAACTTGGAAGCTGGTGCATTTATTAAGCATTAGTTGCTGCATAGAAGGGAACACTGAGTCAATTTAAGACCCTGTATACGGTCAGAATGTGCTTATCAAAATTAATTTGGCATATCTTCACTTCAAATATCTCTAAAGATAGTCATTTAAAATAAAAGTTACCTCCAACCAAAGCAATGTAGACTATCAATATAATGTATTTATCTAAGAAAATTACATAAAATCAAAACCATCGGACCATGCAACTTTTTTTAAATTTTATTTCTTTTTTTTTTTTGTACATTAGTTGTATAAACTGGGGAAATTTCAGTCGCAGACGACTGGTCTTCCTCATTCCACTGCTCCTTGCCCTATCCTAATAATGCTGAGCACCTGGCTAGGAAGCGACAAGTATAAACTTTTAAGTCATTGGTTTGATTCGACCAGGATTCGAACCCATGATCTACCAACACAGGAGACAGACGCTCTAACTTTAAAGTTCCACAATCTGATGGTTTTAGGGGTTCCACTTCGAACCATTTTTTAATGGATATATATATTAGCGTATTCTTTATTGTGTTCCCCGCTTTAGTTTGAAGCAACTTTTATTTTACAGATAGATGTTAGAAGTGAAAATATGCCACATTAATTTTGGCATGCTGTGTGGTGTGTTATCTGGCTACTTTTGGCATGGTTACCTTCCATTGGGTGTCCTGTCCCGCTGGTGGGCCGTGACATATCACATGCCCCTTTGCAATGGGGTTTCCGAGCCTTATTTGCACAGATATTTTTTGTAAGTTTTTAGGTCAGGAATGTGTCATTCCTTTCGCGTTTGGGCATTCCAGACCTTGGGAGCCATTTCCAGCATGCTTCTCTCATGAGCTTTTATTTACATGTTCAAAATTGGCCTGAAAATTATTAGGGTATAAATTGGGGCCTGGCTTAAGGGTTGTCCAACGTTTTCAACATTTTCAGTCGTACAAAGCGTACAACCAGGTGGGGGTCAATCAAGTACAACTTTATAGTGCTGCTCCGCTGGGAAATCAGGCCACTGGCACCATGCCTCGGTCACATTATCCTGACACGGAGCTGACCAGTTCTTGTCATATCCTATTAATGCAGAGCGCCAGGCTAGGAAGCAACAAGTATCAATTGGATAAGTCATTGGTTTAACTCAACCAGGAACCGAACTCTCGATCTCCCGCACGCGAGACCAGCACTCTACCGATTCGGCCACCATGCCCGGTCATTCATTATGACAACACGGAGTACACTGACTGTAAACTTTCAAAAGTGGCTTAAATAGCTCAGTCGACATGAACCACATATTATCGCCCACGGTTTGTGCGTTGCTGCCCATAAATTACGTAGGAAATGGGATATTTTTGGACATTTTTGTTAGTGTTTTCGGACTGTACAGGTACATGGGCATTGTGGATGCAGTTTATTTGTAGACCAGTGCCTGTGCATCGACCGGCCGCCTTAATTTGACAGGGGAAATCTCAATTTGAATAATTGATCGTCATTATTCCGCTGGTGCTGTCACATGAGTCAGTTCTGCACTCCATGACTGTTCCCTGAACAGGGTTGCTAAATTACCCTACAGACAAATTTATCTACGTGGTTCATAGAGCCCAAGAAACGGCTCACTGTCAGCAGTGTAACAGAGTTACCTTATGTCAACACCCAGCTTTTAGACTGACTCAGGTACCCGGTGAAAAGTGGCAGGTGTCTAATTGTTTGACTTCAGTTTCAATTACTCAAGTAGCTAACCCCTTACGGTTAAAATAGGCTAAAATGTACTATTCCTGATCAAAAGGGACATCACTTCTTTCCACCCTAGTACCATTACCTATTATCCAATGATAATAGTTTTATGCTTCAGGAGTGTATTATAAATTCATTCATAATAGACACACATTTGCATGGGATAATTAAGATGAAGGCAACAGGACAAGAAACTATCTGAAGTGCAGAAAATAGAAAAATAGCAGTCTTTTTAAAGTCTGTCTATGGACTGTACACATAGGGTCACATCTCGCATAGCTACCCCTAAGCTTGCTATGCATACTGTCCATTCTGGATTTGGGTATTCAATAAATTGGCATATTCCTCTAATAAAAACAAAATAATTCCTGGCGTCTGAGCATAGAACAAAATGAATAGTGTCAATGTCTGTGTTATGGACATTTCACCTCTGACTCTGTTCAGGCTACTGTCGTACGGGTAGGTAAAAGATTCACCCCATACTTGTAGATGGGGGTGAACGATATCATAGTCTAAATACTGGCCAAAATTGCTTTAGTCTGGAACCTGAAATGGAAGCACTGGTTCCAGTATCGAATGGCTACTTATATCGCCACAGAGTTGGTGAAATGAGAGAGAATGCAAAAAGAGGAAGATGGCAGCGATTAAACGCCGCGATTTCACTTTTAATGTGTGTTAAATTATATGTTTTATTATATTTTTCAAATCAGAAGTAGCTGGGAAATATGAAAGTGTATGTGAAAATATATTGTGCTTCTTAAATTAAGAATTTATCAGCTCACTTCATTTCCCCAGCATGTCGAAATTCGTCGCCGGCTTTTATATAAGGTTGTTTTTCACCCCTCGTTCAAGTACGGGGTGATCTTTTATCTATAGTACGGGATGCATCTTTTAACTAGGGTATGGGTGAGCCACACAGGTGGAGTTAGTAAAACACACATGTACATTGGTATAGAGGGCCTGCATGTGACATCATTACTTAGCAATCAGCGGTCAGCGGGCTTCCATCTTGGATTACGAGCATCCTCCCTAGTCATGTTGTGAATGCATGCAGATGCAGTAAAACAGAGTTTTCTTGTGTTATGGGAGGTTGTGGGCAGTTTACATCAACTGTGTTTACTTACAGCACTTTAGCAACAACTTTTAAGGCCAAACTGCTCAAAACAGTGACAAATAAACCAACAAATCAGTAAATAACCACAGTGGAGGCAGTTGCAAGCCTTCTGTATGTCATCCAATATGGCCGCCGAAAGTTTCCTCGTGACGTCATTACACCCCCTCTGTATGATCTATTTTCTATGACAATTTCACTGCAATCTACATAAGAAACAACTGTATGACAAGAACCCTACCAAGTTTGGTCACCAGGAAGCATGTGCTTATATGTTCAAAATGAGATTAATATATAGGGATTACATTGAAAGATAGGGTAATGAGTAGATAAAAGATTCACCCCGTACTGACAGTACAGGGGTCAAAACCAACCCATTAGAAAAACTGGCGAAGAATTTTGATATGCTGGGGAAATTAACTGAGCGAATAAATTCTTAATTTAAGAGGCAAAATATATTCTTTATATATATCTTCATATTTACTCGCAACTTTTGAGTTGAAAACTGTAATAAAACATATAGTTTAATAGACTTTAAAAGTGAAATCGATGGTGTTCTAGCGCCGCCATCTTGTCTTTTTGCATTCTCGCCCATTTCACCAACTCTGTGCCTATATGGGTAGCCATTTGATACTGGAGCCACAGTTTCTAGTTCCCATTCCATACTAAAGCTATTTTCGCCCATATTTACACTACGTTGTCATTCACCCGTGTACTACAAGTAGAGGGTGAATCTTTTATCGAGGTAATGAGGGGCGCCAATCCTAAGCTATAGGATTTCAAATGTTATAGGAAACACACTACATGTTTTTACGTCCTAGAAGCATCTAAGTTCATATCAGGACGGGTACCGACTTGTGACAGTGCACACTAAGGGCTAGTTTTATAGTGCATTTCGGGAGAATTTGGTTGCAAGTGCAGCAGCTGCAACCTCCTTGCGACCAGTGTGGTCGACCAGTGGTGGCGAGTGGTGGTGACCAACCCCCCTAAACATCAGTGACTGGTCACCGACCAACGCCGACCAAACTCCCTAAACATCGGCGAGCGGACGCCAAGCAGTCTCCGTCGTGGTCATGAGCTTGGTGAATGAATCGCTGACCACGTCTTTGATTCAGTGTAGCGAGTCAGTTGCAATGAGGTCGCCACCCTTTTGGTCATAAGGTGGTCGCAAGCGAAAGCTGGCTTTAGTGTGACAGAGACTGCATTTCGGACACCTGGTATGACCTAGATTAATTGTCACGTGGGTAATCTCTTCTTCCCCTGCCCTTGTCAGTGGGCATTGGCACAGTGTGTGTTTGGTTTGTTTGTTTCTTGTTGTTTTACGTCCTAGCAACATCTAAGGTCATATCAGGAGGGGTACCGACTTGTGACAGTGCGCACTCATGGCGACTTTCTAGCGCTGTCCCACTGGGAAACCAGGCCGTCAGCACCATGACCTAGTATCCCACACAGTCCTTGGCCCTGTCCTAATAATGCCAAGCGCCTGGCTAGGGAAGCGACAAGTATCAATTGTTAAGTCATTAGTTTGACTCGACCAGGGTTCGAACCCACGATCTACCAGCACGGGAGACGGACGCTCTAACTCATTCGGCCATCCCGTGTGTGCAGAACATCTTCAGCTGTGTACTCATTACGGGGAGTGACTGTGTGTGTGTGTGGGGGGGGGGGGGGGGGGGGGGGGGGGGCTGGAGAGAGCCGCAGTAGCTGTTCCTGGAAACTATCGCCTAACCCGACCACACGGAATAGCCGAATGAGTTAAGCGCTCGTCTGCCGTTTTGGTAGATCGTTGGATTATAACCCACGGGTTCGAACCCTGGTCGAGTCAAACCAATGACGTAAAAATTGATACTTGTCGCTTCATAGGCCTAGCCTGGCACTCGTCATTATTAGGATAGGGCAAGGACTGGTTAGCTCAGTGTCAGGATAATGTGACTGAGTGGTATATCAGGTCATGGTGCTGGTGGCCTGGTCTCCCAGTGGGACACCACTATAAAGCCGTCATGAGTGCACACTGTCATTATTCGGTACGCGTCCTGATTTGACCTTATATGTTGCCAGAATGTAAAACTCCAACAACTAACCAACCTATCGCCTAACCTAAACTAACCTAACCTAATTCAGTACATGTTTTTATAACTGCCATATCGTGTACTCATCATTTCAAATCGACACGAACGATGCAGATCAATATTCATACAGCGGGAGTTAATTTCCTTTCTACACTATAGAGGGTATGCACTGACGTCACACTAAATGGAAGTGCGGCCATTGTGGCGATAAAACCACAATAACAAACCCAACAAACTCAATGCATTGTCAATGACAGTGAGCAATCTTCATACAGAAAATGTGAAATATCTCTAAAGCCACACCACCTAGAAGCAAACCGATTGGAACACATATAGAAAACATATTCAAAGAACAGATTATATTAAATTGATAAGGTTTGGGTTTCTGTATTTCTACTAATTTTGAATAAAATAGACGTTTTGCACTGCGCGTACCGGCAAACTGAATGCATTGTCACTGGCCGTGAGCAATCTTCATACAGAAAAAGTGAAATATCTATAAAACTACACGACCTAGAAACAAACCGCTTGGCACACATATAGAAAACAAATTCAATGAAAAGATTATATTAAATTTATACAGTTAGGGTTCTGCATTTCTATTAATCTGGAATAAAACTGAAAGAATGATCTACTATGTTACTGCAACCGGCAGGTTGTTTACTGGTTGATATCACCACAATGGCCGCGCATCCGGTTGATGACGTCAGGGCAATACCCTCTACAGATTATATCCTCACGAAATAAGCAACACTTTATTTTTGTGGCGGGCGGGTAGGGGTGGGAGGAGGGTGTTTGTTGTTGATATGACTGTTCTTGACGACCGCACATCATGCCTAGTAGGTTATGGTTCTCGTGTGAATTGTTGGTTGGTTATTGTTGTTTTATGTCCTAGCAACATCTAAGGTCATATCAGGATGGGTACCGACCAGTGACAGTGCACACTCATGGCAATTTTACAGTGATGCCCTACTGGGAAATCAGCCGCCGGCACCATGACCTGATATCCTACTGTCACATTGTTCTGACCACTGAGCTAACCATCCTTGTCCTATCCTAATAATGCCGAGCGCCAGGCTTGCCAAAATTAATCGAGCATATTTGCACTTCAAATAACTCAAAATTTAGCCATTTAAAATAAAAGTTACATCAGACTAAAGTAAAGTACACTGTACCGATCAACCTATTATATTTATCTCAGAAAATGACAGAAACCCAAAACCATTGGACAATACTTTAAGTGAGTGAATGTGAGTGAGTAAGTTTTAGGTCATGTAGTAACATCTAATGCCAGGTACACACATAGCGTATAGGATTCGCGCACTAAAACTCCCGATCCGCTTAAAACTGAAATCGGGCCGATTCATTTTTCGAATCGGGAATCGCAATCGTAATCCTAGCGCACACCTACCGTTTTAGTCCTAAAAATCGGGACTCGCAATCGGTAGGTGTGCTAGGGGAGTGCACACCTCACGATTTTGGGGCAGTTTTAGGTCGTATACGCTAGGTGGGTGCGGGAAAACGATCGTATACGCTAGGTGTGTACCGGGCATTAGGTCATGGACAGGTATCAACTTGTGAGAATCAATCCCAGGGTAATGTTATAGTGATGCCCCACTGGTGTACCATGCCGCCAGCACAATGACCTATACTAATATCCCACCCAGTCACATTATCCTGAGACGGAACCAACCAGTTCTTACCCGATCCTAGTAACGCTGAGAGCCAAACTAGGAAGTGATAAGTGCAAATTTTGTAAGCCTTTGCTTTCACTAAGCCGGAGATCGACCCCAATACATTCAAACGGGAGATCGGGCCCGATAGCCTAATCGATAGAGCGTGGGCCTCGCATGCGGAAGGTCGGGAGTTCGGTTCCCGGTCGCATCAAACCAAAGACTTAAAAATTGATACTTGTTGCTTCCTTGCCCGGTGCTCGGCATTAATAGGATAGGGCAAGGACTGGTTAACTCAGTGCCAGGATAATGTGACTGAGTGGGATATCAGGTCATGTTGTTGGCAGCCTGATTTCCCAGTGGGGCAGCACTATTAAGTTGCCATGAGTGCGCATTGTCACAAGTCGGTACTGATATGACCTTAGATATTGCTAGGACATAAAAGAACAACAAACAAACTTAATCATTCCCTATTCTTTGCCTGTGTAATAACAACTCTCCGCATGCACATTGTGGTTAATTAATTTTAAAGAATTAAGTTGGAACTCTGGGACAACAATTGTATCTGTATGTGTGGTATGTGGTGGGTTTGATTGGTTGATTAATAAAATAGTCTTGCAAGTAACAACAAAAAGGTGTTCTGCAATCATTTTGAGAGTTTCTTTGGGGTATATTATTAGTTGATTAAGCAGGGGAAATTTCAATCGCGGACAATTGGTCTTCCTCATTCCACTGCTCCTTGCCCTATCATATTAATGCTGAGCGAGAGGCTAGGAAGCAACAAGTATCAATTTTATATGTCATTGGTTTGACTCGACTGGGAACCGAACACTCAAACTCCCGATCTACCGCACGCGAGGCCCACACTCTACCGATTCGGCCACCGCTTTGATTTCCGTGAATTTAAATGTGATGGTCATTTTGACCGGTCGTCATGGTGTTTATTTTAAGCTACTCCTGACAATCATGCGGGATTAATTATCTAAATAATATGGATTCTAGTGATCCTTTTAATGTCTTTTCTGTTATGTACTGAACATCCAATTTTCACAATAATTTAAATGTGTTGTATCAGATATTATATATATGTTTTAACCGATGTATAATTATATGGTTTTAAGCATATACATGTTCAGTTTTTCAGGTTCATGCCAATTAGACACATGGAAGCTTTTTAAAAATGTGCTTGATACTATTTTATTTGCTATGCTATATCACAAACACTATAGACCTGCATGTTATTTATCTTAAAGTCGCCGGGTATACCTCACCCAGATACAAACGAATCCAGCATCAAAAGCTCTCCAAACATAGCTTTGCTTAGTTTGTTCAGTTCATGCAACTGAACATATGGGAGGAGAGTGTTGAGGTCTGTGATGTATGAATGACATCATAGGTGGGATTCCCTCATCACATGACCTAGAGGGGTCCCCCACACACAGGGGAAGCCATAGCAACCACCAAGATGGCAGCCACAGAAAGGTCTCAATTGAACTTTTAAAGTCTATTAATCTACATGATTTAATGAATTATTCAGACAAAAGTAGCTGGTTATGAGAAATAAACATTTGAACTTTATATTTAACATTTTAGATTGCAAATTCCAACATTTTTCTCTATATGGTTGTCTAAAAGCCTTGTCAGTGCTGCTGGACTAACTACAACACAACAGGAGCAACCAATTTCAGCACTCTCCCCCCACGTATACAATTACATAAACTGAAAACCTGCAAAGGTATGCTTGGAGAGCATTTGTCGGAGTACGGTTCGTATCTCAGCAGCCTATACTGGTGTCACAGTTTCCACCCTCAGCCAGTTTCCGCCCTCCGCATACACTCAAATGCATTGTCAATGGCCGTGAGGAATCTTCATACAGAAAAAGTGAAATATCTCTAAAACCACACCACTAGAAACAAATCGCTTGGTACACATATAGAAAACATCTTTACCAAAAAGATTATATTAAATTTATACGGTTAGGGTTCTTGATTTCTATTAATTTTGAATAAAACTAATGTTTTGCACTCCGCGTACAATCAAACTCAAGGCATTGTCAATGGTCGTAAGCAATCTGCATACAGAAAATACAGAAAAAGTGAAATATCTCTAAAACCACACCACCTAGAAACAAATCGCTTGGTACACATATAGAAAACATCTTTACCAAAAACATTATATTAAATTCATAAGGTTAGTGACGATGCTGTTCGATTTTGACGCATGCGCAGAAGCGATGCGGAAACCGGTGGAGGGCGGAAACTGCGACACCGGGTCCGTTTAATGGAATAGGATTGTCAAATATATGTCAGTAACATGCAAACGTTCTTTTTAGACACACTAATGCTTAGACTAATGTGGAACGGACCAAATATCGCTTTTGTGGATTGTGCTTTCAGGGTTTGATTAACAATTTTGGATTGCTAGCAAAATATTGCTACCACCCAGCCAAATGTGGCAACAACATATCCAGACTCATAATATGTGTGTGGTATAATACAATAACGGATGATTGTCGAATTGATTATCAAGTGGTTGAAACACCAACGGTAGAAGCATTTGAGAGAAGTCTGGATAGTCATTGGAGAGGTCAACAACAATTATATAACTTCGGGCACCGTCGACCTCCTCTATGGCTTTTTTTTTTGCCATAACGAACCTGCATTAGAGGCCCATTTCACCCTATTCACGCCGCAGCCATGTTGAAACCAGACCGAGGGCACTTACGTGTCAGCGAGGCGCTGCTGTATGTAAAGTGATGTGAATACTTTTTTGTCGACCAAAACCTCTCGAAATCACTCAAACTTTAGGCTATTCATTTTTTAAAGTAACATATTCATCTTTGCATACCTGTTTTCTATCTATTGGCCAATTTTCACGAAGATTGGGTGACCCTTGCATGGTGATTTTTCCCATTCTTTAGCTACAATGTGACTGTGAACTTCAAGTCTGCATAGTTATGGTGGTATCACGTAATGCAGCACTGTCAGCGTAGTTATCTGTGTAACACAGTTGAACAACTAGTCTTAGTAATTACAAATTAATAGAAGCTTTAAAAGGGTTAAAATATTTAAAAAAAATATATCTATGTTAAGAAAGTTATGCAATTTTAAATTTAAGAAAATATTGGCAGCCAAGGTGAGCGACTTTGTTGACATTGCCTACTGAAATGCACCTGATCATCACTCAATCTTCATGAAAATTGACCAATAAATAGAAAAAAGGTATGCAAAAATGAATATGATACTTTCAAAAGTGAATATCTTCAAATTTTACTCCTTTAATTTCTGTAGTAGTTCATACACATCGGCACATAGTAGTGTCTTATGGCCATTTCCAATACCGACGCTTACTCAGCCTCGTTCTGATGACGAATTAGGTCGCGCGTGAATAGGGTGAATAGTGCATAGATCAGCCAGAAGAGGATCTGTGGGTTAATCTGTAAGAATATATATCTAAATAGAAAATCATGGTGTTATATAATTACTGATGCTTATCGACTCTATATATATATAATAATATTGTCTATTTTATGTCCACAGGTGTGTACCTCTTTACAGTCTGGTGTGGTCAGGAAAAAAATATCCAGTTGGGTGAATATAATCGAGCCTTCTTCTCTCTTCTGTTCTCTTCTGTAGTCAAACTCCAATAAACTTGATTAAATGTTTTGAATCGAGAGTTGTTTGCAGTACAAATAATAAATGCATGATATATATATGGGAACATAAATACTCTGTATGCATCTCATTCTACTCATCCTTAGCTAATTTATGCATATTTCACATACACAATTATATAATGTGCTTGTGAGCATGTCGTGACTGTATGCGCCGGGGGTACCTTGGTGCATACAAAGGATTTATTCCAATGGTGAGGGGGATGAGGTATGAGGATTGTATGCAGGTATTGCAATACCTCAGGGAGTTTGACGCCCCTGCCCTGCAAAGTTGGAAACCACTGCCTTGTGGTACAGGTTCTTGACAGAACCGAAGGCTAAAGGAGCAAACCCTGAACAGAAAACCATGTCACTGTGGAGGCATCAAGGGCGGTTGATGTATGGAACTCCCAACATCTCCCGACCAGCTACTGCAGGGACAAATAGTTTTGCGCCTGTCTGGACATGTTCTTGCCGGTGTGAATCCTCTATTTGCTCCCCGAGAGAGTGCCGCTGGTAACTTGCAAAAGCCAGCAGCACTTCAACACTTTTGCAGGCAGCTTTCATGAAATGCGGAGAGTGGCAGTCAAGTAATGAAAGCAGTCTTTGTTGCATTGCGACCGACAGCATGATGATGATGATGATGATGATGATGGGATGAGGGGAGGGGAGGGGGGTAGGCTCTCCTAAAAATAAATAAGTGCTAGCCGACAACATGTGCTTAATATTCTTCTCACTTAATATGAGTGTGTATTAGAAAGAGAAAAACACATTTTTCTTTCATTTCTTTTTCTTTAATTTATATTTTTTTCTCTAATTCTTTTTAAATAGCTTTTCTCATCCCACCGGCGTATTGAATGTGGCTAAGTTACCAGGTTACGCTTGGGAAGGGATGAACTGGATAGGCTTGACCTGGAGGGGTGTGGTGCTGTAGGTGTGTGTATGTGTGTGTGTGAGGGGGCTTGTTGACATGCAGACATATATCCTTTAATACGCCCACACGTTGAGCCTGCCGATCCCATATGTAAGCATGGCCGCAACGAGAAGGCAAGGTGAAGGATACCGGTTTTCTGTCACTGGGCAAGTTACTCGATCTTTTAGTGCCTTTTTTTAAAATGGACGAACAAAACAAATTCTTACAGCGTTTGTGTATGTATATCTGATGTATAAAGCATTATGCGAGTAGAGCAATACGAAAGGGAATTGTTCTAATTATTGATATTACTTGATATTATTTATAGTCATCTAAGTGCCCCAAACCCATGAGTTCGAAAGCGGAGACCGAATCGGCAGAGCGTAGGCCTCCTGTGCGGAAGGTCGGGAGTTCAATTCCAGGTCGAGTCAAACCATTGACTTGAAAATTGATGCTTTTCTCTTCCTAGCCAGGCGCTCGGCATTATTAGGATAGGGCAAGGACTGGTTGGCTCAGTGTCAGCATAATGTGACTGAATGGGATACTAGATCATGGTGCTGGTGGCCTGGTCTCCCAGTGGGGCAACACTATAAAGTCACCATGAGTGCGCACTGTCACACGTTGGTACCCGTCCTGATATGACCTTAGATGTTCCCAGGCCATAACACTCTAACAACCAAGCAATCTACCAGACTTGAGCACCATGCAGTTGAAAACCAATATCTCCTTGGTCTGTAAAGGCCCAGTCAGACCTCACCTGATTGAGGAACCGGACAGAAACCGGACACTGTCTGGTGAAATACGGCAATGTACGGTTTATATACGGTTGGCATCTGGCGTGTCCGGTGTGTACGGTGGCAAGTTTTGAACATGCACAAAACTTGTACCGGACAACGCCAGACTGATGTGTACATTTGGTGTCCGTTTTGTCCGGTTCATGTCCGTTACCCATCCGTTATGTCTCCGGTTTGCTTCCTGCAGAGTCCGTTGACGGTGTTGCAGGAATTCGGTCAGTATATGTTTTCGGCACATCCGTGAACAATCCGGTACATGTCCGGTTGATGTTCGGTCCGTCCGTTTTACATTCGGTTGTCTTCCGGTTATCGTCCGGTGGATAGTCGTTAATGTACGTTCCTTGTCCATTTAGCGTCCGTTTCGTCCGGCGGCCGTTGCAACATTTCGACACATTTTGGTACATTTTGATACCCAACACCAACGGACTAGAAAATTCTTTGTCTGGTTTATGTCCGTTGCTCAATCCGGTAAGGTGTGACAGGCACTTTAGACACGTTGAGGCTAAGCAGGAATGAAAAGTGTCACACGCTACAGAGTACAGTGTGTTTGGGTGTGTAAAGTATGTATACATGTATGTATTTAGGTATGTATGTAAATTCTGAACTTTCAAAAAGTGTCAGCTATCTATTTTTTACATAACTTTTACTGTCACGTTGAGGCTAAGCACAAATGGGATCTGTCACACGCCACGTAGCAGCACAATGTGTTTGGGCGTGTATGTATGTCAAATCTGAACTTTCAAAAAGTGTCACCTGTCTCTTTTTTATATAACTCTTACTGTCTCTTCACATAGTAGTTTCTAATGGAGAAAATAAAGTGACAGAAGAAATTATACTCCCCCTTCCCCATGAATATACATATACCTTTCTAACCGACCACCTTCACAGATCGACCACTCCCCTAAATCAATCGCTTTATGTGGCTCCCAAGCGATCGCCCATACAATACAATTGTAACGATAAAGAAAACTCCCTAAACCGACCACCTCCCCAATTGGACCATTAGAGTTGTCCCATGGTCGGTCGATTTAGAGAAGTTTTACTGTGTAAATGGTATGCAGGTATTGCAATACCTCAGGGAGTTTGACGCCCCTGCCCTGCAGAGTTGTAAACCACTGCCTTGTGGTACAGGTCTTGACAGAACCGAAGGCTAAGGGAGCAAACCCTGAACAGAAAACCATGTCACTGTGGCAGCATCAAGGGCAGTTGATGTATGGAACTCCCAACATCTCCCGACCAACCACTGCAGGGACAAATAGTTTTGCGCCTGTCTGGACATGTTCTTGTCGGTGTGAAACCTCTATTTGCTCCCCGAGAGAGTGCCGCTGGTAACTTGCAAAAGCCAGCAGCACTTCAACACTTTTGCAGGCAGCTTTCATGAAATGATCAAGGGAAACCTGAAGCTGTGAGACATTAAGACCGAATCATGGACATCACTCTCACAGCAGAGAGCTAAATGGAGAGTGGCAGTCAAGTAATGAAAGCAGTCTTTGTCGCATCGCGACCGACAGCATGATGATGATGAGGATGACTGTGTATATATATATATATATTCGCTGCTGATACAATGTAAATTCATAATCAATCAATCAGCTGCTGATGGAAGTGAAATGATCTGAGATAGCATATGTATGTGTAAAGATCCCTTTTAACTATATCGTATTTGCTTGAATAAATATGCCACACGAATAGTTGTTCATATTCATATAATAGATTTATAGATTGTGTGTTTATATAAATCATATATAATGAAAGAGAGGCAGAGTAGAGAGAGGAAGAGTAGAGACGGAGAGTTACCCGGTATCCCAACACCACCAAATTAGTGCACTTATTGTATTTGAATAATAGTTATATCCCAGACCATATAATATATATATGTGTGATGTATAGCGAATTATACGAGTATACATGCAAGGGGAACATATACTCTATATATATATATATTCCTCCTTATATATGAGAAGTAGTGGGATTAAGAGAGATAAAAAAAGATACACAAATAATTGGTTCCTGGCATAGTGAGCCTTTCTCCATCTGTCACCCCTTCTGTCACCTCTACACCTAAATAAAAGATTCACCCTGTACTTGTGGTACACGGCTGAACAACAACGTAGTCTAAATACGGGCAAAAATAGCTTTAGTATGGAACAGGAAGTAGAATGCCTGCCTCCAGTATCAAATGATTACTTATATCGACACAGAGTTGGTGAAATGGGAGAGAATGCAAAAATACAAGATGGCGGCCATCGACCGCCATCGATTTCACCTTTAAATTCTATTAAACTATATGTTTTATTATATTTTTCAACTCAAAGGTAGCGGGGAAATATTAAGAAATATCAAAAGAATAATTGTTGCTTCGTAGATTGTGAAATTAGGTTCTTATTTCATTCCCCCACTTTTTCGACAGCTTTTATATAGGGCTGGTTTTCACCCATGTACTGCGAGTACAGGGTGAATCCTTTATCTACCTTACACCGTGAAATGGTTCCTACAAAGGTCTCTCTATCAGTGCCTACGTGTCTATCTGCAGTTGCACCCCCTAACTCGCCCCCCCCCTCTAGGATACCACTAGATTGGACCTCGTACCTGTTCACTTGAGCTAAATGATGAATGTATTTCAGCGACAATTGATGAAAAATTAAAGTGAATTCTAAGCCCTCCCACCGACACCCCCCGCAAAAGAAACACCGCAAAAATACCAACAATAGTAGCAAAAGAAATGCATATATTGTGCAGTTTTGCAACAAACTGAGCATTCCATCTAGAGCGAGATTCGAACCCACATTTCTGCCATTCCAGGGCGAGCGTCCTAACCACCAGACTGTAGAAACCAACCACTCGTCGTGGTCACCAGTTTTGTAGAGTGTGCTCGGATCTGTGGCTGTGTACGTAGGCTATGAGTCAAAACAATACAGACAAAGGGAAAGTAAGAGAGTAAAGTGTAAGAGAGAGAGTCCAGCCCTCTGGTTTATTTTTATGGGTTTATTTTTATATAGTTACATGGGTTCTTGATAGGATATCTTTCCACCAATAGGAATCTAGCATTCCTGGTCTCACCAATAGAAATCCAGCATTCCTGGTCTCCATGGACACCAGTGGTCTGCCCACCACCAGTAGCTGTATGGCCCGGCCCCTTGGCCACCACCAACCTTGACCTTTTGAGTGTGGTGACCCCTACAACAGCAGAAGGGCTAGTCCCTGAGTGCAATCACACCCAGACCTGCCAGCACCACTATGTCTATTTACATCCCACTCAGGCACCACCAACTCATATACCTCGGGGGGGGGGGGGGGGGGGGGGAGTGCGACTCACACTACCGTTCATCTCCCTGGAAACCCAAGTCTCACGGTTATGATTACAAAAGACTTATTACTAAATGTAGGTAGTAACTTAAGTAAGTGATTGGTTGGTTGTTGGGAGTTTTACATCCTGGCAACATCTACGGTCATATCAGGATGGGTACCGACTTGTGACAGTGCACACTCATTGTGACTTTATAGTGCTGCCCCACTGGGTGACCAGGCCACCAGCACCATGACCTGATATCCCACTCAGTCACATTATCATGTCACCGAGCCAATCAGTCCGAGCTCTATCCTAATAATGCCAAGCGCCAAGGCTTCTATTATCGAACAGGATTTTCATGTGGTTATTATTGCAACTGATAGTTTCATTTATCAGGCATGTGATTTCTCCAGTTATAACCGGAATTCCAGGTTTTTTTTCTGGCAGCTGAAACTGGAATTCCAGGTTAATATTTTGTTTGTGTGTTTCTTTTTAATTCGTTTTTTTCCTGGCCACCAAAACACCTCTGAAATACACTAATTGCATCCCTCTCGCAACTCAGTGGGATGCTGTGTCCCCAAGATAACCTAAAAAATGTTCAGGTTTTTTTTCCTGCACCCAATCACATGCCTGATTTATGGACCAACAAATTGTACTGAACGGCCAGAAGACCAGTGCTCTGTCGATGACAAAAGGCATTATTCACTGAATAAACTACATTTTAGTATTAACAAATTAAAATTTAAAAAATTATATGGTCATAACAAGTGAAGAATAAGGCTTATTGCTATATATGGATAAGAAGCGGTTTATTGCTATAAGTGAAGAATAAAGAATTTTAACTACATGTGGGTAACAATCATTGTTATACAGTAAAACCTCTCTGACCAACCACCTCCACAGATCGACCACTCCCCTATATCGATTGCTTTATTTGGGTCCCAAACGATCGCCCATACAATACCATTGTAGCGATTTTTTAAAAGTCTCCCATAACCTCCTACCGAAGAAAATGGACCATTTAAAGTCGGTCCCATAGTCGGTCGATTAGAGAGGTTTTACTGTATGTGGATAATAAACGATGAACAACGACTTTTTTACTACATTTGGGTAACAAGTGAAGATCCAGCAAAAGGCATCACTCTGACAAACCCGCATGTCCGTGTTCTGAGTGCCATGGATGCGTACTCCCTTTCTCCTAGTTCTAGCTGATCATAGCTCTTGAGTGTTTGCACTGTACATTTCAGGGAACTGGTTGGCAACCTTTTTTTTAAATTTTAAAATTTTGTTATTACTCATTTACCACAATTCACCAGAGTACCGATTTTGAACTCTGCAGCTACACCGGATATGTCCTATTCGTGTGAGGCATGGCATTCTTTTGTGTGTGGTTGAAGCACCTACGTGCACATATGCGACGGTTGTACAACTCTCCCTCCCATATCCCACTACCATCACTGAATATAGAAGACATGATGGCTGAATCTGTAAGATCGCTGACTGGCTGGCTGGCTGGATTCCCGTGTAGTAGACTGACATCGAGCTACGTCACGTTACGTCGTGTTACGTCGACGCGCGTCAAAGTTTTGAACCTGTTCAAAACTTTTGACGTAAATCGAACCTAAGGGTTTACGTTCGCCGTATGTTCTGTACACGTTCGGCGAATGTCAATGACGTTAAACGGATGTTAGTCAAACGCTGCTCACTACGTTCAACTGCGTTCCACTACGTTGACCCACATTAAACCTGGTGGAAACGTCCACGCGGCGTAATGGGAACGTCAGGAGAACGTACGTTCAATGTACGTTCAATGTTCCGCCACCGTGTCATGACGTATGTAACGTCATGTAACGTAGTTCTGGCGATGGAATAACGTTCATAACGTTCCGTGAGTGTAATGACCTTGTCCTCTCTCGTTGAATGACGGTATCACTACGCTTACCGCTGGATTTCCGTGTGGGAAGTCGCGTCTCCCAACCCCGACCGAGTCAAACTAATGACTTCGATTTGAAAATTATACTTGTCAATACATACTGGCGCTTGGCATTAATAGGATAGGCACAAGGACTGGTTGGCTCAGTGTCAGGATAATGTTACTTGAGTGGGATATTCATGGTGCTGGTGACTTGGTCTACCAGTGAGGAATTACCATGGAATTGCCTTGAGTGCGCACTATCATATGTCGGTACCCACCCTGATATGACCTTAGATGTTGCTCAAACATAAAACCCCAACACACACAACACCAATTCTAATTGGATAGTGCCAGTCCGCGTGACTGGACTGCACTGTCGTAAGTCGGAACCTGTCCTCATATGACCTAGCTGTTACTAGGACATAACGCCCCAACAAACAAACCATCATCCCCTGATGCTGGATCTTGTCTTCTGTTTTGTTGTTGTTGGTCAAATTGTTTGATTTGCCTATCGTAATAAATCACACTAACTTTTATTAATGCGTTTATGCATTGGTCCAATTAAAAAAAAAAAATTATTGGGGTGGGGGGGAGGTGTGTCATTTACAATGGTATCGTTATAGAACTACACAAACTAGCTATGCACATGAATCCTGCTGTCTGGCCTATGAGTATGAGGCTAGTCCTCAGTGGTATCAAAGACAATGTGCGACCAGATGCGCTACTCAGTGTTTTCCCGTTAAATACGGATGCAGTGGCGCCATCCCACGGCAAACAAGGTGCGCATTAAATTAAAATAAAATGTTGTATTTCCAGTCTATAATTGAATAATAATTATATAATATTATTTATTTGAATAATAATTGACTATAATTGTTGTACATTGTCTTTGATGGTATAGCAGTCAGGGTGGGCATGGGAACCTGCCCCTTTGTTTCAATGGTACAGCAGGCAGACTGGGCTAGGGGACCTGTCCAATTGCCTTGATTGCCTTTGGGTGGCATCACTGCATGATTATTTCAGAAATTCCTGTATGGATACTCTGAGTGGCACGTCTTGTCGTACATTGTCTTTGGTGCTATACAGTGATGCTATGATGATTTCTCCCATCGATCTTCTATTTGTCCTAGTTCCTGTAGTCAACTAAGACCCCAGCGACACTACAGCTTGTGGCCACTTTGTGACCAAAAGCCGATGACCTCCTTGTGACCAAAGCAAAAAAAGTGGGGGAAACAAATTATTGTCGGCAACCAGGGCCAAATTTTGGGGGGTGGTCAAGGATGCACCTGTACCTTGCTTGCTCCTGCCCGTTGCTTTTGAATAACTTTAAAGAACCAGCTGCTGATCAGTCGGCGAACACTGGTCGCCGACCAATCACCGACTAGTTCTTCAATTTATTCGAAAGCGATAGGCAGGAGCAAGCAAGGTACAGGTGTGTGCATTGACAAATTCCAAAAGTCTCTGGTGCGGGTCGACACCAGCGGTTGCTTTTATAGTGAAGATGGCAGTCACCAACTGGTCGCAAGTGCTGAAAATGGTCGGCGACCTCCCGGTGACCATTTTGGTCGCAAGGAGGTTTTTGGTGCAACACCTGCAACCTCCTTCTGACCAAAATGGTCACCCGGATGTCGCTGACTGGTTGCCGATCAATTGCGACCGCCCCTTTTTGGTGGTCACAAGTGTAGTGTGACTGGGGTATAAAGCACACACACACACACACACACACACACACACACACCATTGACGAGACAATTCTCTTTGAATTTCAAAGCAAAATGACTCATACCGTCGTTGAATATTTTGTAACACTCCTTTAATTGAATTTTCTTAACGTTGCATAGTCCGATGGTACATGCATTAGATTGTTCATTTTAATCTACATTACTTTAGTTTAAAATAACTTTTATTTTAAATGACTAACTTTAGAGATAATTGAAGTGAAAACATGCTAAATTAATTTTGGCAAGCATGTCAAAATTTGGCCTCAGCAGTGGCATTTAAAAAATACACATTCCGGGCCAGTGTGCTAACCATTACACCACCTAGGCTCCCTGATATCAACACACTACCCACGCCTACCTGTCTATGCGGCTCCTTGCCTGAGAGGTCAGTGCAGACCACTACACTCGTCCCCCTGGAATTGTAAGTCTTTTAATGCTTACAATTACATACAGGCAATGCACTAACACATACATACACATGGTAGGTTCAACAACCATACAGCGCGTAGCTTGTACAGGATCCTGGTCACAGCAACCAGTGTCATGGGGTGATGAAAATGGGAAATATTGTGCCTAGAGTGGGACTCAAACCCACATCTCTTTGCATTCCGGGCCAGTGTGCTAACCATTACACCACCTAGGCTCCCTGCTATCACCACACTACCCACGCCTACCGGTATATGTGGTTACCTGCCTGAGACTTCAGTGCAGACTACTACATATATATTAACTTGGCTTAGTATCCCTTTCTACATGGGCGACAAATGCTTAATAAGTGAACCAGTGTCTAAGTTAGATATGTAGGATCAAATCTAGTTTAACTTTAAGTGTTTTGGTTTTGAAAATGTGATGCTTTCATCGACCTATGCAGCTTTAAGGAGACTGGCAAAGGATACTGTCCCCTTTAACCTTTAAGGCAGTTCTATCCAGTGACAAAGCAGTCAACTACCATGTTATGTCTTTTTAAATATGGTGTAAATACGCAGGAAGGAGGTGACTTTGACGTGAGGGTGTTAGTGGAAGTAATGAGTAAAGGACAGTTCAACCACGTAAAAAAAAGATTCCAATTCCGGGTAGCCCCCAGGGACTTGGGGACAAAATGACTATTGACTGGTCGGTTGTTGTCAGTTTCCTCCTCTCCCAGCCAAACGCCCACTCTCGCTCCATTCCCCCTTAAAGATCCGCTGTTGCAAATTCAGTAGTTAAAGCATATATATACAACGTTCGAAATAAGTTCTCCGCATATCCGGGACAAGTGAAAATTCAGATGGACTAGTGCAAATTTCAGTGGACAAGTGAAAAATTTGGCTTATATATATATATATGTGTGTGTGTGATTGAAGCGCATAATTAATCAAACTTCTGATACACTAAGTGCACACTATCACAAGTCTGACCCCATTCTGATGTGATCTCAGATGTTGCTAGGACGTTAGACCCCAACAAACAAATAAGCAGAAATGTTATTTTCTATGGTAGGCGATGCTACACATAATTTGTTAACTGATTTAGATTCATGTTGAGGGGAAAACAATATATATGGTCTCTATAATTATGTATTATTGTTTAATGTAATGGTATGGCGACTAACTGTTACCACAGGACCGCTGGGTAAGCACACCCAGCCATTCTGCATACATTAAGGACACCACCTGCCCAGGGGCCGTATGCATGGGCCGGAGCTAGGGCCCTAACCGCGGCTATTTTGGCACCACACGGCTAACGGTCGAAAATCTGCATGCATGAGCCGGTGCCAGCGCTAGCCGCCGACCGTAGCCTAGGCTAAGTTACCCTGCCTCCAGACCAGGGTTAACGGGGTATCCCAAGCGGTGAGTGTGCATGTGAGGGTCTCAATCTATTCAATGCTGTCATATTTAACAGAATTACACACGCAATAAGTGAAATTTTATCAATTTAACCCTAAATGCGAAGCGATATTAACGCTGCTGCTGCAGCAGCGGCGATATTAATATTTTCGAATCGACGAATGTAAAGTAAACAAACCGGCACCGCCGCAGCGACGTCGATATCCATACTGTCAAATGTCAAATAAACATGGCCGCCGCTGTCGCCGCCGAATCGGCGGCAATATATTACGCCCAAATCTATTCAATGCTGTCATATTTAACAGAATTACATACGCAATAAGTGAAATCTTATCAATTTAACCCTAAATTCGAACCGATATTAATGCCGGCACCGCATTGGCGGCCTTATTCATATTGTCGACTCGAGGGATTTCCCAAATCTATAAATAACTTCACGGTTAGCTATCCGCGGCGGCTTGACCTATTTCTCCAACCCGCCGCTACCCTGAGATAGCTAACCGGAGCTAGCACCCTAACTCCGGCTAAGCCTATCACCGATTCATACATACTGCCCCTGGGGTTGAGTGACAGGTGCCCCCTCTTGGGCGCCACCCCTCCCAGGCTGCAGAGGTGTCTGATTGGCTGGCTGTGTGAGCCCAGTCACCCTTGAACTCATTGCATTTGCTGGACAGACACACACTCACTCTAGAGATACCAAAGGAAGCAGTTCACCTCTGAGCTGTGTGTAACACCCATAGGACTTAGGTTCAATGGGCTGTAGGCACTGATTTTGACTGAACAAGCATAAGCTATGTGGGTCTGTGTAGCAGGTTGTAAGTGAGTCAGGGTGGCAGGTCACTAGCAGGTGAACAAGAGTTGTAGCAATAAAGCTCAACCTTATCACTGTCAATCTTGCGTGACTTGTCTCCCTTTCTTTCTTATGAGTTGTGTTTTGGTATTTAGTGGGGGAGACTGGCAGACAGTTGCCAGGATCCTCCTGATAGTAGTGAGTATAAGATGAGTAACTGGAGACGGCCAAACAACCAGTTATTCTTCACAATGACTTATAAAATGTATACTTGTCACTTCGTAGCCTAGCATTATTAGGATAGGGTAAGGTCTGGTTAGCTCAGTGTCAATAATGTGACTGAGTGGTATATCAGGTCATGGGGCCGGCGGCCTGATTTCCTAGTGGGGTGGTACTATAAAGTCGCCATGAGTGTGCATTGTCACAAGTCGGTACCTGTCTTGATATGACCTTAGATGTGGCCAGGACGTAAAACTCCAACAACCAACCAACTGTCACAAGTCGGTACCCATCCTGATATAACCTTAGATGTTGCCAGGATGTAAAACCACAGCCCCCAAAATGCGCACACAGACGACAACAACTTTAACAATTACGTGGCGACGTCCGATATGACCTTAGATGTTGCTCGGGTGTAAAACACACACACAGACGCAAACAACTTGACCAAGTAAGTGGCAACGCCCGATATGACCTTAGATGTTGCCAGGGTGTAAAACACACACCCACACTCACTCACACTCACACTCACAGACCCCAACAATTTGAACAAGTAAGTGGTGACGCCTGGGGAGCATTTGTGGCGTAAATCATAAATGCGGCGCGTGGTTCAAAGGGTGCCCGGGGCTAAGTGCGCATGCCCCGTGGCAGGTACCGCCTAGGAGTCCAGCGTTTTGTAACCTAATGCCCGGTACACACCTCCCGTATAAAGCCTAAAACTGCCCGTTTTCTCGACTAAGTTTGAGTTTTAGTCGGTTTCAGTCTTTAGGTGTGTGACCCCCTAACACACCTGAGCCTTCCGATTCGCGACTTAAAACTCAGTTTTAGGGCTTAAGACTGGAATCTTATAAGACTAGAAAAATGAATCGGGCAGTTTTAGTCAGGAAATGGGACGGGTCAGGTAGTGACGGGTCGCGTCGGGCAGTCAGTTTTTGTGCGTGAATCATATACAGGAGGTGTGTACCAAGCTTTAGTCACCGAACACACTGCCTCAAAAGAGAAGTCTGGTCTCCGGTATTGTAGATTGCTTTTGGGAGAAATATCTAATTGCACTCTGTGATCGACTGGGATTAGGAATAATATTGTATAGCAGGAAAAAATGTATATATGTGTATATATATATATATATATATATATATATATATATATATATATTTTAGGGGGGAATTTTTTTTTTAACCATCTTTGTTTGCTATATGATGTATTGTGTCTCTAAGATATCTAGGAAGTAAAACCCATTGTAGTCTATTTTACTTTAGTCTGAAATAACTCTATTTTTTAAGATTTAAAAATTAGAGATACATGTATTTGAAATGTAAAAAAAATACAAAATGAATTTTGGCATGCGCACTGAAATGCGAGACATCGACATTATTTTGCTGTTTTTGAGCTGTCTATCGCAGGAGTACCAAATTGCAATACAAGTTTAATGAGTACCCCAGTGTCTAACTTAGATATGTATGATCTAAGATAGGGAAGTATTTTAGTTTGAAACATTTAATGCTTTCATTGGATTATTGCGCTTTCATCGTAACTCGGTCTGCACCATTTCACGTTTTACTCTATTTAGAATTCGTTTTTCACCTCCATTTCCTTCCAATTATATTCTTCTATGTGAATTTGAATACGTTCTGAGTAATTGTAAACCTAGGTTCAAGCTGTGACACGGCGTGCTGGTCACAGCTTCAGCCCTTTCCGAGGGACCAGCGAAACTAGGAATACCTATACAGGAGAAGAATTGCAAAATTTCAACCTCTTTTTGTTAAAGCTGTATAGTCCGACGAAGCATCAAAGTGTCAAAACCAAAATAATCACCTATATTTGATAATGTGACGGAGTGGGGTATCGGGTCATTGTGCCGGTGACCTGATTTCCCAGTGGGGCAGCACTATAAAGTCACCATCAGTGCATGCTGTCACAAGTCTGTACCCATCCTGATATGACCTTAGATGTTGCTAGGATATGAAACTCCAACCAACCAACCTCCCTGACGATTCAGTGTCGTTGGCTTCAGCTACTAAAGTGGTCACGTGATCAAGTTTTATCATCTTCTATCGCAAGCAACTTTCCATCCACGATCCTCCTCCCGTTGGTTTACAAATATCGGTATTGAGCATATTCTCCTGACCAAAGCCGTGTTCACACGGGCAAAATCTAAAGCGATTTAGACAAGGCGAATCATATGAATCGATTTAGTTTGAAAGTGTTTCGCGTTCACACAGGCAGTGCTTGAGTCGGTTTAAGGCGGAAGTGGATATCTGCGCATGAGCAAGTCCAGACTAACCAGCGCCAGTTTCGGTTAGTCGACGTCGGCACGAGAGAGTGTGGGTTCGACCTAGATATGTATAGACTGAATCATATTGTTTTGGAACCATAAAAACTTCTGCTGGGCAGTGAAAACCTATAAATAAATGATGAAAAAAACATCTGTGCACCTCTATCTGGTTCATAGACCAAATTATATAATATGCGCTTTTGATCGATCGGAAAGTCAACACACTAAGGTCTCGACTGCGCATGTGTGTGAGGTCCTTAAATCCGCCTAATTGCGTTCACACGGGCAAAATAAATCGATTCACAGGAATCGACTCACGTAATCGACCTCCACAAGTGGTTTACAGTATCCGCATCACAGAAATTGATTCAGCCCTAATTCGACTCAGACACCCGTTCACATGCGAAATGTGCGTCAAACTAGGCAAGTCGCTTTCTACGAATCGATTTACATTGCCCGTGTGAACACGGCTCTAGACAGTAAATAACTGCTTATCTATGAGGAGAACTGTCGACCAGATGGGATGGCCGAATGAGTTAGAGCGTCCGTCTCCCGTGTTGGTAGATCGTGGGTTCGAACCCTGGTCGAGTCAATCCAATGACTTAAAAATTGATATTTGTTGCTTCCTAGCCTGGCACTCATCATTATTAGGATAGGGCAAGGACTGGTTGGCTCAGTGTCACCGTACCGTGACAATAGAGGTGTCCATTCTTTAATGTGTATGTGTGTGTGATCCATCTGGTCATCTGATTTTACTATTTATTGCTGGCGTGACTATTCAATACATATTCATATTCCAGGAAGTTCAGGAAATTCCAAATAGAATGGATGATTTTAGTTCCAACCCAGGAGGTAGGGACTGATTTGTCCAACCCCAATTACTGTGTCACTTAGCGGAGCAAACGGTGGAATTACATACGTTATACGGCATATGTAAAACTAAAAGGCTTCAAATTTACTATTATTGGTCGACCAGACATGATAGCCGAATGAGTTGAGCGTCCGTGTCCCGTTTTGGTAGATCATGGGATTCGAAGCTATGGGTTCGAACCCTGATCGAGTCAAACCAATGATTTAAAAATTGATACTTGTCGCTTCTGAGCCAGGCACTCGGCATTATTAAGATAGGGCAAGGACTGGGTGGTTCAGTGTCAGGATAATGTGACTGAGTGGGATATCAGGTCATGGTACTGGCGGTCTGATCTCCCAATGGGGCAGCACTATAAAGTCACCATCAGTGCGCACTGTGACAAGTAGGTACCGATCCTGATACGATCTTAGATGTTGGCCAGGATGTAAAACTCCAACAACCAATCAACCATTATCGGTTGTGTGGTTTGCGGTACTTTCCCTGTGACTTCTATTGTAATGAACTGCATCTTTACATCCTTTGACTATAATTTACACAAGTTTCAGTTCTAATTGATAAAGAAAGCCTTTCCAGCTGTGCAAGTTTCCCTGGTCTACATCACTTTCTCAGATAAGGAGGGTCATTAGGGTTGGATGACACAAATAGTCACAGCTTGACCTCGGAGACACTCACACCATGGTTGGGCCCTAAATAACTCCTAGAGAACAGGTTATTTCATGACAATTTTAATTAAATTATAACTAGTCATATTTGATCTGATAATTGTGAATATGAGGAGCGGGACATAGCTCAGCCGGTAGAGTGTACACGTATGAAGGTGTGGATCATCCGATTTATCCCGCTCAGTGGAGCCAGTTGCAGTTTGGGTTATTTTCCTTTCCAGTAGCCCACAACTGGTCCATCAAAGGCTGTGGTATGTGCCGTCCTGTCTGTGGAAAAGTGTGTATAAAAGACCCCTTATTGCTTATCAGAAAGAGTAGCCTATATGGCAGCAGCGGGTTTCTTCCAAAGAAATATGTCAGAATGATAATATGTTTGACGTCCAATAGCCCATGATAAAAATCAATGTGCTCCAGAGTTAAATAAAACAAACAAAAAGCTAATTGTGAATATTAAAGTTGTAGTATTCATTGTATTGTTGAGTGAAGATATCTAGGATAAACCGGAACTTGGGAATGTGCGCTATGGGATATGATTGGGGCGCTGAGGCACGACCAAGAGTGAAGCCCTTTTCACACTGGCCCGTTAAGTCGCCTCAACTAGTTTGCTTCCTATAGTTCGCCTCAAATTGGTCGTGTGGACACTACGCTGAGGCGACTTAAGCCTGAGTCGCCTCATCTAGTTCGCTTCAACTAAACCACCTCGTGAGGTAGTATAGATGAAGCGAACTAGCTTAAGTCAGCCCACCTTGCATGTGTGGACAGTAGCGGTTTACTTGAGGCGGATTAAGCACGTCACACTATATAATATAATTTGGTCTATGAACCGGCTATAGAGGTGCACAGATATTTTTTTCATCATTTATTTTTAGGGTTTCACTGCCCAGCAGAAGTTTTGACCGTTCCAAAACAATACGACTCAGTCTATACATATCTAGGTCAAACCCACACTCTCTCGTGGTGACGTCGACGAACCGAATCTGGCACTGGTTAGTATGGACTTGCTCATGCGCAGATATCGATTTCCGCCTTAAACCGCCCCAAGTACTGCTTGTGTGGACAGGACGCCTAGTTCCACTCCTCTAGTTCGCCTTATCTAGTTCGGCCTAAAGTTGTGCTGTGTGAACGGGGCTTAAGACCCAGAACGAGGCTTTATGTCTTACGCCCGCTTCGTTCTGGTACAAAGGGCTTCTTACTGTACAAACAAACGGCCTGTAAAACACTGCTGCGGTTCTACATCACTGCTTGTTCTTCAGCACACAGACACTGGACGGGGTGACCTAGTTTTGCAGTGTCCCCTTTCTGCGTGCGCATGTGTGTGTGCTGCGCTGTGTTGTGTGTGTGTCTGCTTTATTTTGTGTGAGTGAGAGAGACAGACATATTCATCGTCGTCGTCGTCATCATCATCACCCACATCATCATCACCACCATCACCGGCCCGTCCTGATATGACCTTAGATGTTACCAGGACGTAAAACTCCAACATCTAATCATCACCGGACGCACTGGCCGAATCGGTAGAGCGCAGGCTTCACGTGCGGAAGGTTGGGCTTTTGAATCTCAACCAATGACTTATAAAATTGATACTTGTCGCTACATATCCTGGTGATTGGCATTAACAGGATAGAACAAGGACTGGTTACCTCAGTATCAGGATAATGTGACTGAGTGGGAAATCGGGTCATGGTGCCTACGACCTGGTCTCCCAGTGGGGCAGCACTATGAAGTCACCATTAGCGCACACTGTCACAAGTCAGTAGCCGTCCTGATATGAGATTAGATGTTGCTAGGACGTAAGGCAACAAACAAACATGATATACATGTATGTACAAATACAAGCGGGGTGGGACAGGGGGGGGGGGGGCGGAGAGTGGGGAGGGGGCAGGGCGGGGTTCTATCTCAAATCAATGACCTCCAGGGACACGATATGCTTCGCCGGGACGAGTACTAGACTCCAAACAAATACTCTCCAGCACAACTTTGCATGTGTTTAAAAAAGAAATCTCTCTCTTCTGTTTATGTAATCAAATATGTGTCTGGAGAACACTGTAGACCCTGTGTGCACAGGCGCTGTGTAGATGGTTGGGTGGGATTGAAGGCAGAGTGTTGTTTGTTTGTTTGTTTGTTGTTGTTTAACGTCCTAGCAACATCTAAGGTCATATCAGGATGGGTACCGACTTGTGACAGTGCGCACTCATGGTGACTTTATAGTGCTGCCCCACTGGAAGACCAGGCCGCCAGCACCATGACCTGATATCCCACTCAGTCACATTATCCTGACACTGAGCCAACCAGTCCCTGCCCTATCCTAATAATGCCCAAGTGCCAGGCTAGGAAGCGACAAGTATCAATTTTTAAGTCATCGGTTTGACTTGACCAGGGTTCAAACCCACGAGCACACGGTCTACCAACACGGGAGACTGACGCTCTAACTAATTTGGCCACCCCGTCTGGTGAAGGCAGAGTGTGAAAGAGACAGGGAAGAGCGGGAGGTGGGAGAGTACAGAGGTGGGGGCGGTGGAGAGTACAGAGGAGGTGGGAGAGAAAGAGGCAGAAAGGAGGAAGAAAAGAAAGCACAGAGGGGCGGGGGGGAGGAGTGAGACAGAAAGGGGGGTGGGCTACAGAGAGGGAGAGAGAAAGAAACTGAGAAACGGGAGGGGGCTACAGAGAGGGAGAGAGAACGAGACAGAAAAGGGGCACTACAGAGAGGGAGAGAGAAGGAAACTGAGAAAGGGGGGGGGGGGGGCTACAGAGAGGGAGAGAGAAAGAGACAGAAAGGGGTCACTACATAAAGCGAGAGAGAAAGAAACTGAGAAACGGGAGGGGGCCAGAGAGGGAGAGAAAAAGAGACAGAAAGGGGGGACCACAGAGAGGGAGAGAGAAAGAAACTGAGAAAGGGGGTGCTACAGAGAGGGAGAGAGAAAGAGACAGAAAGGGGGGGGGCTACAGAGAGGGAGAGAGAAAGGGACAGAGAAAGGGGGGGCTACAGAGAGGGAGATAGAAAGAGACAGAGAAAGGGGGGGTACAGAGAGAGAGAGAAAGAGACAGAGAAAGGGGGGGCTACATAGAGGGAGAGAGAAAGAAACTGAGAAATGGGGACTACAGAGAGGGAGAGAGAAAGAGACAGAGAAAGGGGTATTTAAAGAAAGTACAGATGGAGAGAGAGAATGGGGACGGAAAGAAAGCAAAGGGAGAGAGGGGGAAATGGAGGGAGAGAAAGGGAGAAATCTGTTGGACATTTGTCACGATCTCTTCCGCCACTCTCCCGCAGGGTAAGGAAATGACCGGGTTGCCGGCAGCATGGTATGCCGTCATATGTTGCTAAGACAGACAACCCTAAACACTCACTCACACGTACCGAGTGGCACGACCGGGAACATGACCTGGAAAGGGATTAAGCTACCCACGCCCAGTTTGGCCACCGTGGGTTGGGGTTTTTTGCGCGCGCTTTTTTTGTTGTTGCAACACAAATAACCAGTTATAAAAACGAGGCATTTCTTCTCGTTTTATTGTAAAAGGGAAGGAGAGAGACCGACCCAGCGACAAAAGCAATCGTTTACAGAGGTGGTGGATAATTCAGAAAAAATACTTTGCAGTTCAAGTACACATGTATAATATATATCTAAAGTTGCACAGTCGGCATGTATTTAATGCCCGGCACACACCTCCCGTTTACGACGTAAAACTGCCCGTTTACGACGTAAAACTGGGTTTTAGTCGTTAGGTGTGCGACCCCCTAGCACACCAGAGCCTCGCGATTCGCGACTTAAAACTCAGTTTTAGGCCTTAAAACTGGAATCGCAAGGGATTCGAAAAACGAATCGGGCCATTCAAGAAACGGTAGGTGTGAGCGGTCAGTCGTATCGTAAACGGTATATGTGTGATACCCAACGTCCATTTGCGATCCAAGTCCTCTGTGTCTCTGTGTGTCTCTTTGTGTGTGTGTGTCTGTGTGTGTCTCTGTGTGTGTCTCTGTATGTGTCTCTGTGTGTGTGTGTCTGTGTGTGTCTCTGTGTGTGTCTCTGTATGTGTCTCTGTGTGTGTGTCTCTGTGTGTGTCTCTGTGTGTGTCTGTGTGTGTGTCTGTGTGTGTCTCTGTGTGTGTCTCTGTGTATGTATGTGTGTCTCTGTGTATATGTGTGTGTCTCTGTGTGTGTCTGTGTGTGTCTCTATGTCTCTGTGTGTGTCTCTGTGTATGTATGTGTGTCTCCGTGTCTATGTGTGTGTCTCTGTGTGTGTCTGTGTGTGTGTGTCTCTGTGTATGTATGTGTGTCTCTCTGTGTGTGCCTCTGTGTCTGTGTGTGTGTCTCTGTGTATGTGTGTGTGTCTTTATGTGTGTATCTGTGTCTCTGTGTATGTGTTTCTCTGTGTCTGTGTGTCTCTGTGTCTGTGTGTGTGTCTCTGTGTATGTGTGTGTCTCTGTGTGTGTCTCTGGGTGTGTCTCTGGGTGTCTCTTTGTCTGTGTGTGTCTGTGTGTGTCTGTGTGTGTCTGTGTGTGTCTCTGTGCATGTGTCTCTGTGTGTGTCTGTGTGTGTCCCTGTGTGTCTCTGTGTTTATGTGAGTCAGACTGAGAGTGAGAGTCAGACTGAGAGTGAGAGTGAGAGTCAGACTGAGAGTGAGAGTGAGAGTCAGACTGAGAGTGAGAGTCAGACTGAGAGTGAGAGTCAGACTGAGAGTGAGAGTCAGACTGAGAGTGAGAGTCAGACTGAGAGTGAGAGTCAGACTGAGAGTGAGAGTGAGAGTCAGACTGAGAGTGAGAGTGAGAGTCAGACTGAGAGTGAGAGTGAGACTGAGAGTGAGAGTCAGACTGAGAGTGAGAGTGAGAGTCAGAGTCAGAGTGAGAGTGAGAGTCAGACTGAGAGTGAGAGTCAGACTGAGAGTGAGAGTCAGACTGAGAGTGAGAGTGAGGCACACACAGAGACACACACACAGACACAGACACACACACACAGAGACACACAGACAAAGAGACACACAGACACACACACACAGACACACACAGAGACACACACAGACACACAGACACACACACAGAGACACACACATAGAGACACACACAGAGACACACACAGAGACACACACAGAGACACACACAGACACATACAGAGACACACAGACACACACAGAGACACACAGACACACACAGAGGCACAGAGTAACACACGCACAGACACACACACAGACACACACACACAGACACACAGAAACACACACACAGACACACACAGAGGCACACACACATACACACAGAAACACAGAGACACACACACACAGACACACACACACACAGACACACACACACAGACGCACACACAGACACACAGAAACACAGAGACACACAAAAAACGCTAGGAGGCGCTCGGGTAGCTAGGGTAGTTCGTGCTAAAGACACCAGGTGCGTGGATCGCAGTCGCAAAAACGGACGGTATATGTGAGTGCTCCAATCGGGAAACGGGTCGGGTCGGGTCGGGTCGTCAGTTTTAGTGCGCGAATCGTAAACGGTAGGTGTGTGCGGACAAACGGTAGGTGTGTGCCAGCCATTAGATGTGATGTATAAGAATTATATGAGTATAAATTAGAGGAAGTATCACCATACACCAGATGCATTGGCTGTATCGGTTGAGTGCAGGCTTCTGGTGCAGAAGGTCGGGAGTTCGAATTCCAGCCGGGTCAAAGGATTGACTTATAAAATTGATACTTGTCGCAACCTAGCCTTGTGCTCTGTGTGACTAGGATATGGCAAGGACTGGTTAGTTCAGTCTCAGGATAATGTGACTGGGTGGGATATCAGCTGATGGTGCCAGTGGCCTGATCTCCCAGTGGGGCAACACTATAAAGTATTGGATAGGCCTATATAAGGTATACATGACGTCACGCATCATCTAACAGGGACAGCGGAAGTGGACGCTGGGCGTGGCGTCCCACCGTCTGCTGGGAGGGCGGGTGGGGACCACCTCTCGCCGCGTCTCTGTCTCACGTACCGGTGCTGACCCCTCGCGGCAGCTGCGACCAGCGACGTGTTCTAGGACCTGGCGCCATCTGGCGGCCATCGATCTGGGTAATTGTGTATCGGGCGGTCAACCTGTAGGACTGGAAGGAAGGGCCTGATGGGGAGCGGTTCACATGGTCAACCTGTAGGACCGGAAGGAAGGGCCTGATGGGGACCGGGTCACATGGTCAACCTGTAGGACCGAAAGGAAGGGCCTGATGGGGAACGGGTCACATGGTCAACCTGTAGGACTGGAAGGAAGGGCCTGATGGGGAGCGGGTCACATGGTCAACCTGTAGGACTGGAAGGAAGGGCCTGAGGGGGAGCGGGTCACATGGTCAACCTGTAGGACCGGAAGGAAGGGCCTGATGGGGACCGGGTCACATGGTCAACCTGTAGTACTGGAAGGAAGGGCCTGATGGGGAGCGGGTCACATGATCAACCTGTAGTTCCGGAACAAAGGGGCGGAGGGGAGCAGGTCAGATGGTCAACCTGTAGGACCGGAACGAAGGGCCCTATGGGGAGCGGGTCACATGGTCAACCTGTAGGACTGGAAGGAAGGGCCTGATGGGGAGCGGGTCACATGGTCAACCTGTAGGACCGGAAGGAAGGGCCTGAGGGGAGCGGGTCACATGGTCAACCTGTAGGTCCGGAAGGAAGGGGCGGAGGGGAACGGGTCATGTGGCACTCATGGCGACTTTATAGTGCCGCCCCACTGGAAGACGAAGCTGCCAGCACCATGACCTGATATCCCACTCAGTCACATTATCCTGATACTGAGCCAACCAGTCCTTGCCCTATCCAAATAATGCCGAGCGCCAGGCTAGGAAATGACAAGTATACATTTTTAAGTCATTGGTTTGCTTCGACCAGGGTTCGAACCCACGATCTACCATCACGGGAGACGAACGCTCTAAGTCTAACTCATTCGGCCATCTGCGTGTTGAAGAGGCTCTTGTTAGTAGTGCATGTTTATCAACTATTAGTGTATCGTGTTTATCCCTATCTAATGACTTCCTGTTGTTTCGGGGCGGGGCGGGGGTGGGTGCCTACTGCTAATAGTTGACTGCAGATGCCAAATTGGAATATTGCATGTGCGTTTAGAAATTATCTTCTTAATTATTTGCTTTTAATTTTAAAATTTAATTAAACATTAATTTTTAAAATTTTAAAGTCCTGTTGGCATTCGTTGAGTAATCAGGGAAATTTTCGATAATGAACATTTGGTGTCCTCATTCCACTGCTCCTTGCATTATCCTAGTAATGTCGAGCAACAGGATAGGTAGCGACAAGTATAAATTCTTCTAAGTTTGACTTTGTTTGCGGTATGGACCCGGGGTTCGAATCCCACAACCTGCCACATTTGAGCCGGGCGCTCAACTCATTCGGCCATCCCATCTTGTTTTCTCTTTCTTGTTTTTGTTGTTGTTCTTCTTCTTCTTCGTCCCCTCCCCCACCTCCTCCTGCTTCTTCACATCATTCTCCACCTCCTCCTCATTGTCCTCCTTTCCCTGCTCCACCCCCCTATGCTTCTCCCCACTCCTCCTCCCCCGCCTTCTCATGGTCCATATCCATTAGAAATCTGCAGGGAGTGACAGCTAGCCAGATTTGAATACAGAAGAGGGTGAATATGACATGCCACCTGTACTTTCTTTCATATACAGATATATATATATATATATATATATATATATATATATATATATATATATATGATGTATAAAGAATTATGTGAGTATAAATATACCTATGGGTTAATTATTATTATTATTTGTTATACTCCGTAAGACCAACAGTGTACCGGTGACTCCACCTTCTCTTCTCGCCTCCACCGGATGTAGACCAGTGTCAGTCGCATCGGAGGATTTTTTCTTTTATATATATATATATTTTACCTCGGTATACAGCCTCAGGCTAGCCTCAGGCTAGGGAGAGGTAAGCACATCCGGTCCAGCAATTAGCATAAAAAGCTCACGACCGGAGGACGCTCGTGAGCTGCTCCAGTTGGATTTATCTACAAACAAGCTAACAACTGTAAGTAATCATGATTATTTTGGTTGAGCTTGTTTATGATGCGTTATAGCATCTAGATTGGAAAGTTCAGAACTTTCGTACGTCCAGTTTGGACAAGATTGACGTTTAAAAATTTGAATCGGATAGAACAAAGGATTCCTTTGTCTTGGCCAGTGGTTCGATTTAACCCGCTTTGTACGGGTAGAGATGGTGACACCGTCACATCTCCTGTGGATATTCCTTCGGACCCTAATAGAGGGTGATGTTGGGGAAGATCCTGGGTTTCTTTTATGGACTCCCCTTTTGATGAGGCGTTTCTCCGAGTTTCGTAGCATTTTCTCTCACTTGCTGGCGCAGTAGCCGTGGGTGAGAGAAGTGTATGGAACAGAGAGATGGGAGGTTCTAGAAGCCTACCCCACGTACGGTTGGTTTCGATACCTAAAACCTACGGAAAATTTAGCTTACCACGCCTGTTTCGAGAACGGTGTAAATACGTTACTCGTTACCAAGATATCCTCAACCCAGTTTCTGGCGTCACTTCGGTGTTCAGTTGAGTTGATTCCGGTTATTAAGTTTCCTTTTTTGGGTTACAGAACCGATGGCTACGAAACGAAACAAGCCGCCGCCTGCAGGGGCGGAGGGACGCGTGCCTACCGGCTACGATACGTCTCCCGATAGGACAGCTCCGCCGTCTCCGCTTCAGGGAGCCCACGTGCTTTCGGATAGAGACAGTGATGACGACGAGGTGTTCCCAGCGGACTTGACCTTGCAGGTCAATCGGCTAGTGGAGCAACGTATGAAAGAGCTCCAAAGCAAAGACCAACAGTTTGACCCAGATGACTCTGGTTGGCAGGATGTCATGGATTTTGAGACTGATTCGGCGGCTGAGCCCACGCACGTTAAGGGCAAAAAGCGGAAAAGACCCGCTAGTTCCTCGGGTGATGACTACACGAAAGCCACCAAAAGTAAGAAAGTGAAGAAGCAAAAGAAGAAGAGTAAGAAGAAAAAGAAGGATTCTTCTTCCGATTCATCGTCTGACTCGTCGACTACTGAATCCGACTCAGATACAGAAAGAGATGGCGTTTATGCCAAGCTGGGCGGAAAGATTCGCAAGCGCTGCCCTATTCAAAAGGGTAAGAAGGTCAGAACAACGACCATGATGCGTGAGACTATCAAAGGACACTTCAATACCTTTAAGCCAGCCGAGGTGATCAATAAGATCACAGAACAAATTTCCGGCATCAAAGGTATCCCAGCTAGTGTCGTTAAGGAGATGGATGCTGGCATCCATCTTAACGAAGAGAAGAAGCGATTTGAAACAGCACTGTTTACCGTCCACAAAGCAGTTTTGGGCGTACTCGCTTCAGTCGTGCCGGTCGCGAACCGGATGCAGACAGAGAACAAGTTCTCCTCACTGGCTAGAGGTATGGACAAGGGCATGGCCCTCCTTACAGCCGCCAGTAATTTTCTGAGTTATCGTCGCTATGAAAATGTTTTCAAGGCGGTCAGTACCCAAGCAGGAAAGGAAGTCGCCAGGTCTAAAAAGGTTATGGACAACGATGGCAAGGAATATACACTCTTCTTGCCCCCCAAGCCAATCAAAGGCAAACCTCTGGATAAGGGGAAAATGTTTGGGGGCCAACTGCCATACCTCTTTAAAGAGGTAGAAACGGAGGCCAAGAGTGGTCGTAACCTGGAGGCCAAGAAAACCGACTCTTCCAGATTCCGTCGACCCCGAGGGGATTTTCGTCCTCGTCGAGGAGCCAGGGCTGGCAGGTCCGGCCCATCCTACGGCTATCAGCCCAGGGGCAGAGGTCGAGGAGACCGGCAAGGGTGGAACGACGGCAACTCGCCCGTTCAGGAAGGAGTTTGCCCCGAAACAATCCTTCCCACGACCAGTCAACAAATAGACATGGCTACGCAGACCCAACTACCTAAGCGGGTGGCGGAGTCTACACAAACAGACGTAAGGGAATTTTGTGCAGGAAATATTGTTAATTGTATTTCTTCTTGGTATGACATTACTTCTGACGTTAACATTTTGAATATTGTTACCGGTGTTAAGATTCCCTTTACGGAAATCCCTTTACAAAAACGGATACCTTTTCCGTACAAGTTTAATGAGATTGAAGAACGAGCATTATCTGAACAGGTTACGCTCTTTGAGTCTAAGGGTATTATTGAACAGGTGTTACACACTCCAGGGGAGTTTATCTCTAATATATTTTCAAGGCCAAAGCCAAATGGCCATATCCGTATGATTTTAGATTTAACTAAGTTAAACGAACTAGTAGAGTATCAACATTTCAAAATGTTTTCACTTGACACAGCCAGAGACTTGGTAACACAAAATGCATGGATGGCTAGTGTTGACTTACAGGATGCATATTATACAGTCCCGATATTTGAACTACACCGGAAATTCTTACGGTTTATTTGGAAAGGTACACTTTTTCAATTTACTTGTATGCCGAATGGCTTAGCCTGTGCTCCCCGTTTGTTTACTAAACTGTTGAAACCCGTTTTCTCGGTGATGGCGAATAAGGGACATACTATGTTTCCCTACATAGATGATTCCTTCATTGTGTCACAATCCTATGATGACTGTCAACAAGCGGTGGAAGATTTATGTTCCCTCCTGACTACGTTAGGATTTTATTTAAATTATAACAAATCTGTTTTTGTCCCAACAACTGAACTGAAATGTTTAGGATTTATTATTAACACGCGCTGTATGACTGTTTCACTCCCAGATAACAAGCTGCTTAAGTTTCATGATACGGCGTCTCACTTGGTCGCCTTAAGTAGGCCAAAGATTAGACAGGTCGCGGTGCTAGTTGGCATACTTATTGCCTACGCCCCGGCTATTCTATATGGCAAAGCCCATATCAAATCTTTGGAGATAGATAAGAACTTAGGGTTGGCTCGTACTAAAGGCAATTTTGAAAGGAAAATGTTTATTTCCGAGGAAGGACTGAATGATATTAATTGGTGGTTCGATAATATTGAAAATTCCCCCAACCCCATACGGATGAATGAACCCAACACAGTAGTTACTACTGACGCTTCACTAGAAGGTTGGGGTGCACATTGCGAGTCCGTAGCAACTGGTGGACGTTGGTTAAAAGAGGAAGATTCTGATCATATTAATGTCCTAGAGCTACGAGCTATTTACTTAGGCCTCGCTAGTTTGGTTAAAGTACCACGTACACACGTCCGTATTTTAACGGATAATACCACAGCAATGGCATATGTACGCAATATGGGTGGGACAAAGTCAAAACCATGTAATGCTATGGCCCGAAAAATTTGGGATTGGGCCCAAATGAAGAAAGTTTGGTTAACAGTAGCTTATATTCCCGGAAAGCAGAACACTTTAGCGGATCATAAAAGTCGACAATTTTATGACCACTTAGAATGGGCTCTTAAGCCACAAATTTTCGCCACAGTGTGCCAAAAGTGGGGCCAACCTGAAGTGGACTTATTTGCTTCACGAAACAATTGTAAGATTGATAAATATGTCTCATGGCAGCCAGAACCGGATGCATGGCATATAGATGCTTTTTCTCTCACCTGGGGGAATAAATTTTATTATATCTTCCCCCCATTCAGCTTGATCAGCCGGGTAAGCAGAAAAATAAGGATGGACAAAGCACACGCAATATTAATCGTTCCCGACTGGCACACGCAGCCTTGGCTACCGGGCATACAGGCAGCCGCCAAAGATTGCCTCCGATTCCGAAGATCGCCAGACAATCTGACACACCAAGGCCCTCTAAAACGACGAGGGGACGTGTCCACAACCCCGTTGTGGGCATTCCTTTTTTAAATAAATATTTAGAACAATTTGGTTTAGATAAAATTACACAACAAAGACTGGTGGCAGATGCTTGGCGTAAAGGTACGGTTAAAATGTATACTACATATTTGAGGAAATGGGGTGTTTTTTGTATAGTTAACAAAGTTAAACCCATGAATCCTACTATTTCACAAGTTGGTAAATTTCTCAGAGGGTTGGAGGATGAAGGATTAGGGTTCGGAGCTATTAATGCTGCTCGTTGTGCTTTATCGGTTATCCTGCCACGGATAAATAATGAGACATTTGGAAAACACCATGTCATTCATTGGATTATTAGGTCGATTTATCAGAGGAAATCCACCAAAACCGAAATACAGTCGCTTTTGGGATGTGTCGGTAGTGTTTGATTTACTCAAACAGTGGCCTCATAATAAGCATTTAGATCTTAAACAATTAGGTTTTAAGGTAGCTTTGCTCCTTTTGTTAGTAACAGGACACAGGGGTCAAACTATTGTAGCGTTATCGTTAGACGGCCTAGAGATAGATAGAAAGGAGGCCACATTTGATTTGTCAAAGTTATTAAAATCTAACAGATTAGGTGACCCTTTATCTACGATTAGTGTTAGTAGTTTCACAGAAGACTCAAAACTTTGTGTTGTCTCGGCCATTAGGGCATATATATCCAAGACAAAAGACTTACGACAGTCAAGACAGCTTTTGGTGAGCTTTATTAAGCCACACAAAGGCATTTCGCGAGATACTCTAGCGAGATGGACAATTAGAATGTTGAAAATGGCAGGCGTAGACACGGACAAATATGCCTCCCATTCAACAAGGGGTGCGATGGTGTCTAAGGCACGACTCCTGGGCATCTCTGTTAAGCGGATCCTGGCCCATGCAGGATGGAAGACAGCACGGTCGTTTGCAACCCACTACAACAAACGATTAGAAAAGTCGAGCACAGTAGCCCGACAGCTGCTACAAGACTAGATCAGCAGTAGGTGAGAATACACTTCGTTTTCACCAAAACTCTTTAATTTTGCTGGTTGATGTTCATACATGTTTAACAATTGTTATTGATTTTTGACATTAGAATACAGGATAAATGAGTTTACGTAAACCTCTCCCTAGCCTGAGGCTAGCCTGAGGCTGTATACCGAGGTAAAATAGATTAGTTAGACGAATCTTACCTGGGTATAGATGATGGATAACTGTTGTTTTACCGAGGTAGAAGCCTCGGATAGACGTGGGCTAGGGCCCTCCCGCCACTCCCTTCCACGTCTATTCTTTGGTTTTACCAACAAAACTTCACAGTTTGGTACCATTATCACCGTTAATGTACTTTTAGATTATTTGGCTCATTTCTCCTGATTAAGTAGGTAAAGATTGCTGGACCGGATGTGCTTACCTCTCCCTAGCCCACGTCTATCCGAGGCTTCTACCTCGGTAAAAACAACAGTTATCCATCATCTATACCCAGGTAAGATTCGTCTAACTAATCTATATATATATAATATATATATATATATATATATATATATATATATATACACATACATACATACATATATATATATTTTTTAAATATAGTATAGGCAAGGAGAGAAAAATGACGAAGTATAACTTTCTATTGTATATATATATATATATATATATATATATATATATATATATATATATATATAGGTGTATACATGTATATATATATATGCATATAGAGTAAAACAGTTCTTACCAAACACATCCACAGATCGAACACACCCCTATAATTTTATATTGATCGCTTTATTTGGGTCCCAAACAATCGCCCATTACGTGATCATAATAACATGAATATTGTACCATATTGATATTCATTGATGTCAAAAAAAGTGACCGTACAGTGTTGTGGCGTCCTCGCGGCGCTGCGATATTATGAAGTTAAAATAACTTCAACTTAAAAAAAAAAAACAGATGAAAAACTCCCTAAACCGACCACTTCCATAAATGTACCATTTAAAGTCAGTCCCATGGTCAGTCGATTTAGAGAGGTTTTACTGTATATGTGTCATTTTCCATACCCAAATTAGTGGCGTTGTGCCGACTCCACAATTTAACGTGAATCGCACACCACACTAAGCTCCTCACACACACCCGGATGTACGAGGCGTGAATACACCGAGATAATCCCTCTGTAGCCACCAGGCACCGTGAAGATTATGGCCAGTGACACGGTGCTGGAGCTACAAATAATGGTCTCTACGTTAAGCTCCATTACCTCCTCTTGGGCCTGCTAATGCCTCGGTGACAAATGTGTTACGGTGTGTTTGCGGTGGCCGTAATGTCTGGTACACACCTACCGTTTGTGCGCACCCACCTACCGTATACGATCTAAAACTGCCCGTTTCGCACACAAAAATCGCAAGGTGTGCGCAGGGAGCACACACCTTGCGATTGCGATTCGCGCATAAAACCTCAGTTTTAGGGCTAAAATCGGCCGATTACGATTGCGATTCGCGATTCGAAAAACGAATCGGCCCGTTTTCAGTTTTAAGCGGGTCGGGTCGACTCGCCGGTTTTAGTGCGCGAATCGTAAACGGGAGGTGTGTACTAGGCATTAGTCGCCACATCGGCCAGACAGTATGGCGACTGTACGGTGGGTTGCGGTCGCCGTACGGTGACTGTGTGTTTTTTTGCTTGCCGCAAGGGGTTGCGTTTTTTTCAAAGTTGAAGTTATCTTAACTTCATAATATCGCAGTGCCGCAAGGACGCCACAACACTGTACTTGTCACCTTTTTTGACATCAATGAATATCAATATGGTACAATATTCATGTTTGTATGATCAATATTAAGAAAGTTACGTTTTTATAAATTAAATACGTGTATAAAGTTAAACACAAACCCCCAAGGCACCTTGCGGTGACCGTACGATTTGTGAATAGATAAACCGCATACCGCAATACCGTAATATTTGCATAAACTGCAAGCAGACCGCAGCACCGTATGGCGACCGCAGCATTTGTGACATAGGCAGTAGTTATAGTTGGTTGGTTGGTTGTTGGTGTTTTACGTCCTTGCAACATCTAAGGTCATATCAGGACACGGTTCCCGATAACCACGCTCCGTAGGGTTCTTGGACTACATTTGTTTCTGGTGTGGATTTCAGTGTAATTGTGCTAACAACTAATCTGCCTTTGATAAAATACCTATGACTTTGTTCAGAGGTGAATTACAACCCTATGTAAAAGATGGAGAAAATGTGTCTCACTGTTGATGGTGTTAGTTTGGCATTCTTACCTTATGTTGATTAAAATCCAATAGCTACAAACCGATTGTATATGTTTTCCCTAAACATTGATTGATTGATTAGTGGTTGCTTTATGCCATGTCGGCAGCATAGGCTATTAACATATACTCTCCGGGGTGTTCAAATCAAATAATATCAAGGCATAATGACACCAAAACAGTTTGAAGTGATTCAGTCCATGAAGTAAATCCTCCATGTTTGAATGAACTGGTCGTACCACCTGACTACCTCAGCCAATGAAAATGACTGCTCTCTGACCTAGATTGGATTATTACACAGGAACCTCTCAACTTCCTGCCAATGGCTGCCATGTTGACATATGAGCTCTGTCAATTCAAACTTTAAAGTTCATTGATCTACTGGACTAATCTACTAATCAGCTCAAAGGTTGAGGGTAAATATATCAAAGTATGTGAAGAATATATTTTCCTTTTTAGATTAAGAATTTATGTGCTCATTTCATTTACCCACATTTTCTCCACTTTTCATATAGGTTGTTCTTCACCCCTCCTTAGGCTACCATAGTATGGGGTGAATCTTTTATCTAGACCAGGATCCTCACTAGTGGCTGGGTGGACACCAACTCTGATGTTTTGGAAATGATACATTTTGTTGTGAGTGTTTGCCACGAGTCGGCCTGGGATTGCTTCCTTCGAGCCTTATGCTAGGTACACACCTACCGTATAGGATTCGCGCACTAAAACTCGCGACGCGACCCGACCCGCTTAAAACTGAAAACGGGCCGATTCATTTTTCGAATCGCGATACGCATTCGTAAGCTAGGTACACACCTACCGTTTTAGCCCTAAAACTGAGTTTTTAGTCGCGAATCGCAATCGGTAGGTGTGCTAGGGGAATGCACACCTACCGACTTTTGGGCAGTTTTAGTTCGTAAACGGTAGGTGGGTGCGGATGAACGGTAGGTGTGTACCTGGCATTAGCTTTTACAAGGTGTGGATTGGCTCAGTCATCTGGGTTGGCCGACTCCTCATTTGGATGACAGACAGATGACACCGACCACAGATTGATATGAACCCTGGGAGCCCCAGACTAGATTAGATCATAAATAATTATCACGTGACCAGCTAGTTCAAAAGTATTGTGGTGGTGGGGGGGGGGGGGTGTAGTTCCAGGGTCCATACCTAGCCTGGAAAGTCTTGAACTTCATTTGCCCCATTTGAAGGTCTTGACAAGCCATTGAATATAACCTATTTTGAGTAATTAATCTTGAAAAGCCTTGAATTTCATTAAAGTCTCCCCCACTGATCTAAATTAGTCGGAAATTGTCATTCTCCATTGTTGTTTTTTTTCTCCTTAAATCCAAATGAAAATAGTCTTGAATTCCTATAAAAATAGCCTTGAAATAGCCTTGAATTCCATATCTTCATATGTGTATGGATGCTGCAGTTCTAATGACGTCAGGATATGAACTTCAAAAGCTGTGCATGATTCATGATTGATTGATTGATTGATGGTTGCTTTAGGCCGTGTCGGCAGCATAGGCCATATTCACGGCGAGAAATGTTTGTTTTTTGTTCAAACCATCATGAAAAGATGGGTTGCAATGATATATATATTTGTTAAGACTTTTTTTTTTAAAGTGACTTTAAAAAAAAGAAGACATGATCAACAGCACTTGAGGTCTGAGCCTTGCCTCAGGAATAATAAAGATCTGAGCAGATGCCTCTCTGGGTAACAATCTAGTTTCACAACTCTTCGCCTATTAATCCATATTGTCCCCATAATGATCCCTGAGTGGCGCGTCCATTCGCATCCTGCATCGAATCGGTAGAGCCCATGCTTCCATTGTGGAAGGTCACGAGCTCGATTCCCGGTCGAGTCAAATCAATGACTTACGAAAGTGTTACTTGTCACTACCTAGCCTGACGCTCGGCATTACTAGGATAGGGCAAGGCTGGTTAGCTCAGTGTCAGGATAATGTGACTGAGTGGGAAATTGGGTCATGGTGCTGGTGTCCTGATTTCCCAGTGGGGCAGCACTATAAAGTTGCCATGAGTGTGCACTGTCACAAGTCAGTACCTGTCCTCGTGTGGCCTTAGATGTTGCCATGTTGTATAACTCCAACAAACAAACAAATTGGCACCCTGCTGTTCACCATGTCCTCCAATACAAGTGTTCAGGTGTTCACTACAGGCATTCATACTCTTTAGCAGTAACAGGTTCTATTAAATTGACTCAGTATCCCCTTCTATCTGGAAACAACCGCTTAATAAGTGCATCAATATCTAAATTACATATGTAGGATCAGATCTAGATAATTGTTTTGGGTTTGAAAGTGTAATGCTCCATCGGACTATGCAGCTTTAATTACACATAGTTAATTGGTTCTTCAAAACGGGACGGGATGGCCGAATGAGTTGAGCGTCCGTCTCCTATTCTGGTAGATTGTGGGTTTGCATCCTGGTCGAGTCACACCAATGACTTAAAAATGTATACTTGTCGCTTCCTAGCCAGGCGCTCAGCATTATTAGTATATGACAAGGAGCAGTGGAATGAGGAAGACCAATCATCGACGATTGAAATTTCCCTGCTTAATCAACTAATCTACACCCCCCCCCCCAAAAATGGGGGTGATTTGTTGTGACCATGATGCATCCCCTGTGTGTCTCCTTCTAACCCGCCTCCTCTCCCCCCTCCCCCTCTCCTACTCACCCCACCCCTGCCCACACCCCACCCTTCATGCTCATCCTCCACTACATTACCCTCCATTATCACTTATGATCTCTGTGATCTCTCCTATCACGACTGAGTTGCTTACTAGGGCGAGACAACTGGGCATTTTGTAGTGTGGAAAAACCCCACCAGGAATAAGTAATACATTGCTGGATGTGTCACTACATGCACACTGGGAGAACTGTCCCATAAATTAATGTTTGCATTTCAGCAAAGAATTGTTGGATTTACCAGATACCTAGCATAGTCCGATGGTTTTGAGTTTCTGCAATTTTTCTGAGATAAATATATTAGATTGGTCATTATTATCTACCTTACTTTAGTTTGAAGGCACTTTTATTTTAAATGGCTAAGTTTTGAGTTATTTAAAGTGCAAGCAGGTAAAAATAATTTTGGCAAGCGCGCCAACATTCTGATGCCATAGACTACTACTGCAGGAACAGGTTATATTGGATTAAATTAACTCTGTATCCCCCTATATGCAGAAACAAATGTTCAAAACGTGCATCCCTATCTAAGTTAGATATGCATAATAAAATCTAGATAATTGTTTTAGCTTTGAAAAGTTGATACTTTATCGGACTACGCAGTTTTAAAGTGGTATCAGTCGATAAAGCCATAACATTTTGAAACCAAAGGTCTTGCTAACAATTGATCTTACATTCCCAACTTCGGTATCCGCGCACTTATTTGCATATGTATTGCTGTACAGAAGGAATATTAAGTCAATTTAATATAACTTGATATTGCTGCACGTCCTACAAGCTTATGGTATCCCGCGTTACAGCATGCACGTAGAAGGTTTCTTTCGGGAGAGGGGTGATATTTAATTAATTAATTAATAGTATCTTATTTTGGTACCTAACGATTATGTCTTATTTTCGTATCCTATGACCGTGTCTTATTTTTGTATTCTGTGACAGTGTTTTGTTTTTGGATCCTGTGACACTGTTTTGTTTTTGTATCCTGTGACAGTGTTTTGTTGTTGGATCCTGTGACAGTGTTTTGTTTGTGTATCCTGTGACTGTTTTGTTTTTGTGTCCTATGACAGTGTTTAGTTTTTGTATCCTGTGACAGTGTTTTGTTTTTGGATCCTGTGACAGTGTTTTGTTTTTGTATGCTGTGACTGTTTTGTTTTTGTATCCTTTGACAGTGTTTTGTTTTTGGATCCTGTGACAGTGTTTTGTTTTTGTATCCTGTGACAGTGTTTTGTTTTTGTATCCTGTGACAGTGTTTTGTTTTTGTATCCTGTGACAGTATTTTGTTTTTGTATCCTGTGACAGTGTTTTGTTTCTGGATCCTGTGACAGTGTTTTGTTTTTGTATCCTGTGACAGTGTTTTGTTTTTGGATCCCATGACAGTGTTTTGTTTTTGTATCCTGTGACAGTGTTTTGTTTTTGGATCCTGTGACAGTGTTTTGTTTTTGGATCCTGTGATAGTGTTTTGTTTTTGGATCCTGTGACAGTGTTTTGTTTTTGGATCCTGTGACAGTGTTTTGTTTTTGGATCCTGTGACAGTGTTTTGTTTTTGGATCCTGTGACGGTATTTTGTTTTTGGATCCTGTGACAGTGTTTTGTTTTTGTATCCTGTGACAGTGTTTTGTTTTTGGATCCTATGCCCGTGTCTTATTTTCGTACTCTATGACCGTGCCTTATTTTCGTATCTTATGTCCATGTTTTATTTTCATATCCTATGACGGTGTCTTATTTTCATGACCTACCACCGTGTTCTGTTATCGTACCCAAACTGAATTTTTCTTTTCATGAAGTTAATTTGCAAATGGTACAGTTGGGAAGCTCTTATCATTCTGATTACAAATATACATAATAATGGAAAATTGGTCTATTAGTCCCTGAGTTATAGATTTTTTAATATTTCATTTTTGCCCTTAATTTTACACATTTTTCATGATTCTGCAATTGCTTAAATCCTGATGTTTGAGGCTGCCTGCTGAAGGCAAATTACATTGTAATCACATTATTATTCTCTTAACTTAGTATTTCTAGTACAAGTTCTAATATCAAATTTGTTCAGACCTTACAAAAAAATAGTTGTTGAGCAATTTGACATCAAACATGGCAAATCGTGTGATTTTCACTAACCGTCCTTGATCAAATCTTTAGAAAATTAATATCTCTGGTTCTATTTGAGATATTGACTTGATCTTTACATCAAAATGATCAGAATGTAAATATCTATAATGTGAGTACATTGTCTTTAAGCTATTACCACATGTACAAAATCTAAAAAAATTGATTGCTCTAATTAGCATGCCCATTCTATGGTTAAGTCCAAACCGCTGAGAGTGAGTGCTAAATGGTGGTTAACAATCTACACAGATTTGTAAAGAATTTTTCTATGTAAAATTATATTCTTCATAAAAAATATTTGGTGAAATCATGTTTTGCGATTGTTCCAAAGTTTGCAAACCTCAATTTTTAAAATTGTTCCTGTCCGAAGTCAGTCATACTGGATTAAAAAAACAACTAAAGCTAGGGATCTCTACTTTACTGTAAAAGTAGTTATTTTTAGCTCTCATCCACTCACTCACAGCAGACAACGTTCAAAGAGGGGTAGTGTGCTGAGAGAAAGTCTCCTATTTTTCCCAATGGCCAGTCAGCATCAGCAACCAGTCCTATGTTTGGAGGACCTAATAATTGTACTAAGACCGTGTCTTATTTTCGGACCGTACGTCCGTGTTTTATTTTCGTATCATATGACTGGCTCTTTTTTTAAATTTCCCATGACAATGTCTTATTTTCGTATTCTATGACGATGTCTCATTTTCGTATCCCACTTCCATGTCTTGCTTTCGTATTAGACGACTGTGTTATATTTCTATATCTTATAACCGCGCCTTAATTTTGTATCCGGTAATGATGTCTCATTTTCGTATCCGACGACCGTGTCTTACTTTCGTATCTGAAGACAGTCTTATTTTCCTATCTGACTCAGCGTGGAATCCTAGTAATCACTAGTCTCGACACATCCAGTAATGACGCTGTTTGTCGACTCTGGAGGCTTAAGGGCACATTGTGTAAGGAATGCCCGCTTTACAAGTGGTGACTTATGGACGTTAGCGAATTTATTATCATCAGGGCCTAAGCTGTTTGTGGCACAGGCGTCCCCAATCCAGATTGATAGGGGTTGGGGAGGGGGAGGGGGTGGGGGGGGGGGGGTAATGGGCTCTGAGTAGTATCCTATCAATAGAAGAGGGCATTAGCCAGTGGGGCACTGACCCATTCACAACGCCACCTATTGGTTGGGCACTGCAATAGACCTTTTCCATAGAGCACGCGACACAGAGAACTACTTATATGTGGGTTGGTTGTTGGAGTTGTGCATCCTGGCAACATCTAAGGTAATATCAGGATAGGTACCAACTTGTGACAGTACGTACTCATGGTGACTTTATAGTGCTGCCCCACTGGGAAATCAGGCCACCAGCACCATGACCCGATATCCCACTCAGTCACATTATCCTGACACTGAGCTAACCGGTCCTTGACTTATCCTATTAATGTCAAGCCCCAAACTAGGAAGTGACAAGTATCAATTTTGTATCTCATTGGTCTGACTCGACTGGGAATTGAACTCCCGATCTCACGGCGCTCTACCGATTCGGCCACCGCGCCCGGTGCTACTTCTATGTATATTTGTGTATCTTTATGGTGCTATAAACTATGTTACTCATATATATTTTATGGTCAAATAAAGTTCAATTAAATAAACCATTAGTTCTTAACATGGGTCCATAAGTGATTTCTGGTGCCTAAAAAGTCCTGGTTGGTTGGTTGGTTGGTTGTTGGGGTTTTTCATCATGGCAGCATCTAAGGTCATATCATAACCGGGATCTGGTGTGTGTACTGCTTTCTGTCAGCAGCCTATTCTCCTGTTAGTGTATACTTCTGTAGTTGTCTGTACTGACCTCGTTGGCGAGGAGCCACATAGACACATAGGTGTTAGTTAGGGTAATTGAATCAAGGAGCCCAGAATGTGAAGAAGTGTGGGTTCGAAAACTGCTCGTAGCATAATATTTCCCATTTTCATTACCCCGATGACACTTCTATTGATGTAAAGTGGAGTAGATTGGTTGGTTGTTGGAGTTTTACGTCCCGGGCAACATATAAGGTCATATCAGGACGGGTACCGACTTGTGACAGTATGCACTCATGGCAACCCCATAGTGCTGCCACTACTGGGAGACCAGGCTGTCAGCACCATGACCTGATATCCCACTCAGTCACATTATCCTGACACTGAACCAACCAGTCCTTGCCCTATCCTAATAATGGCGAACGCTTGGCTAGGAAGCGACAAGTATAAATCTTTATGTCATTGGTTTGACTCGACTAGGGTTCAAACCCACAAACCCATTGGTTCGGATCCGCTGGTCTCCCAAAACAGGAGACGGACGCTCAACTCATTCGGCCATCCCGTCTGGTCAAGTGGAATAGATCAGTTCCGAGGTATGACAGCTGGGGTCTAACCAGCGCTAGCCAGGCTAGGTCAGGGGTGAAACACACCACAACACTGTACACTGCTGGACACCTACAGCATGACTTAAGCCGTGTTTACACGGGCAATTGTAAAGCGAATTAGACAAAGCGATTTATATGAAGCGAAGTAGTGGCGCGTTTACACGGAGCGAGTTTGAAAGTGTGTCGGCGACCGAGAACCAGCAGCCTTAGTGGTGAGCCTCTAGCCGGCGAGCACTGCTATTTGTTTAGTTTACATTCGTCGATTCGACAATATGAATAACGACGCCGAAGTAGCGGCTACGTTAATATCGCTTGGAATTTAGGGTTAATTTAATTAAATTTCATTATTTGAGTATGTAATTCTGTTAAATATGATCGCATTCACTAGATTTCGGCCTAATCGGTCCTTTATACCCCTGTCACACTACGACGTAACGAGCCAACGTGAGCCTAACGTGGTCATTTTTCGTCATTATGTTAGGTTACGTCATGATGACTTCAGAATGACGTTAGAATGACGTCGAGCTACGTCACATTACGTCGTGTTACGTCGAGTTACGTCAAGGTTTTGGACATGTTCAAAACTTCCGACGTAGCTCGAACGTAAGGGTTTACGTTCGCCGTACGTTCTGTTCACGTTCAGTGAATGTCAATGATGTTAAATGGACATTATTCCAATGCTGTTCACTACGTTCAACTACGTTCCACTACGTTGACCCACATTAAACCGAGTGCAAATGGCCACATGGCGTAATGGGAACGTCAGGAGAATGTCAGGAGAACGTCAGGAGAACGTGCATTCAACGTACGTTCAACGTCTCATGACGTAGCTAACGTCACGTAACGTTCTTCTGGCGATGGAATAACGTTCATAACGTTCCGTGAGCGTAGTGACGTTGTCCTCTCTCGTTGAATGACGGTATCACTATGCTTTACCGACATTACGCTCTCGTCCACTACGCTGCATCCACGTTCAACTTGTGCCCAAATTTGCATACTACGCCGAGAAGTTCAACGTTCTTCACGTTCTCCCTACGCTGACATCATGTCTTATTTTCGTGGTGTGACAGGGCCATAACACTGCCGGGTTCCAGCAATTAGTTACAGCTGAGCCTGTAGCCGGCGAGCACCGCTATTTTACACTATCGCCACCCGGGAACCAGCTGTATCGCTTCATCTATACTACCTCGCAAGGTGGTGTACATATACCAATTTATATGAATCGATTCAGCCCTAAAACGCCTCAGCGTCGCGTTTACGCGGCAAATGTAAATCGATCTAGACAAGTGGTTTTATATGAAGCGTTTTAACTCGCCCGTGTAAACATGGCTATAGTCACCATAGCAACTGTCCACTCAATGTTTATAAACAGAAGCCACATGATGCTACTCAGTAAGTGAACTGATTGGTGGGTACAGACGAGAGCCATAAACATCAATGCTGGAGGCAGTAAGTACCACGTGACCTCCTCAAATAAAATGTCGGCCCCCCAAATAAAGGTTGGGGAGAGTCAGTGACTTAATTGGCAACCAACCACTTTTTGGCACATGCACACATCCTACAGACTCGGCTTGAATAAACAAATACACTCGGGGTGGACAAAATGGTGGCTTAATCTCAAACTTAATATTTTTTTTCAATAACCGATATAAGTACAGCAAAATAGGATTCAAAGTATGTTATGATTGTAGAAGCTGACAATCTGGGTTATTAAAATATAGTATTAAAACAACACGTTGGACTTGTACTGGTAGCTGTTATCCTACAGGTACCAGCACAGATGTGACGTCATCGCTCCTAGCAAACCCCAGCCAAGAGGTGGGTTACTGGGGTCGGGTCGTTTTACACATGGCACGTGTATTTCTCGACTCCACTTGCGGTGTTCGATTTGAAATTCTGACGACTCGGATAAGTATGTAAGCCGTGTATTTAGCTCCACCAATTGGGGATTGGTATGAATGTGTCCATAGCCCAACAAACCCAACACTTTTTCTGTAGGGTATTTTAGCAGCTCTGTCCATGGAACAGTCCTGGAATGTCAGACTCTAGTGGTAACTAGTTGTATTAAAAGAACCACCCTTCCCAATCCGCGTACGAACGAGCACAGATTTTCCGCATTCAATTTTTAAAATCTATTAATTTACACGATTTCATATGTAGCGGGTTATGGAAGATGGAAGCAGTGTATTTAGCTCCACCAATCGGGGACCAGACGGGATGTCCGAATGAGTTAGACTTAGAGCATCCGTCTCCCGTGCTGGTAGATCGTGGGGTCGTGAGTTCGAACCCTGGTCGAGTCAAACCAATGACTTAATAAATTGATACTTGTCGCTTCCTAGCCAGGCGCTCGGCATTATTAGGATAGGGCAAGAACTGGTTGGCTCAGTGTCAGGATAATGTGACTGGGTGGGATATCAGGTCATGGTGCTGGTGGCCTGGTTTCTCAGTGGGGCAGCACTATAAAGTTGCCATAAGTGCGCAATGTCACAAGTCAGTACCCGCTCTGATATGACCTTAGATGTTGCTAGGATGTAAAACAACAACAAACAAGCATCCATCAATCGGGGATTGGTGTGAATGTGTCCATGACCCAACAAACCCAACACTTTTTCTGTAAGGTGATTTAGTAGCGCTATCCATGGAACAGTCATGGAATGTCGGACTGTATTGCAGGTATAGCAATACCTCAGGGAGTTTGACGCCCCTGCCCTGCAGAGTTGTAAACCACTGCCTTGTGGTGCAGGTTCTTGACAGAACCGAAGGCTAAGGGAGCAAACCCTAAACAGAAAACCATATCACTGTGGCAGCATTAAGGGTGGTTGATGTATGGAACTCCCAACATCTCCCGACCAGCCACTGCAGGGACAAATAGTTTTGCGCCTGTCTGGACATGTTCTTGCCGGTGTGAAACCTCTATTTGCTCCCCGAGAGAGTGCCACTGGTAATTTGCAAAAGCCAGCAGCACTTCAACACTTTTGCAGGCAGCTTTCATGAAATGCTGAAGCTGAGAGACATTAAGACCAACTCATGGACGCAACTCTCACAGCAGAGAGCTAAATGGAGAGCGGCAGTCAAGTAATGAAAGCAGTCTTTGTCGCATCACAACAGACAGATTGATGATGATGATAGGAGTAACTAGTTGTATTAGAAGAACCACCCTTCCCAATCCGCTTACGAACGAGCACCGATATGCTGTTGTGTTCGCCCAATCAGATATTTAGCAGCAATTTGCATGTAGGCAAAACGCAGATGCCTCTGCTTGGAGACTGAGAGCTGCGCGAGACGCGGAACTTCAGGTGATTGCCAGTAGGGAGGAAAGGGGGCGCCACGATCGATAAAGCACCGAGTCACCCGACCGGCTTGCAGTTTAGCAACGTGTTCGGCGTTGTGAATTTGGGCGCTAGGAATGATTGGTTGTTGGAGTTTTACGTCCTGGCAACAGCTAAGGTCATATCAGGACTGGTTCCGACTTGTTGGTTGGTTGTTGGAGTTTTACATCCTAGCAACATCTAAGGTCATATCAAGATGAGTACCGACTTGTGACAGTGTGCACTCACTGTGACTTTATAGTGCTGCCCCACTCGCAGACCAGACTGCTAGCACCATGACTCGATATCCCACTCAGGCATATTATCCTGACACTGAGCCAACCAGTCCCTGCCCTATCCCTAATAATGCCGAGTGCCTGGCTAGGAAGTGACAAGTATGAAATTTGTAAGTCATTGTTTGGACTCGACCAGGGTTCGAAGCCATGGGTTTGAATCCCACGATCTACCAAAGCAGGAGAGGGATGCTCAACACTCAACCATCCTGTTTGCTGTCGGTTGAGTGAGTTCGGGTAATTGAATCAAATGCTGGATCTTCCTGTAGCTAGCTGTTCAGTATGCAGTAGTGCCTGTTTTCAACGGACAACTCTACATCCAGACCAATGTTGTCCTGTTGACAGGTGCCCTGTCATCAGAGTGAAAATAAAATGCAACTAAAGAAGATGGCTGGAAGACCAGTGCTTCGGCACTGACAAAAGACTTATTCAGCAGAATAGACATATTTACCAAAATTTAAAAAAAAGAAAAAGACAGTTTTGTACAGTGGGACATTTTTGTACATGACAAGGGCTCGCTGATCACAGGACAACCTTAGATGTTGCCAGGACATGAAACGCCAACAACCAATCAACCGATGACAAGGCCCGCTACTAAAGACCAGATAGTACTGCTTGGATTATAAGGGCTCTCTTTTATTAGCGTCTAGTTCAAACATTACGTTTCCCTGTGTTAGGAAACATGAACAAATGGTAGCGTGTGTAGGCTAAAACTAGATCTCTTCAGAACTGGAAGCTTCCTTTTATAGTGACCAAGAATGAAAGATCTCCGCGATTCCGCGGATTTCCGGGATTTTTGAATCCCGCAGCACTATCAGCGTATAGTACTATGTGGTGCGGACGCCGCAGCACTATCAGTGTATACTACTAATAAATGCTCCATGTTTCAAACGTGCAGCACTATCAGCGTATACCAATATATATGAAACCCCACTTCCGGAAATGTTGTTGTTGAGCATCAAAGTTAAGTTGCATAGTCTGATGGTTTTGAGTGTCTGCAATTTTTCTGGGATACATACATTAGATTGATCGTTATAATCTACTTTGCTGTAGCTTGAAGTAATTTTTATTTTAAATGGCTTGACTTCTGAGGTGTTTGTAACCTTACAATGGTTACCGGGTGCAGAACTGCAGCATTATAGAGAGGCACTGATAAATCGGCCCAATCTTTGGTTGAAGAATAATCTTCTGGTAGGCTGGTTGTAGAAGCTGAGGTATGTCTTTACAATGATTAAACGACGAGTCGTTGGGGGCGGCCCCGAATCACTCCGGTCCGGCAGTAGCACAGCACTTGTATCCAGCAGACAGCAGCAAGGGTTTACGAGGAAGGGACAGGTAAAGGTGGGTTCAGCGGTTCCAGCAACAAGAACAAAACGAGAGAAATGAAAGGTAAAGGGCCCCACCCAAGCAAACAACTCCCTCGATTGGGGGGAGAAGTAAGCCTGGGTGAAAAAAAAAAAGGGTAGAATATAGGAAAGAGAAATAAGGAGAGTTGAATGCTGGCAGGCTCCCCCTCCTGGAACTCTTTTCAGACAATATCAAGGAGGAGCATGGCCAGCGGAGAGGAGATAGAGAGAGGTCTGGAAGAAGTGCAGTCCGGATAGCAAGTGGGGGTTTTAAATGGCTAACATTGGGGTATTTGAAGTGGAAACGTCCCAAATTAATTTAGGCGTGCACATAACAATTCTGACAGCATAGGCTTCAGCAGTAACATGTTCTATTACACTGGCTTAGTACCCCTTTAGATACCGACCAAATGCTTAATGCATGCATCAGTATAATATTACGAGTTACCATATATATCCTAATACTGTTAAATCAGTAGGGACTAAGTAAGTATTAATATTTTGGTAAACAAACCGGATGTGTATTCTATATGACTGAAGGAGATAGTAGAATCAACAAGGTCGCTGGCTGCCTTCTCGTGTGAGTTAGGTCATGGGTTCGAACCCTGAACAAGTGAAACCAATGACTTACCAAATTGATACTTGTCGCTCTCTCGCCCGTCATTCGACATTAATAGGATAGGACAAGGGCCGGTTTGCTTAGTAATAGAATAATGTAACTGAGTGGGGATCATCATCATCATCATGCTGTCGGTCGCGATGTGACAAAGACTGCTTTCATTACTTGACTGCCGCTCTCCATTTAGCTCTCTGCTGTGAGAGTGATGTTTATGAGTCGGTCTTAATGTCTATCAGCTTCAGGTTTCTCTTGATGGTATTCTTGAACCGGAGACGAGGGCGCCCTCTCTTTCTGTAACCAGAAGACAGTTGAGAATAGAGGATCTGCTTTGGTAGCCTGCCTGATGACATCCTCATGAGGTGTCCAGTCCACCGGAGATTCTTTTTGATCAGAAGATCTTCCATAGAGGGCAGCCCCGTCCGTTCGAGTATTTCCTTATTTGTCACTTTGTCCTTCCAGGTTAGCCTCATGATTGAATGCAGATGTCGCATCATGAAGGCATGCAGCTTTTTCACCTGTCGCGTCTGTACACTGTCCAAGCCTCGGCTCCGTATAGTAGGGTGGATAGCACGATTGCATGGTAAATCTTGCCTTTGACCCGCATGGACACATGCTGGTTGTTCCAGAGTCTCTGGCGTAGTCGGCCGAAAGATGCACTAGCCTTGGCCATCCTCCTCTGTATTTCAGCATCAATGCGTCCATCACTTGATATAGTGCTTCCGAGGTAGGTGAATTCCGGAACAGAGTTCAGCTTGTTTCCATCAACCATGATATCCTCCTCTCGGGTTCTTGTAGAGTTGGGTTGGTACAGTACCTCCGTCTTCTTGATGTTACATTTCATGAAAGCTGCCTGCAAAAGTGTTGAAGTGCTGCTGGCTTTTGCAAGTTACCAGCGACACTCTCTCGGGGAGCAAATAGAGGTTTCACACCGGCAAGAACATGTCAAGACAGGCACAAAACTATTTGTCCCTGCAGTGGCTGGTCGGGAGATGTTGGGAGTTCCATACATCAACCGCCCTTAATGCTGCCACAGTGACATGGTGACTGAGTCGGGATATTGGGTTATGATTGCGAGTGCCACAGTCTTCCAATAAAGTAGCCATGAGTGTATATTGTCACAAGCCGATACCTGTCCTGATATCACCATAGACGTTGCTCGGACGTAAAGCCCCAAATATATATTCTACAGTAAAACCTCTCTAAGTCTAACTGACGGCCTCCACAGATCGACCACTCCCCTATTTTGAGTGCTTTATTTGGGTCCGAAACAATCACCCATACAATACGATTGTAACGATAAAAAAAACACTCCCTAAATCAGCCACCTCCCTAAATGGACCATTTAAAGTCGGTCCCAAGGTTGGTTGACTTAGAGAGGTTTTACTGTAGATGACTTTTTATACCCGGAAATGGCGACAATCTAGACTGTCGCAGGAAGTATGTCCACGCTAGTGTGCGTCTGCTGCTCCGCTCACCCATTAGAGAGCCCCCAGGGAGGGGACCGGAAGTGACGTGTAATCTTGCCTCCTACTCAGCAGCTCAGGAAGAGATGAGCACTTCCGGTCCACGTGGGCTTTGCTAAATGCTGCTTCACCAAGCTAGCTGCACCTGCGGTCTCAACCCACTTACACGATTACACTAGTCAGGTCTAGAGGTGGGTTTGTTTTGTTTGTTGGGGTTTTGCGTCCTAGCAACATCTGTGGTCATATCAGGACATGTACTGACTTCTGACAGTGCACAGTCATGGTGATTGTACAGTGCTTGCCCACTGGGAGATCAGGCTGCCGGCACCATGACCCAATATGCCACTCAGTCACATTGTCCTGATACTCAGCTAACCAGTCCTTGCCTATTCATAGTAATGTATTCTGAGTTACTGTTTACTGGTCCCCGGGGAGGAACTGAAGCTGTGATGGCGCTGCACACCGAAGTGGGGCACTTGATTCTGTTACTGTCCTGGAGGAACTGAAGCTGTGACCTGGCGTGCTTACACACCCGGAAGTGGGGCACCTTGTATTCTGAGTTACTGTTTACTGGTCCCCGGGGAGGAACTGAAGCTGTGACCTGGCGTGCTTACACACCCGGAAGTGGGGCACCTTGTATTCTGAGTTACTGTTTACTGGTCCCCGGGGAGGAACTGAAGCTGTGACCTGGCGTGCTTACACACCCGGAAGTGGGGCACCTTGTATTCTGAGTTACTGTTTACTGGTCCCTGGGGAGGAACTGAAGCTGTGACCTGGCGTGCTTACACACCCGGAAGTGGGGCACCTTGTATTCTGAGTTACTGTTTACTGGTCCCCGGGGAGGAACTGAAGCTGTGACCTGGCATGCTTACACACCCGGAAGTGGGGCACCTTGTATTCTGAGTTACTGTTTACTGGTCCCCGGGGAGGAACTGAAGCTGTGAGCTGGCATGCTTACACATCCGGAAGTGGGGCGCCTTGTATTCTGAGTTACTGTTTACTGGTTCCCAGGGAGGAACTGAAGCTGTGACTTGGGTTGCTTCCACACCCGGATGTGGGGCACCTTGATGTCATTGGTTTGACTCGACTAGGGTTCTACCAAAACGGATAATCATAAATAACCACCAACCAAGGATCTCTGCGATGTTTTCTTTTTGATTAATTTTGTGATTTGTATTTTAAAGCTCATACAAGACTCTCCAAGCATAGTCTAGCCTAACTAATAAGCTAATGACTAATAATGCACTCTAGTCAGATAGCATGGGCGTCTTTATGCTCGCAGAGAATTTGGGTTATATGTCCTAGCAAACAACTAAGATTATATCGCGACAGGTATGAACTATGAGTGTTAATTAATAACAGCTTATTGGGGTACCACGTTTGTTTGTCGTTGTTTTACATCCTAGCAACATCTAAGGTCATATCAGGATGGGTACCGACTTGTGACAGTATGCACTCATGCTGATTTTATAGTGCTGCCCCACTGGGAAATCAGGCCGCCGGCACCATGACCCGATATCCCACTTGGTCACATTATCCTGACACCGAGCTAACCAGTCCTTGCACTATCCTAATAATGCCGAGCACCAGGTTAGGAAGTGACAAGTATCAATTTTTAAGTCATTGGTTTGACTCGACTGGGAACCAAACTCGCGAACTCCCGATATTCCGCACGCGAGGCCTGTGATCTACCGATTCGGCCACCGCGCCCAGTTAGAAACGAGGAAGCTGGGTGCAGAAAAATGCCCAGCAGTGCTAACGGGTCAGTCCTTGGCACCCGTCATGGAGCGTGTGTGTGTGTGTGTGATGTCACCCAATGGCCAGTGCCCAAGTGTGCGTCGGACGCTAACCACACAGCCCATGTACAGGACCGCCTTCAGAACATCGTGCCAGGACTGGTATCTGGCTGTGTCCAGTGCAGTTATGCTGACTGGGTAGAGCACTTGATTCTCATGCGAGAGGTCATGCAATGAATCCTGGGCTGAATCAAACAAAAGACTTATCGGTAGTTTGGCATAATCAGGATAGGGCACGAACTGGTTTGTTCAGTGTCAGGATAATGTAACTGAATTGATTATCTGGTCAATGAGTGTGCACTGTCACAATTAACTGTTGGTACTCATCTTGATATGACCATGGGTGTTGCCAGGGCGTAAACCCCAGAAAACACATGGGATGTGAGGTTATTCGATTTGAAACTCCATCTCCGTTACTCCATCTATCCAGATGGAGTATTGTGTATGCATGTAGAAGTCATATCTTTCGATTGCAAAAATTGCCCGAATATGCTTGAGGGAATAATTCGCGCACAACCACAAAATTAAAAACGAAATTACCAAAGATATGGTTATTTTTATGTATATTCCATTACTAATAATACTAATTACAATGAAATTTAGTAGTCACAGGAAATGCGAGTTACCTCCAGGAGCAACAATAATAAAGAGGAAAGCTGACTTCCGGTAAATTTGTCAGTGTTAAACATATGAAAGGAAATGACTGATATAACCAATAGAAAATTTAGAAATCTCCAGAAAATGAAAAATGTCTCATCCCTGGGTTAGGGCTGGTTCTCGTTCCCAATAAACTGGACCCCTATTGTGTGTGATACGGTCTTTTGGTGTTCTTTTTTTAACAACCCAGCGTTACCATGGTTACCTGTTTATACTGATATGGAGCTGGTTGGAACCTGACCTGTTATTGACAGACACATGTGTGAATGTGGTCAGAATCGGCTGAGTCAAAGTCTCGCCTTATGAGGAGATGAATATGTTTACTTGCTTGTTTGTTTGTACCAACTTGTAACAGTACACAATAATGGCAACTTCATAGTGCTGCCCCACTGAGAGACTGGCACCATACCCTGATGTCCCTGATGTCAGTCACATTATCCAGATGCTGAACAAACCAATCCTTACCCTCTCCTACTATTAAAGTTGCATGGTCCAATGAAACCTATTTTTTTCAAAACCAAAACACTTACCTATATTTGATTCTATTTGTCCGACTTAGGTAATGGTGTATTAGTTAAGGTTTTGTGACACCCCATGCATAAGAATCAGTGAATTTATTACCCTATCCCTTTGGGCACCTACTTTGAGACAGCCAATAGGCAGCGAGGCCACTAACCAATTAGGTCAATCTCGTGACCTTATTAGTCTTGCCCTCATTCCCAGTACCATATATGGCATTAGTCAGGTTCCAGACTACCTACACATTAATAGGTCATTCCTCATCATGTGACCATTGCGAGATGTGAAGCTGGGCAACAACAACAAGACTTTTGACAAGCTTACCGAAATGATTTTAGGTTCTTTCAGCTCAAATGGCTCCAGAATTAACCATTTCTCATCCAAATGACTCCAGAATACTGAATAGTAGGATATAATAGTCAACCTGATTTATTTATCTAAAGAATTATGCAAAAATTCGAACGTCATCGGACCATGCAACTTTAATTACAAGCAGCAGGCTAGGTAGGGACAAGTATTAATTTTGTATGTCATCAATTTGACTTGGTGGTGACCAGACGGGATGGCCGAATGAGTTAGAGCATCCCTCTCCCGTGTTGGTAGATCGTGGGATCGGGGGTTCGGACCCTGGTCGAGTCGAACCAATGACTTAGAAATTGATACTTGTCGCTTCCTAGCCTGGCACTCTGCATTATTAGGATTGGGCAAGGACTGGTTGGCTCAGTGTCAGGATAATGTGACTGAGTGGGATATCACTGTAATCAGGTCATGGTGCTGGTGGCCTGGTCTTCCAGTTGGGCAGCACTATAAAGTCGCCATGAGTGCGCACTGTCAGAAGTCGGTACCCGTCCTGATATGACCCTAGATGTTGCTAGGACATAAAGCAACAACAAACAAACTTGACTTGGTGGTGGTTAAACCCCATGACCTTGCGCATGGCAGGCCAGCCAGTGCTCTTTTAGCGATTCAGCCGATGATGAAAATCAATGTACTCTAGAGGCATCGTTAAATAAAACAAACCTTTTTTGGGGGGTTGAGGGGGGGTACTTGGGAGTCTAATGGTGCTGGGCTGACCAGACCCGACCTACCGAGTTCAAGTTCAAATACCCCTAAGTATGATATTTTAGTAAAATACATAGACTATAGACTACATCACGGTTCCAGCGGCGCAGTGCATTGTGGGATGCATCAGAGCAAAACAAACACGCGAGAAGCACATGGCACATGCTAATACACTTGGTGCAGCTATGAAATATGCTAGTTTGAGCTCATCTCAGCTCTTGTTTGAAAGATAGAATACCAACTAAAAATATATATATAATAAATTAAGATATTAATCTTTTATCCAGCATTGCATTTACATCAATATAATCAGCACATCTTATGCCATATGCATTTAGATTTAGACAAATCTGGGCACTCAGACTAGTGTTAGAGCCATAGACAGAGTCAGTTTTACTTATTTTATTTATGTTTTTATTTATATCCTATGGTTAATGACATATGTAGAAATAGAAAATGAGTAGGGTTAATCAGATATTGGTTATATATTTCTTTGAAACAAGTTTTTGTTGACACATTTGACATTTTACTATTTAGAACAAGAATTACTTCTGGCTAATCAATGGTGATCTAAACATCAGCCTGTAAAGTGACTGAAATTGTATGTTTCTTAGCTCAAAATGCTTAATTATGGAGAGTTGTATCTTAAACATATTCATTATATTATTATAATGCATCCGTCCATGTTTGTGCCAAATTGTTATGTATTTCTATTAATTTTGAATAAAATGGCAGTTTTGCCCTACCCGTATCGGTAAACTCAATGGCCGTACGCCTTTGCTTTGCTCCCAACGCCGATGTCAGCACATGCGCACTCGGAACAGTGATGTAGTCTATTCATGTAAGTAATACATAGTGAAATCACATGACCAGATCTTTAAAATTCAAGTTAGTTAAATGTAGGGTATATTTTTTTTGTAAATGGGAAAGTGCCACTGTGACAAATATAACAATCCCTGATATTTGTATTATAAGCAGCTCGAAAATTACAAAATAAAGAACGCTACTGCGCCTGGAGACGTAACCATGGAGACCTAATCACTGGTACTGGTAGACTAAGTGGATTGATTACCTTTAGGGTGTCATTCAAACATTTTCACAATAGTACAATGGTGGTTGGTTGTTGGAGTTTTACATCTTGACAACAACTAAAGTCATATCAGGACAGGTACCGACTTGTGACAATGTGCACTCATGACAACTTTATAGTGCTGCACCACTGGGAGGCCCGGCTGCCAGAACAATGACCTGATATCCCACTCAGGTACATTATCCTGCCACTAAGCCAACCAGTCCTTGCCCTATCCTAATAATGCTGAGCGCCTGGCTATGAAATGACAAGTATCAATTTTGTAAGTCGATCGGGACTCGACCGGTAATTGAACTCCTGACCTTCCGCACGGGAGGCCTGCGCTCTACCGATTCGGTCACCGCGTCCGGTCACAATGGTACAAAGGATTCTACTATTTTAACCACCCACCCACCAGTGGCGTAGCTGGAAGGGGGGCAGGTGAGTACCCCCCCCCCCCCACCTCCCCCCCCCCCCCCCCCCCCCATCCATCCCCCTGAGCACATTCTTCAAAGGTGGTGCCTTTTCAACAATTTGCTAACTCTTTAGTTCCCTTGTGCGATAAAAGGTGCATCTTCCTTGTGTTTTGATTTTGAATACAAAATAGCAATGACATACTTCCTTTAAAAGCATATCTGCTTGGGATTTTGATGTTAAAGCTGCATAGTCCGATGAAAGTATCAAATTTTCAAAACCAAAACAATTATCTAGATTGGATCTTACATATCAAATTTAGACGCGAGTCAACTTATTAAGCATTAGTTGCTGCATAGAAGGGGATACCAAGCTAATTTAATAGAAACAATGTATAATTCACCGTCCAGGGGTCGAACCGCTGGTGTCGAGGTTTAAATTCTCAGTGGGTTTAGAGTCTATGCTCAGGGTTCTGCGCATGTGTCAAAATCGAACGGCATTTCAGTGTATTTGATTAATCTACTCGGGTGACCTGAGCGACTTTTTGATGCACAAATGTGACATCGTCGCTCCTAGCCAACCCCAGGCAAGAGGTGGGTTACTGGGGGTTGGGAATATTTGCCCACGGCACACGTCTTTGTCAACACCACTCATGGTGTTCTATTTGAATTTCTAGCAACTCGGGTGATCTGAGTCGCCCGGTGTGGCGGTTTCAGCGTGTTCCCGTGCTCAGCCGTCTCCTGTTGCTTCTGCGCATGCGCGGATTTCGCATCAACTCGGATCACCCGAGACACTTATTGGCGCATGCGCACATCCTACAAACTCGGGTCGAATAATTGAATACGCTCGGGTGGACAATTTTTTTTTTTTTAATAACCGATAAAAAATACAGCAAAATAGGATTTAAAGTATTTTATGATGGCCTAGTTTACCTATATTTCCATTTAATTAATCTAAGTTATTCTTTTTTTGCACACGGCACGTGTATTTGTCGACTCCACTCGCCGTGTTCTATTTTAAATTCTGACGACTGGGATGACCCGAGTCGCCCGGGTAGTGTTAATCGATTACGGCCATGTTTATTAGATTCTGACACATGCGCAGAAGCGAGGTACATGTCTGAGCACGGGAACACGCTGAAACCGCCACACCGGGTCGTGTTAATTGAATACATGCATGCGCAGAACCCCGAGCGTAGACTCTAAACCCACGGAGAATCTAAATATAACCAGACGGGATGGCCAAATGAGTTAGAGCGTCCGTCTCCCGTCTGGTAGATCGTGGGCTCGTGGGTTCGGATCCTGGTCGAGTCAAACCAATGACTTAAAAATTGATACTTGTCACTTCCTAGCCAGGCGCTCGGCATTATTAGGATAGGCCAAGGAGCAGTGGAATGAGGAAGACCAATCACCTGCGACTGAAATTTCCCCTGCTTAAACAACTAATGTACCAACAACAACAACAAATGCGACACCAGCACGCACGTGTCCACTAGGTCATCTCATTAGCATATTCCTTTGTTCTCCGCGAAATGAGCGTAGTGGTCAATCCGGATGGGTGATGCGGAGTGACCATGGGTTTGGGGGAGCTGATGGCGGTCAGCTCTATGTGTGGTGTGATTGGCTGAGGGGCAATGTGTGAAGGTAGTGGGAGTGAGTGATTGGAGGAGGGAGGTGCCAGTGACACTGATAGTAATTGGCAGGAGGGTGTGTTGTGTGTGTCCTCGCCGTCCCGCGTGCCCTGCAATCACCCCGAATGAGCACTCGCTCATTCAACACAATTAAAAATTATTTGGTATACATTGTGACACACACAATTATAAATTATTTGGTATGCATTGTGACACCTTTTTTTTATGTGCCTGACTTTAGAAGTTGGCTATGCCCTTGCTACCCCCTCCCCCTTTCCCCCACCCGCAACATAGTAGCTTTCAAGCCAACATGACAGTTGTTTGTCAACATTTTATTAAACCATAAAAGACGCACATGACTGACACTCTGGGCGTAATCGATTAATCGACTCTGGTCACCCGAGCCACTTTTTGGCGCATGCGCACATCCTGCAGACCCGGGTCGAATAATCGAATAAGCTTCTCCATGCTCGGGTGACAAAAATGCTGGCCGTTTTATTTGTTTTTTTAATAGCCGATATAATTACAGCAAAATATCATTTAACTATTTTTATGATGGCATAGTTTAGTGATATTTCCATTTCATTAATCTATGTTATTACCAAAAAAAAATATGTATGACTCATACCGGTGCCTGTTAGCCTGCAGGATGGTACCAGCGCAAATGTGACGTCATCACTCCTTGCAAACCCCAGCCAAGAGGTGGGTTACTGGGGTCGGGTTGTTTTGCACATGGCACGTGTATTTGTCGACTCCACTCGCGGTGTTCTATTAGAAATTCTGACGACTCGGGTCGCCCGAGTCGCCCGGGTCGTGTTAATCGATTACGGCCTCTCAGTCTCACCTGCTACCCCACCCTACAAGGTACTACATCTCAACACGACAGTGGTTTGTGTTTTATCAACATTGTATTCAACCACAAAAGATGTACATGACTGACGCCCCCCTTTTACACCTCAACATGACAGTGGTTTGTGTTTTATCAACATTGTATTCAACCACAAAAGATGTACATGACTGACGCCCCCCTTTCACACCCTCACCATGTCATAGAAAGTAGGACACCTCAACATGACAGTGGTTTGTGTTTCATCCATATTTGATTAAACCATAAAAGCCATACATGACTGACTTCCCCCTCCTCCCACCCACCCCCAGTCTCCTGCAGTGCGGTTTGTGTAGGACTGTGAAAGCTAGGATTCCTTACACGCGGTATGCGGTATGCGAATGCGGCATGTGGCATGCGAATGGGTTGGGTCCTTTCACCCACACCCACACCCACACCCACACCTACATATAGTGTCAGGTTTCTCTAACACTGTTTTCTATGGCAAACGCAGCAGCATTCGCATTCGTGTGCCGCACCGATGGCTACATGGACCGATTCAGTTGCCGCATTCGCATTCGCATTCGCATTCGCATTCGGACACATGGAATCACCCCCATTGACTTAGATGCTTTTCGATTTTTTGCCGCATTCGCATTCGCATTCGCATGCCGCGTGTAAGGAATGTAGCCTTGAGATCTATTCATGTTCTATGGCCTAGAGAACTCATCATCGGGGAACTGACCTGGCGTTCTGAATGCCTGTTTCGGAATAAAAGCAATCCAGTGAGTTTTACTGATTGACATTTAGCCCACTGTTGACCTTGACTAATATTTTATTTTCTTCTTCTTTCTGTTGCGTTATTCAGGTGAGCGTCCTTTGTTCTGGCTACGTTAGAGAAATAACGGTAACGTGGATACCAGTTGTGAAGGAGAGGTCATGATAGGTCAACGAGTCACTGAGCAAGCCTCGGTCTGTTTTTTTTTATCTTTTGTTTTTATGTTTTGTTTTTGTTTTGTTTTTTTAATGATTTTTTATAGACTGGTACCATTGTCTAAGCAGAGGTGTATATAATGTTGAATGCCTGACCAGATGGGATGGCCGAATGAGTAACTTAAGGTTTATACTTGCCTCTACTTAATACTACCATTTATCATATAAAAATGTCTCAGATGACCTTATAACCACATGAAAGTTTGGTTTAACCATACCGGAATTGGCCTGGGGCCCGATAATTTTGTTTGGATTAACCAATAGTTTGGATTACCCGACTTTGGTTAACCCAACTTTTTTAATACGATAAATGGTAGTATTTTGCCGGGCCGCCGAAAAAAGTTTGAATTAACCGATCGTTTGGTTTAACGGAGCTTGGTTTAACGGGGTTGTACTGTATTATGATTAAAGTTATATCAGAGAACCTCTTTGTGAGAAATAATTACACGGAAAGTTTCTTAAAGCTGCATCGTTCGATGAGTTTGAGCTTCTGCAATTTTCTGAGATAAATACATTAGATTGATTCAAAGTTATAATGTACTTCACTTTAGTTTAAATACAATAAAACCTCTAACTAACCACCTCCACAGATCGTCCCCTGCCCTATATCAATCACTTCATATGGGTCCCAAACAATCGGCCATACAATACCATTGTACCGATATAAAATATAACTCCCTAAACCGACCACCTCCCTAAATGGACCATTTAAAGTCGGTCCCATGGTCGGTCGATTTAGAGAGGTTTTATGATATATATCCTTAAAAGGAACTTCGTTTGTAGTAGTTAGTAACAGCATTACTTACCCAAGTCATGCATGACGTACGCACGTCATGCGTGACGACACGTCACACATTAGTTCATAAATCCGACGTGGCGGTGCCAAGGCACTGCTACAAGAGAGCCGCATGACACAAACAGACTTGACTCTGTCAGCCTTGCCCTACTTTGAATCGTATGGTCGAACCCATTAATTTCATCCAACAGTTCATCTCTGACACAGACCCCGCCTCCGCCTCCGCCTCCGCCCGCCCCGCCCCGCCCCGCCCCGCCCCGCCCCGCCCCACCCCGCCCCGCCCCGCCCCGCCCCGCCCCGCCCCGCCCCGCCCCGCCCCGCCCCGCCCCGAGGTGGCCGAATCAGTAGACAGCTGGTCTTGCGTGCGGGTGCTTGGGACTGGTCCCTGATCGAGTCAAACGATTGACTTATAAAATTGATACTTGTCACTTCCTAGCCTGGTGCTCCACATTAATAGGATACGGCAAGGACTGGTTAGCTCAGTGTCAGGATAATGTGACGGAGTGGGATATTGGGTCATGGTGCTGATTTCTCAGTGGGGCAGCACTATAAAGTCACCACGAGTGTGCACTGTCACAAGTCGGTACCAGTCCTGAGATGACCTTAGATGTTGCCAGTAAATAAAACTCCAACAACCAAAAGGCAAAAACTCAAAGCCATCGGATTATGGAACTTTGATAAGTGCACCGGTAGGGGGCCTATCTCAGTTGGATATTCAGGGTAAGCGTGTTTTAAGCGTGTTTTTGTTTGTTTGTACATTAGTTGTTTAAGTGGCTGTCACACCTCGCCGGATTGAGCAGCAGACAGAATTGTCTAGTCCGATGGTGTTTGGGTGTGATAAGTATCAAAATGTATTAAAATGTCTCAAAATGTTGTGATATCGGGTCAAAGGACGCTGGATGAATGGACATGAAACGGACATAAGATGGACATGAAACAGACATGACCGGATAGCCAACGGATGGTAAACGGACTCAAACCGGACAAGAAACGGTGGCATCCGTTCGAAGTTTTGTGCATGTTCAAAACTTCTAACGAATCAGGCCGGATATCAATGGATATGCAATGGATATGCAATGGACACAACCCGGACTTTGCCGGATATCAACAGACTTTGTTCGGTTTCTTCCCGTTTCCTCAATCCGGTAAGGTGTGACAACTGCTTTAAGCAGGTGAAATTTCAATCGCAGACGATTGGTCTTCCTCATTCCACTGCGCCTTGCCCTATCCTAATAATGGCGAACGCCTGGCTAGGAAGTTTTGGTTTTTTAGAAAATGTGATGCTTTCATCGGACTATGCACCTTTAACGCCACTTCCCGATTTGTACCTTGGCGTAGTGGATATAGACTTGAGTAGCGACAACGTGGGTGGGTGAGGGTGGGAGGAGAGTGGGTGTGTGAGGGTGCGTGGGAGTGGAGAATGAGTTGGGGTCACCGGACCGTGACGCGTTGGACATGAAGAACCCAGCACCTGAATAGAGATCGCTCATGGTGTCAGTGTCAGCCGTGTCGGGGAAAGGTGTAGACTACACTTAATGGGACATTAAGTTGACTGGGGCAAATGCAACCAAGCATGATTGGATATACTGCTTTTGCTTAAAGCTTCATAGTCCGATGAGGTATCACATTTTCAAACCCAAAACAATTATCTCAATCTGATTCTACATATCTAACTTAGATAGTGGTGCACTTATTAAACAGTTGTTTCTGCATAGAACGGAACACTGAGTCAATTTAATAGAACCTGTTACTGCAGAAGTCTATGGTGTCAGAGTTTTGGCTAGATAAAAGATTCACCCCGTACTGACAGTACAGGGGTGAAAACCAACTCATTAGAAAAGCTGGCGAAGAATTTCGACATGCTGGGGAAATTAATTGAGTGGATAATGTTATAATTTAAGAAGCAATATTTATTCTTTATGTATGTCTTCATATTTACCCATTAGTTTTTAGTTGGAAAATATAATAAAACATATACTCTAATGCAATTTAAAAGTGAAATCGCCGACGTTTTATCGCTGCCGTCTTGTCTTTTTGCATTCTCTCTGATAACTTTGCGCCGATATATGTAGCCATTTGATCCTGGAACGAGAGTTTCTACTTCCTGTTCCATACTAAAGCTATTTTCGCCCGTATTTACACTATGTTGTCGTTCACCCCTGTACTACAAGTACATGGTGAATCTTTTATCTAAGCTTTGGCATGCTTGCCAAAACTAATTTGACATGTTTGCACTTCAAATATCTCAAAAGTTTACCATTTAAATTAAAAGTTACTTCACACTAAAGTAATGTCAGTAATAATGATCGATCTAAAATATTTATCTCAGAAAAATGACAGAAATCCAAAACCATCGGACTATGCAACTTTAAAGAAGTACCCAGCGCAAAACCGTAAAGCTACATAATCTGATGAAAGCATTACATTTTAATACTGAAACACTTGCCTGGATTTGATCCTGCGTATTCAGCTTATTATATACTGTAGTAGTCTGCACTGACCTCTGAGGCAAGTAGCCACATAGCCGGGTAGGGTGGTGATATCATTATCAGGGAGCCTAGGTGGTGTAATGGTTAGCACACTGGCCTGGAATGCGAGAGATATGGGTTTGATTCCCGCTCTAGGTGCAATATTTCCTATTTTCATCTCCTCCACAACACTGGTTGCCGTGACCATGATCATGTACAAGCTACGCACTGTATGGTTTTTGAACCTATCCACTATATTGTAAGCGCATTGCCTGTATGTATGTATTTGTAAGCATTAAATGACCATGTAATAGACTTACAATTCCAGGGGGACGAGTGTAGTAGTCTGGACTGACCTCAGGCAAGGCACCACCTAGCCAGGTCGGTGTGGGTAGGGTGGTGACATCAGGGGGCCTAGGTGGTGTAATGGTCAGGAATGCAAGAGATGTGGGTTCGAGGACAAGGATTGGTGTGCCGAGTATTAGGAAAATGCAACTAGTTAAAATTCACGCTAGTTTAAAGCGTTAACTTTTGAGGTGATTTGTTTGTTGTTGTTTTATGTCCTAGAAACATCTAAGGTCATATCAGTACGGGTACCAACATGTGACAGTGTGCACTCATGGTGACTTTATAGTGCTGCCCCACTGAGAGACCAGGGCACCAGCACCATGACTTGATATCCCACTCAGTCACGTTATCCTGACACTGAGCCAACCCAGTCCTTGCCCTATCCTAATAATGCCTAGTGCCTGGCTAGGAAGCTACAAGAATAAATTTGTATGTCATTGGTTTGACTCGACCAGGGTCCGAACCCACGATCCCATGGTGTACCAACACGGGAGACGGACGCTCTAACTCATTCGGCCATCCAGTCTGGTCTATTTGAGGTGAACACATGCCAAATTGACTGTAGCGTGCCTACTGAAACGCTGGACATATTAATAGGCTTCAGTAGTGACAGGTTCTATTAAATTACCTTTGCATTCCTTCTGTTCTGCAATGCACATTTTAATAAGTGCACCAGTATCTAAAACTGGTTAGATATGTAGGATCAAATCTAGGCAGTGTTTTGGTTTCACAAATATGTTGTTTTCATTGGACTTGTTATATATTGTGAGTTCAAACGAAGACTGGCGATATGGGAGAAATAGAAGACGAGGGAAAAAAATGAACTGGAAAAGGACGCCGCATTTCCGGACTGAGGTCAGGTGAGGTCGAGCAGACGACATCGGACACGGACGCATCGGGCAGATGGGTTTCATTTCCGGTTTTCGCTGGTGGCGGCAGGCAGACGAGAACATTACCCGTGATGGACACCAGCAGGCCGGCGGGAACCAGAGGGCGGTGGTCCCGAGGCACTCAGGCCGGCGGCACCGATACCTTGTTGCCGGCGTGTTTACACGAGGTGGGAGACGGCAGTGGCAGACCACGTGACCACCAGTTGTGTGTGGTTCGGACCCCCCCCCCTCCCCTCCCCTTCCCTGACCCCCCTTCTCCAGGTCTCTCTCCCTCTCCCTTCCCTTCTCCTCCATCTCTCCCCCCTCCCCCTCCCTTCCCCATCCCCCTCCCTCTCCGCCCCACTCCTCCAAACCAGTGGCCTTGGTCATGAACCTATATAGGGTATGCACTGACGTCACGCTAAGCGGAAGTGCGGCCATTGTGGCGATAGTAACCACAATAATAACACACTGTCACAGTGCAAACTCAATGGCTATGGGCAATCTTCATACAGAAAAAGTGAAATATCTATAAAACCAATCCATCTAGAAACAAATCGGTTTGTACACATATAGGAAACATGTTTACCAATAAGATTATATTAAATTTATAAGGAAAGGGTTATGGATTTTTAATAATTTTGAATAAAACTAATGATTTGCACTGCGCGTACCGGCAAACTCAAACCAGTCAAGGCATTGTCAATGGTCATGCGCAATCTTCACAGAGAAAAAGTGAAATATCTCTAAAACCACACCACCTAAAAACAAATTGCTTGGTAGACATATAGAAAACATATTCAACAAATAGATTATATTAAATTTATAAGGTTAGGCTTCTGTATTTCTATTAATTTTGAATTAAATAAACATTTTGTACTGCGCATACCGGCAAACTCAAGGCATTCACGCCGCATTGTCAATGGTCGTGAGCAATCTTCATACAGAAAAAGTGAAATATCTCTAAAACCACACCACCTAGAAACAACTCGCTTGGTAAACATATAAAAAACATATTAAACGAATAGATTATATTAAATTTATAAGGTTAGGGTTCCAGATTGCTATTAATTTTGAATGAAATAGACGTTTTCCACTGCGCATACAGGCAAACTCTATGGGATGTTTACAAGTTGATATCGCCACAATGGCCACGCATCCGGTTCGTGACGTCACGTGAATACCCTATATAGTCTGGACGGAGGGTACAGGAACGGAGTGTGTGTTTGTTGGGGTTTTGCATCTACCAACATTGAAGGTCATATTAAAACGGATACCCACCTGTGACAGTCTGCACTCATTGAGATTTTATACTGTTGCCCCATTGGCAGACAGGGCTGCCAGCACCATGATATGATATTCCACTCAGTCACATTATCCTGATACTGAGCTAATCAGTCCTTGCCCTATCCTAGTAATGCCGAGCACCAGGTTAGGTAAGTATCAATTTTGTACGTCATTGTACGACTAATCACGACCTCCATCATGGGCGCCAGCCAGTGCTCATAGTCATACCGATTCGGCCCTCCCTTCTGGGCCCGTATGCATGGGGTGGTGTTAGCGGGTCAAAATTGGTTTTGGACGGGATTTCTGGTTTAGCGTTGAAAAGTCGCTATGTATGGAGCAGTGTTACGCAAACACCGCGAGTTTAACGTCACCTACACTAACACCACTCCGTACCAAGTTTACGGGTGGTGTTATGTAGTGATTAGGCCCAAATCTATTCAATGCTATCATATTTAACAGAATTACATATTCAATAAGTCAAATTAACCTTAAAATCAAAGCCATATTAACACCCTACATCGGCGGCGATATTCATACTCAGATACTGTCGAATAAAAACAAAACAAATCGCCGCCGCCACCATCCCCGCCGCCCGCCGCAGCCACATCGGCGGCAATATATTAGGCCCAAATCTATTCAATGCTATCATATTTAACAGAATAACATGCTCAAAAAGTTAAATTCGGCCAAATTAAACCAGAAATCGAAGCGATATTAACGCCGCCGCTGAATTTTGGTAAAATTAAACCAATAATCGAAGCCGCCGCCGCCAGATCGGCGGTGACATTGTCAAATAGCAGTGCTCGCCGGGAACAGGCTCTGAGGGATACCCAAACCTATAAATAACTGCGAGTTTAGCTAACGCCACTGCACTTTGCACCCATACGTACCCATGACCCATTTACCAACACTGGTGTTAGCTAACCCGGCGGCGGCCCTTAACACCGGAACCGATAAATAATTCTTCATGCATACGGCCCCTGGTCATGTACATTAGCAAAACAAAGTCTAATCAGTTTAGTCTAGACATGAATAAATGGCATGGGTTGTGTAATGGTAATGTTTAAAGCTGCATAGCCCGATGAAAACATCACATTTTCAAAATCAAAACAGTGATCTAGATTTGATTCTACATATCTAACTTAGAATAAGTTAGATACAAGGGCACTTATCAAACATGTATTGCCGCATAGAATGGACTACTGAACCAATTAAATAGAACCTGTTACTGCAGAAGCCTATGGTATCAGAGTTTTGGTGTGCTCGCCAAAATTAATTTTGTACGTTTGCACTTCAAATATTTTAAAACATAACTATTTAAAATAAAAGTTATTTCAAAGGTACAGAATTACGTTCAACCATATATATTTATCTCAGAAAATGACAGAAACTCAAAATCATCGGACTATGCAACTTTAATAGACGCGGCAGAACATTGAGATCGATTTCTAAAGCACCACTGGGCGCGTTGGCCGAATTGGTAGAGTGCAGGCCTCGCATGTGGGAGATCGGGAGTTCGGTTCCCGGTCGAGTCAAACCAATGACTTATAAAATTGATACTTGTTGCTTGCTAGCCTGGTGCTCGGTGTTAATAGGATAGGGCAAGGACTGGTTAGCTCAGTGTCAGGACAATGTGGCTGAGTGGGATATCAGGTTATGGTGATGGCCTGATTTCCCAGTGGGGCAGCACTATAAAGTCATCATGAGTACCCACTGTCACAAGTCGGTACCCATCCTGATGTGACCTTAGATGTTGCCAGGACGAAAAACTACAACAAACAACCAACCAATCTAAAGCGCCATCAAACCCACCGAGCATGTTTTTGCTTCGACTGAGTTCGTGACCTTTGCGTGAGTGAGTCAGCGGCCACCACTTCAAGCACATCACAACTTGTTCCAAATTATCTATACATTTAGTGATTGCCAGTATAGAGAGGGGGAGGGGGGGGGGAATGAGAGAGAGAAAGAGATAGAGAGAGACAGAGAAAAACATTCTACATGTCACGCTATCATGTCGGAGAGTCACAGAGTCACAGAGAGAGAGACAGACAGACAGACACAGAGAAAGACATAGAGACAGGGAGACAAGAGAGAGACAGCAGACATTATACATGTCACGCTATCATGTCAGAGAGTCACAGAGAGATACGGAGAAAGACAGATGGTGAGAGACAGATATAGAAACATACATGTCATGCTATCATGTCAGAGAGGCAGAGTCACAGAGAGAAAGACAGAGCCAGAAAGAGACAGATGGAAATACAGAGAGACAGATGGTGAAAGTCAGAGAGAGAGAGAGACATAGATTGAACCATACATGTCATGCTATCATGTCAGAGACGCAGATTCACAGGGAGAAAGACGGAGCCAGAAAGAGACATATAGAAATACAGAGAGACAGATGGTGAGAGTCAGAGAGAGACAGAGATTGATACATACATGTCACGCTATCATGTCAGAGAGGCAGAGTCACAGAGAGAAAGACAGGGCCAGAAAGAGACATAGAAATATAGAGAGACAGATGGTGAGAGAAAGAGAGAGACAGAGATAGAAACACACATGTCGTGCTATCATATCAGAGAGAGACATAATCACAGAGATACGTAGAGCAATACAGATGGTGAGAGAGACAGACAGGGACAGAGGTAGACAGATTATCCATGTCATGCTATCATATCATGCAGGTTCACTTTGAAGAGACGGTACCATCATCAGTGGAAGTGACCGACATGGCATGACTTGACATCTGGACAGTCGTCAACAACATGAAGGCGACGATCGATGTCGCTTAGGACGACATGACATTTAAAGCTCCTTTCTTCACCTAGATCTATGTCGATTGTCGAACTGTTCGTTTTTGCAGCTAGATAGCTAGTTTTTGTTTTAACCTTAGACAGATCTAGGCATTGCGCATATGGATACAAATATGTTTGTAAAGCGGCTGTCACACTATGCCGGATTGAGCAACGGACAGAATTTTCTAGTCCGGTGGTGTTTGGGCGAGTTAAGTATCAAAATGTATTAAAATGTGTCAAAATGTTGCGATATCGGATCAAAGGCCGCTGGGCAAACGGACATGAATGGATAGCCAACGGAGGGTAAGCGCACCAAATGGACTCAAACCGGACCAGAAATGTAGACGTCAATCCGGCGGCATCCGTTCCAAGTTTTGTGCATGTTCAAAACTTGTACCGGATCAGGCCAGATATCAACGGATATGCAACGGATATGCAATGGATATGCAATTGACACAAACCGGACTTTGTCAGATATCAACAGACTTTGTTCGGTTTCTTTCCGTTTCCACAATCCGGTGATGTGTGACACCCGCTTTAGGCTTCTCCCCCTTTTCGAGTTGGATCTCATCTTCGATTCTCCTGGATAGCACACCATGTTTTTTTGCTCAGGTTTCTGACACACGACCGCCCTCTCTCCTCTTTAGGCCAGTTTTATTTATTTAAAGTTGTATAATAGAATGATTTTAAGTTTCTAGATATGTATTGGGGGATAAAGATATCTGGTTAATAATAATAATACTCTATTCTATGGCCTCAAGTAGGGAAGGGATAGGTGTAATTACATAGGATATGCAGTAAAACCTCTCTAAATCGACCGACCATAGGACTGATTTTAATTGGTCCATTTAGGGAGGTGGTCGGTTTAGGGAGTTTAAAAAAATTATTACAATGGTATAGTATGGGCGATCGTTTGCGACCCAACTAAAGCGATCAATATAGGAGAGTGGTCGATTTGTGGAGGTGGTCGGTTAGAGATGTTTTACTGTGATTCATAATCAAAGGGCTTCAATTGTAGTATTAGTATTATTCAAAGTAGGCTTTGTGGTGCTTTTATTGGGCACCTCTGCTGCAGTGAACTGCGCCTTTATAATCACCGTCTATAATTAATGGTGCACGAGTCTAAACGCATTTCAGTTCTATTTCATTGACAAAGCCTATCCCACGAACCAGACGGACCGGGCGTGGTGGCCGAATCGGTAGAGCACAGGCTTCACGAAGATCGGGAGTTCGCGAGTTCGGCTCCCGGTCGAGTCAAACCAATGACTTTAAAATTGATACTTGTCGCTTCCTAGGCTGGTACTCGGCATTATTAGGATAGGGCAAGGACTGGTTAGCTCAGTGTTAGGATAATGTGACTTAGTGGGATATCGGGTCATGGTGCCGGCAGCCTGATTTCCCAGTGGGGCAGCACTATAAAATCGCTATGAGTGCATACTGTCACAAGACGGTACCTGTCCTGATATGACCTTTGATGTTGCTAGGACGTAAAACAACAAACAAACTAACCAGACAGTATGGCCGAATGAGTTAGGTCGTCCGTCTCCTGTGTTGGTAGGTCATGGGATCGTGGGTTCGAACCCTGGTCGAGTCAAACCAATGACTTCAGAATTTATACTTGTCGCTTCCTAGCCAGGCACTCGGCATTATTAGGATAGGGCAAGGAGCAGTGGAATGAGGACGACCAATCATCCGCGATTGAAATTTACCCTGCTTAAGCAACTAATGTACAACAAACAAAACAACAACAACAACAAAAGTATTCACTAGCAAGTAGCATTACGGTACTCTAACAGTAACACCATAGATGGGGCATTCAGGGTGAATGGTCCTATTAGTCCTGCATTGCCCATAGAGGTACTCCTATGCATTATATATCTCCCAGAGAATAAGTTATTCGAAGATTTACTTACAGTTAGTTACAAGCCGTTACTAATAATAGTCATATTCACTCAAGATAATTGTGAATAAGTAACATTGTGTTATCTTAACAATTAATCCTTGTCGCTACCTAGCCTGACACTCGGCATTAATAATAGGATAGGTCAAGGACTGGTTTGCTGAGTATCAGGATAATGCGATTGAGTGGGATATTGGGGTCATGTTGCCAGTGGCCTGGTCTCCCATTGGAACAACATTATACTATAAAGTCATCATGAGTATGCGCTGTTGCATGTCATTGTCTGTCCTGATATGTTGCTAGGATGTTAAACCCCAACAAACAATTAAATGAACCGACCTGGGTTGTATGCTCTCACAAGTTGGTACAGTTGTGTGGTGTGAGTTTGTGACACGAGGTGCTTTCAAAATGAGCCGGTGTAGGACGTTCAAAACACTACCCTGTTCAAAACACTACGGTAGTGTTTTGAAGCTAAGTTCATAACACTACGGTAGTGTTTTGAGCTTAAGTTCAAAACACTATGGTTAAGTTCAAAACACTACCCCTATGTACGTTCAAAACACTACCCAAGTTCAAAACACTGTCATGACATGGCAGTGGGGGTTGTTGTGCTGCAAAATGTAACCTCCAGCATTCTCTCCCACCTTACTGCATCATGAACCCCCTTACTGGATACTTTCACACCCTACTGCATTCTGCCCCAGCCTGCTGCATACTTCTACACGTTATTGCATACTGCCCTACCTTACTGCATGCTGCCCTCACCTTACTACATACTGCCCCACCCTACTACATACTGCCCACCCTACTGCATACTTCCCCACCTTACTGCATTCTTCCCCATCTTACTACACACTTCCCCACTCTACTACATTCTGCCCAACCCTACTTCATACAGGCCCACCCTACTGCATACTGCCCACCCTACTGCATACCTTCCCACCTTACTGCATTCTTCCCCATCTTACTACACACTGTCCCACTCTACTACATTCTGCCCAACCCTACTTCATACAGCCCCACCATGCTACATAATGCGCCACCCTACTGCATACCACCCACCCTACTGCATACTTCTGCACCCTACCACATACAGCCCCACCCTACCTTCTACATACTGTCCCACCCTACTCTACTGCATACTTCCCCACCTTACTGCATTCAGCCACACCTTACTACATACTGCCCCACCCTACTGCATACCACCCACCCTACTGCATACTTCCGCACCTTACTGCATTCTTCCCCACTTTACTACATACTGCTACACTCTACTACATTCTGCCCACCCTCCTTCATACAGCCCCACCCTACTGCATAGACCCCACCTTACCACATATTTCCCCTCACTACTGCACACTGCCCCACCCTACTACATTTTCCTGCATTCTTCCCCACCTTACTGCATACAGCCCCACCCTACTGCCTACTGCTCCACCAGGCACGGTGGCCTAATCGGTAGAGTGTGGGCCTCACATGCGGAAGGTCGGGAGTTCGGTTCCTGGTTGAGCTAAACCAATGACTTTAAAATTGATGCTTGTCGCTTCCTAGCCTGGCACTCGGCATTATTAGGATAAGGCAAGGACTGGTTAGTTCAGTGTCAGGATAGTGCAACAGAGTGGGATATCGGGTCAAGGATGCCAGCAGCCTGATTTCCCATTGGGACAGCACTATAAAGTCGCCATGAGTGTGCACTATCATAAGTCGGTACCCGTCCTGATATGACCGTAGATGTTGCGAGGTAGCCTAAGAAGTAGTGTTTTGAACTTAAAGGGAGGGATTTAAACTTCAGGATACTGTTTTGAGTGTGGCCACAGTAGTGTTTTGAACCTACCTTCAACTAAGTTGAAAACACTACCATAGTGTTTTGAACCTAGGTTGAAAACACTACCATAGTGTTTTTGTGGGGTAGTGTTTTGAACTTACTACACTGGCACATGCCATCAGAATAATCTAGATGCTCATCTGCGACCTGTTCTTTTCCCACAACATAGACTATGCTCCATAGTGCTCCATGCGCCGCGGTGCCAAAACCATATCTGCAACTTCTACTTTAACAATTCCCCTCTGACGTGATGGCCTAATGAGTTGAGCGTCCGTCTCCCGTTTTGGTAGATTGTGGGATTCGAATCCACGGGTTTGAACCCTGGTAGAGTTAAACCAATGACATACAAATTTGTACTTCTCGCTTCCTAGCCAGGCGCTCAGCATTGTTAGGATAGCTCAGTGTCAGGATAATGTGACTGAGTGGGATATCAGGTCATGGTGCTGGTAGCATGATCTCTTAGTGGGGCAGTACTATACATTCGCCAGGAGTACGCACTGTAACAAGTCGGTACCCGTCCTGATATGACCTTAAATGTCCCCAGGACGTAAAACTCCGACAATCAAACAACCTTATTTGACCTGATATGTTGGTAGGGTATACATCCCCAATTGCTGAGTCTTCCAGGTGTAATGCTCCACGAACATTGTTACAATTTCGTGTGCCTGTGGTCAACAATACACCAATACACAAATACACAAATACACAAATCCACCAATACATCCCCCCCTCCTTATATGACCTGATATGTTGGTAGGACATAAAGCCCCACTCACTGATTCTCTCAGGTGCAATGCTCCCCGAACATTGTTACATTTCGTGTGCCTGTAGTCGATTAACCGACATTTTCCCTGTGAGTCTGGCGCCCTCCGACGCACTCCATCACTCCACCACCACCACCACCACCACCACTAGGGGGCGCCTTAGTGGGTGCCCACCGGGGGACTGAGATTCACTCTCCCAGCTGATGTCTCCTCCAAACCATTTTGGGTTTTTATACAAGTACTGTAAAACTTCTCTAAATCGACCAAACATGGGACCGACTTTAGATGGTCCATTTAGAGAGGTGGTCGGTTTCGGGAGGTTTTGTTACTGTTACAAATGGTATTGTATGGGCGATCATTTGGGACCCCAATAAAGCGAACGATATAGGGGAGTGGTCGATCTATGGATGTGGTCGGTTAGAGAGGTTTTAATGTATATTAAAGTTGCATAGTCCGACGGCTTTGGGTTTCTGTCATTTTCAAAGATAAACATATTAGTACAGTACAACTCCATTAAACCAAGCTCGGTTAAACGATCTGTTAATCCAAACTTTTTTCAGCGGCCCGGCAAAATACTACCATTTATCATATAAAAAAGTTGGTTAAAGCAGAGTCGGTTAATCCAAATTATTGGTTGATCCAAACAAAATTATCGGGCTCCAGGCAACTTCCAAACTTGGTTATAAGGTCATCTGAGATCCCACCAACATTTTTATATAATAAATGGTAGTGTTTTGCCGGGCCACCAACAAAAGTTTGGATTAACCGATCGTTTGGTTTAGCCAAGCTTTGTTTAACGGGATTATACTGTATATACATAAAACACAATAATCAAAGTGTCCACATACATTGTATATTACATTCATAATGCACCCACGCTTTTACCAAGGTCAAGTCAAAGTCGAAGCCAAAGCTCAGTTAAACCAATGATCAGTTAATCCGAACAAATTTCTAGGGTCCGTTCAAGTTTGGTTTAACAGGGTTATACTGTATGTTGATCAGTATAATCTACCATACTTTAGTTTGAAATAACTTATTTTCAATGGCTAACATTTGATATATTTGAAGTGTAAACATGTACAATTAGTTTTGGCAAGCATGCCAAAACTCGGACACCATAGGCTTCTGCAGTAACAGATTCTATTAAATTGCCTCAGTATTCCCTTTTGTGTAGTGACAAATATTTAATAAGTGCAGCAGTATCAAAGTTAAAAGTTAGATATGTAGAATCAAATATAGATAATTGTTTTGGTTTTGAAAAAATTTGATTTTTCATCGGACTAGGCAGGTTTAAATTGATCGTTGTAATCTACCTTACTTTAGACTTGTGACAGTACATACTTTTGGCGAGTTTATAGTGCTGTCCCACTCGGAAATCAGACCACCAGCACCATGACTTGATATCGCCACTCAGTCATATTAACCTGACACTGAGCTAACCAGTCCTTGCCTTGCCCTATCCTATTAATGCCGAGTGCCAGGCTAGGAAGTGACAAGTATCAATTTTATAAGTCATTGGTTTGGCCTGACTGGGAACCGAACTCCCGATCTCCCACACGCGAGGTCTGCGCTCTACCGATTCGCGGTGGGGTTCATTGAACATTGCGCGGTGATTCGCTGGAATGAGGCGGAACTTGTGAAGAGTCACACCGCCTGTTCCAGGCAGCTATACGCCTCTCCCCTACCCCCGATCGGGTGTGGCGGTTTCAGCCGTGCGCCAGTTTCAGCCGTGCGCATAGACTCAAACTCAAGGCACTGTCAATGGTCGTGAGCAATCTTCATACAGAAAATACAGAAAAGGTGAAATATCTCTAAAACCACACCACCCATTAACAAATTGCTTGGTACACATATAAAAACATGTTTACCAAAAAGACTATATTAAATTGATAAGGTTGGGTTTCTGGATTTCTATTAGTTTTGAATAAAACTAACGTTTTGCATTGTGTGTACCGTCAAACTCAAGGCATTGTCAATGGTCGTGAGCAATGTTCATACAGAAAATACAGAAAAAGTGAAATATCTCTAAAACCACACCTCCTAGAAACAAATAGTTTGGTACACATATAGAAAACATCTTTACCAAAAACATTATATTAAATTTATAAGGTTAGTGACGATGCTGTTAGATTTTGACGCATGCGCATGAAACTGACAGTCAGCTGAAAATGGCAGTCAGCTGAAACCGCGACACCGGCCCTCCCCATTGCCCCTCAATCTGTCTCTCATATGACCAGACGTGACGGCCAAATGAGTTGAGCATCCGTCACCCGTTTTGATCATGGGATTCAAACTCATGCGTTTGAATGCTTGTCGAATGAAACCAATGACCGGATAGCAAGTGTGACAGTGCATGAATGTGCACTGTCACACTTGCTATCCGGATGCACTTCGTCCACACCTCTCTCTATCTCCTCTCCGCTGGCCTTGCTCCTCCTTGATATGTCTGAAAAGAGTTCCAGGAGGGGGAGCCCGCCAGCATTTCACTTTCTACTCTTACTCTGTCTGTGTCTTTGGCTCGCTGTATGGTAGCCATAGAGCAAATAGATCCGGTCCTTTGGCTCAACTCTCCTCATTTCTCTTTCCTAGACTCTACCCTTTTTTTCTCTCCCAGGCATACTTCTCCTCCTGACCAAGGGATTTGTGTGCTTAGGTGGGGCCCTTTACCTTTAGGGTTCTCTCGCTTTGTTCTCGTTGGTGGAACTGCTGGACCCATCTTTATCTTCCCTTCCCCGGAAACCCTTGCTGCTGTCTGCTGGATACAAGTGCTGTGCTACCGCCGGACCGGAGATTCTGGACCACCCCAATGACTCATCGTTTAATCGTTGTAAAGACATCCCCAAGCTTCTACAACCGTCCCACCAGAAGATTATTCTTCAACAAAAGATTAGGCCAATTTATCGGAGCCTCTCTATAATGTTGCAGTTCTACAACCGGTAACCGTTGTAAGGTTACAAACAACCCAGTATCTCTCACTGTCACAAGCTCAACAACCAACCAACCTCATATGTAAATAAATGGGTGCACAGGGGTGAGGTAGTTGAATACGTCACTTCCGAGATGGCAAAATTGATCACCAGTTGCGGTGTGCGAATCGATAAGAGCGCTGGCTTCCCGTGCCGCAGCTCAGGGTTTCGAATCCAGGTGGAGTCAAACCAATGACTTCCAAATTGGATACTTGTCGCTACCTAGCCTGGAGTTCGGCATTACTAGGATAGGGCAAGGCCTGGTTTGCTCAGTATAAGTATAATGTGACTGAGTGTGATATTGGGGTCGCGGTGCTGGCAGCTCTGTCTCCCAGTGAGGCGGTACTGTAAAGTCACCATATGTGTGCACTGTCAAACACCTGTGTTGGTGACCTAGATGTTACTAGGACATAAAACCCCAGTAAACAAACAACATCATGTATGCAGGATTTGTCCCATACTCACATTTCTATAACAAAAGAAATCCTTCTGGTCACCATGACAATCCCTGCTATTAGTATCTTTTATGCATTTTCTAAGATACACTCTTTTAAAAGATATTATGGGAAGGATAATTCTTTTTGCAAATGATACTTTGGTTATGAACATATATAGATTTTGTTCAGAATACTAGCTTGTTTATGCATTATATACCACATATATAGTACAAATCAGTGATTCACCCAATCACTCAGTCTCTTACACTCTCATTCACTCACTTTTATTCACTCACTCATTCACCATTTCACCGTTTTGGTAGATCGTGGGATTCGAACCCACGGTTTCGAACCCTGTTCGAGTCAAACCAATTAGGTAAAATGCACACTTGTCGATTCCTAACCAGGTGTCGGCAGTATCCTAGGGCAAGGACTGGTTGGCTCAGTGTCAGGATAATGTGACTGAGTGGGATATCAGGTCATGGTGCTGGCAACCTGGTTTTCCAGTGGGGTAACACTATAAAATCGCCATGAGTGCGCACTGTCACAAGTCGGTACCCGTCCTGATATGACCTTGGATGTTGCCAAGACGTGAAACTACAACAACCAACCAACCCACTCACTCACTCCCTCACTCACACACTCACTCACCCACCCACTCACTCACCCACCCACCCACTCACTCACTACTCACGATTACCCTATAGAGACCATTCAGCAGTAAGAGCAGGCGTCCACTGTGTTTTGTTAAGTGGATGACACCCACAAACACAGATAACAAAACAAAAAATTGAAACACCCCAAAAAATTGTAAAAATCAAAGTGCACCAAAGAAAAGCCGGCAGGCGACTTTGACGATCACTAGGCGCCTAAAGCGGTACATGGTTCCACGCCAGCTGCTGAGGTTTGTTTTAGGAACTGTTCGCCGACAGTTTCAAACAAAGAGCCCCAAAAAAGTCAAGCTTATTTTATTTAACGACGCATCTAGAGCACATTGATTTTCATCATCAGCTCTTGGACGTCAAACATATGGTCATTCTGACATTTCTTTAGAGAAAACCTGCTGCCGCCACATAGGCTACTAGTACTACTAGACAAAGCGCCCAGCCGACTGTGTAGATAGAACCCTAGCGGGAGTTCGTGGATTTACACCCACGTGATGTGTTCGCCGGACCCTTTGTTGCGTGACTATAGCAATATATTGACAGCTCCTGTTTGTGCGACTTACGCGCATGTTGTCCACGTTTTATGTGTATGTGGGTGGGTGGGTGGGTGTGAATGTGCATGTGTATCGGGGGTGAGTTTGTAAAGTGTATCGTTGTGAAACCCATTGCTGGGAGATGAGTCAGAATTGCAACTGTTTGTCTGGGCACAGGAGGAGGGGGATATCTGTGTGTGTGTGTGTGTGGTGATGGTGGATGGGTGTGGTAATGGTAGGTGTGGGAGTTGTAGTAGTGGCTGTGTGTGTGCTAATGGTTGGTTGTTGGAGTTTTACATGCTGGCAACATCTAAGGTCATATCAGGACTGGTACCGACTTCTGACAGTGCACACTCATGGCAACGTTACAGTGCTGCCCCACTGGGAAACCAGACCGCCAGCACCTTGTCCTATATATTCCACTCAGTTACATTATCCTGACACAGAGCAAACCAGTCCTTGCCCTATCCTAGTAATGCCGAGCACCATGCTACAAGTATACATTTTTAAGTCATTGGTTTGACTTGACCAGGGTTCGAACACACAAACTCATGGGTTCGGATCTCCCAAAACAGGGGCAACATCATATCAGGATTGGTACCGACTTGTGACAGTGCGCACTCATGGTGACTTTACAGTGCTGCCCCAATGGGAAATCAGGCTGCCAGCACCATTACCCGATATCCCACTCAGTCACATTATCCTGACACTGAGCTAAGCAGTTCTTGCCCTATCCTATTAATGCTGAGCGCCTGGCTCGGGAGCGACAAGTATCAATTTAATAAGTCATTGGTTTGACTCGACTGGGAACCGAACTCCCGATCTCCCGCACGCGAGGCCCGCGCTCTACCAATTCGACCACCGCGCCCAGTGGTAATGGTGTGGATGTTGTAGTGGTGGTTGTATGTGTGTGTGTGTGGGGGGGGGGGGGGGGGGGGGTTAATGATGGGGGTGTCTGGGTAAGGTCAGCCGTCAGTGTGAGGGTTTGTTTGGTTTGCTCCAAGGAGGCTTCACAAAGAGGCAGACTTAACCAGGCCCAGACTTCTGCTGGCCAACAAGTGTAGAGCTACTCGACTATGTACATCCCTGGTGGGTTTCAAGACTGAGCAGCTCAAACCCGCCGTAGACATCTAGATAAGTGTAACACCTAGTACATCTCAGCCCGGCCCGAGACCAGACGGCATGGCCGAATGGATCGACTCTACATTACGGTTCCGACTGCGCATGCTCTGAAAACGGCGTTGGGAGCAAAGCAAAGGCGTACTGTACTGCCATTGAGTTTACCGATATGCGTAAGGCAAAACTGGCATTTTATTCAAAATAAATAGAAATACATAACAATTTGGCACAAACATGGATGGAAGGATGCAATATAATAATATAATGAATATGTTTAAGACACAACTCTCCATAATTAAGCATTTTGAGCTAGGAAACATACAATTTCAGTCACTTTACAGGCTGATGTTTACATCACCATTGACTAGCCAGAAGTAATTCTCGTTCTAAATATTAAAATGTCAAATGTGTCAACAAAAACTTGTTTCAAAGAAATATATTACCAATATCTGATTAACCCTACTCATTTTCTATTTCTACACATGTCATTAACCATAGGATATAAATAAAAACATGAATATAATAAATCAAACTGACTCTGGCTATGGCTCTAACCCTAGTCTGAATGCCTAGATTTGTCTAAATCTAAATGCACATGGCATATGATGTGCTGATTATATTGATGTAAATGCAATGCTGGATAAAAGATTAATATCTTAATTTATTATATATATATTTTTAGTTGGTATTCTATGTTTCAAACAAGAGCTCAGATGAGCTGATACGAGCCCATTTCATAGCTTCACCCAGTGTATTAGCATGTGCCATATGCTTCTCGCGGGTATGTTTTGCTCTGATTCATCCTACAATGCACCGTGCCGCTGGAACCGTGATGTAGTCTATTAAGTGTCCGTCTCCCGTTTTGGTAGATCACAGGATTCGAACCCTGGTCGAGTCAAACTAGTGACTTATAAATTGATACTTGTCACTTCCGAGCTAGGCAATCGGCATGATTAGGATAGCGCTAGTACCTGTTGGCTCAGTGTCAGGATGATGCGACTGAGTGGGATATCTGGTCTCCCAGTGACACGCTATAGAGTTGCCGTGAGTGCGCACTGTCACAAGTCAGTACCCGTCCTGGTATGACCTTAGATGTTGCCAGGACGTAAAGTTCCAACAACCAACCATCTCAGCCCGGCCCTGGCTCTACCAGGATTCAGATAGATGCATGGATGATGGGCATTGCTTTAGAACTACTACAGTATAACCCCGTTAAACCAAACTTGAAGGGACCCTAGAAATTTGTTTGGATTAACCGATCATTGGTTTAATCAAGCTTTGGCTTTGATGACTTTGACTTTGACTTTGTGTAAGCGTGTATTGCACATGTAATATACAATGTATGTGGACACTTTGATTTTATTTTTTTATGTATGTACAGTATAACCCCATTGAATCAAGCTCCATTAAACCAAACGATCGGTTAATCCAAACTTTTTTGGTGCCCCGGCAAAATACCACCATTTATCATGTAAAAAAGTTGGTGGGCTCTCAGATGACCTTATAACTACATGAAAGTTTGGTTTAACCATACTGGAGTGACCTGGGGTCCAACAATTCTCTTTGGATTAACCGATAATTTGGATTAACCAACTTTGGTTGAACCAAATTTTTTATATGATGAATGGTAGTATTTTGCCAGGCCGCCGAAAAACGTTTGGATTAATCGATCGTTTGGTTTAACCAAGCTTAGTTTAACAGGGTTATACTGTACTTAGCCTCAGACGTCCATATATTGGCTCATCGTGAGCAGGGCCGTGATGTTAATTAAAGTTGCATAGTCCGATGGTTTTGAATTCCTGTATTTTTTCTGAGATAAATATATTTGATCGATGACTATAGTATCTACTTTACATTAGTTCAAAGTTACTTTTATTTTAAATGGTAAACTTTTAAGATATTTTGAGTGCAAACATGGAAAATTAGTTTTGGCAAGCTTGTCAAAACTCTGACACCATAGACTTCTGCAGTAACAGGTTCTGTTAAATTGACTCAGTATTGCCGTCTACGAAGAAACAAATGCTTAATAAGCGCATCAGTATCTAAGTTAGATATATAAAATCAAATCTAGATAATTGGTTTGGTTTTGAAAATTTGATATTTCATTGGACTATGCAGCTTTAATTAAAAGTGACAGCTGTGCACCAATCCACGAGGGTCCACAGCTGTTAAGGTTGCACAATTCGATGGTTAAAGTTGCACAATTCGATGGTTTAAGTTTGTGCCCTAGTTGATTATATATATACACACCCTATCACACACACACACACACACCAAGCCACACACCACCACTCACAGTCACACACCATCCACACACCATTACACACACGATTAGTATTAAACACACACGCACACATCCCAACACACAGTCACACATCCTCCACCCCCAGACATCCTTGCACCCCCCAAACACACTCCCTTCACACACCAACATATACACTCACACACAGTCAGTCTGACTTTTAATGACGTTGATCTTTCTCAATTACATTTTCTTAATCACGTTCTGAGAAGCCATTGTTCATAAAAGATCCTATCTCTTGCTGGGTTAATTCATGCTGTGGTATCGGTAAGCACATCTTCCCAAGCCCCCTCCTCTTCTCAGTGATTGGACAAAGCAGTCCCGATGAGTCAGATTCAGAACAGAATAAACTGAGGAAACTCAGAAAGTTCTAAGGCAGAAAGTGAAGGAAAGTGGTTTACAACTCACTATGCAATCCCTATTAATGGCCCTGTCTCATGACGTATCTCGCCAGCGCGCCGCCAATGCGTAAAATCACCTTTTTACCTCGAGAAGCATCAAACTTTTCGGCAGTGGGGGGGGGGGGGGGGGGGGGGGGGGCAAAGTTGGACGTATACATACCGTATACACAGTGTATGGCCAACATTGACCAATGTATGGCTAACGTACCTCCCGGCAAAAAATGATCGAATTACGCTCACAGTACATTCACAGAACGCCGGTGAACGTTATATATGTTATTCGATCGCCAGAACTACGCGTCATACATTACATACGTCAAGACATGCTGGAGAAATGCTAAATGTATGTTAGACGTACATTAGGCATATGTTATCCATGCATTGTCAGTACGCGGACTGTACGTTCCCACTGCCTTCAAAGTAGGTCAACTTAGGTCAATGTAGTGCACCGTAGTGCAACATAGTGAACAATGTTTGACTAACATACATCTAACATACATCGATGTACGCCTAACACTTACATAACGTACGGAGGACTAAAATCTACACGTTGTCGCGCGTTGTCATGCGTCGAAAGTTTTTTACATGCACAAAACTTTGCCGACCCCCTTACGTGCAACGCTGTATCTCGACGTACATTGACGTATCCCAACACGCGCCTAATGCTCGCGTAACACATACTGATGTATCCCGATGTAGCGGCAAAAAATCACATATGTCGATGTATGTTGGCGCGAAGCATCATAATGTGACAGCACCATAAAGCAGCATAATGGGGTGAAAGTATCAAATTGTCGAAACCCAAACATTGACCCAGATTTGATCTTAACCAACTTAGAAGTTAGCTACTGAAAACTATCGGACTTGGCATGCTATATATTAATTATTAGCTTGTTACATTAATTGAAAGGAGCTTCAATTTCAAATGGGTTAATGTTGTTTGTTTGTTAGAGTTTTACATCCTGGCAACACCTAAGGTCATATCAGGACATGTACCGACTTGTGACAGTGATTGGTGTCACGTCCTGGCAGCATCTAAGGTTATATCAGGACGGGTACCGACTTGTGACAGTGCACACTCATGATGACTTTATAGTGCTGCCCCACTGCGAAATCAGGCCACCAGCACCATGACTTGATTTCCCACTCAGTGACATTATCCGGATACTGTGCTAACCAGTCATTGCCCTATCCTAGTAATGCCAAGCGTCAGGCTAAGTAGTGACAAGTATCAATGTTGTAAGTCATTAGTTTGACTTGACCAGGGCCCAAATGTATGATGCCGGGTTAGCGATCCTAACCCGCGCGTCGTGCGGATTTCCCGGGTTAGCTGGCAAAAGTGTCAATGTATGTGCCCGGTTTATGCAAACACCGTGAGAGTTAACGTCGCCTACACTAATACCAAGCCTTAGGTGGTTTAACGTCGGGGTTAGGCGCCGATTCGGCCCAAATCTGTTTAAAGCGAGCATATTTAACAGAATTACATATGCAATAAGTGGAATTTTATCAATTTAACCCTAAATCCGAACCGTTATTAACGCTGCCGCCACATTAGCGGTGATATTAATAGTGTCGAATCGACGAATGTAACATCGCCACTGCCGCAGCGATGTCGATATCCATACTGTCGAACGTCAACTAAACATCGCCGCAGCGGCGGCAATATATTAGGCCCAAATCTATTCAATGCGATCATATTTAACAGAATTACATACGCAATAAGTGAAATTTTATCAATTTGACCCTAAATTCGAACCGTTATTGACGCTGAATCGACGAATGTAAACTAAAACAAATAGCGTTGCTCGCCAGCTACAGGCTAACCACTAAGTAGGCTGCTGGTTCCTGCCCACCGATATTGTCAAATAGCGGTGCTCGCCGGGTACAGGCACAGAGGGATTTCCCAAATCTATAAATAACGCATTGGTTAGCTAACTCCGCCGCGCTTTGGTCAAATACATTTCCCATGACACATATTCCAACACCGACGTTAGCTAACTCGCCGCCCGTCTTTAACATAGGAGCCGATAAAAACTTGGTCTTACATTTGGCCCCTGGTATAACACCCAACCTTCTGCATGAGAAGCCTGCGCTCTACCGATTCGGTAACTGTTTTGATTGATTGATTGGTGGTTGCTTTACGCCGTGTCGGCAGCATAGGCCATATTCACGGCGAGAAATGTTTGTTTTTTGTTCAAACCATCGCTTTTACATGTAAAAGCAGACAATCAATTATGTGCCAATAGACACTAATTAAATTAGAAAGCTCACAATCATATATCTGTGGTCAAGGGAAACAAGTTCCCATAGAAAAAGAAAAGTTTCATTAATAATTAATAGAATCCATTTAGTAAACTATATAAGGTGGTACAGTCCAGCTGCCCTCAAAAAGGCTAAAATGTTTTCCTGTTTTACCTTAGTAAAAAGGTCATGCATACTGTCTGCAGTGTAGAACCGTTGGCGCAGGGCCAAAAAATCAACGCAACTTAGTCAAATGTGTTTGAGTGTCAGTGGGGACTGACACCCAATACATTCAGGGGGAGGTTCCCCCTTGAGCAGAAAAGCATGTGTAAGCCACGAGTGGCCAACACGGCAGCGGCTAAGGACCACTTGGTCCCGCCGACCTCCCGCATGAGTCTGTGGTGGCTTTCCCATAGATGGTTCAATTTCTTTAAGTTTATTGATGTTTTCATCCCACTCATGTTGCCATTTGGATTTTATGTGGGTGGCTATTAGTGGTTTCAGATCAGAGTGAGGGATCAGACACGGTTCAAGATCACAGTTCAGGGCCTTCTTCGCAGCCCGATCAGCTCGTTCGTTTCCTTGTATGCCAGCATGGCCAGGCACCCAGCACAGGTGATATCATACCCATCTGTTGTCAGTTGGTTCATTTTATAAATGACCGTTGCTAGAATAGGGTGATTCGTTTTCAGTCCAGCAACAGCCAGGTAACTGTATCCGGTGGCTAACTTTTGAGATATTTGAAGTGCAAACATACCAAATTAATTTTTTTGCAAAGACCTCAAAATACTGACACCATAGGCAGCTTTCAGCAGTAACATATTCTATTAAATTGACCACAGTAAAACCTCTCTAACCGACCACATCCACAATTCGATCAATCCCCTATATCCATCGCTTTAATTCGGTCCCAAACGATTGCCCATACAATACCATTGTAACAATAACAAATCTCCCTAAGCGGCCACCTCCCTAAATGGACCATTTAAAGTCGGTCCATTGGTCGGTCGATTTAGAGAGGTTTTACTGTATGTATATGTAATTAAATATTCACGATTGCCTACCAGATTTGAGATAAGTTGTTACCCAAAGTTGCCTGCTTGAATAATTCTGAGATAGTATGCATCGTCCATTCGTTAAAGTTGCATGGTCTGATGAATTTTTTATTTTTTTTTAAATCAGTGCACTTATCAAGATTGTATTCTATATATCCAACTTAGATACTGGTGCATTAGCGAAGGATTTGTGACAGCAAATACAGTATAATCAGTGAATGTATTACCCCATCCCCTTGGATACTTACTTTGCTACAGCCATAAAAGGAAGAACACCATTAACCAATTAGGTCAATCTCGTGGCCTCATTAGCCATCAGTGGAAAATACCAGGATACCAGGCAACATTTGAATTAGGTCATCCTCCATCAGGTGGTCATCGCGTGATGTCCATACACGTCATAGCTAGAGCACTTTTGGAAAGCTTGTCAATAGTATGTTGGGTTCTTTCAGCTCAAATTGCTTCAAAATTAGATATTCTTCATCAACATTACTCAGGACTAATGATTAGTAGGTTATAACGATCAATTTGATATATTTATTTTAAAAATAAAACAAAAATTCAAAAGCCATCGGACCATGCAACTTTAACTTGACCAAATACAAATGGTTCTCGGTCCAGCCAGCCATCGGCAATTGCCATATTTCACGGCGTGACTATGGTAACGGCGATAGTTGGCATGGAAACTGGATATATTACCTCAAATCTTAAGTGGAATCTTTGGAGTCGGGTGTGGGGTCGCCACTGGATCTCTCTGTCTATGATATATTAGAGCGTATATATTGCCTGCGTATTTATATTTATGTATATATGTAGCTGGGGTACTGTATATGTATGTATATATATTATATATTTTATATATATATATATATGTACATATATATAACTTATTTCCCATTTCCATCTCATGGAATACATCCACAATATTGCCCTTACATACATACATACATACATACATACATACATACATACATACATATATACGTATACCTCCATGCATACACACATACATACACATATCGTGCCACTACGTAAGTGTATATATATATACTATATATATATATATATATACATATATATATATATATATATCATATATTATATATATATATATATAGCTTGGATATATCTCTATATCCTGGTGTAGTGATGTTTACTACTTATCTATGACTGCTACTGTTCATTGGTGGCCTTGGTTGCACCAGGTGAGAACCGGTCTGGTGATGGCACATAGCCTCCCCCTTGTGTTATTTGTCACTACTGTATTTACTGATCTAATTACCACCCGGACTCGCCAGGCGAGAGGTGGGCGTGCCTTCTTTTTATACAACCATGGGACTTTCCTCGAGTCTATATATTTTTTACACAGATAGGTGACTTTGTGAGTCGATCCGCTACGAGACGTGGTGTGTTTTGTACAATTAATTATCTCGATGACTTTGCCTTTATAGGCCATTCTAGACAAGTTTGTTTGAATAATTTAGTAATAATTAACTAAATATTACAACATCTAGGCTTTTTCATTAGTTATTAAAAAATACGACCCCCCCCCCCATCGCAATGCACAGTATTCTTGGGTATCAAAATTGATACCGTTAACCTCCAATTACGCCTACCTGAGAAAAAAATTGATTAAACTAATCAAAACTTTGAAACCTTTTCTGAACATTCATAAAGCAACTAGACGAGAACTAGAACAGCTGGCTGGCCATCTGTCACACTGCGCTTCCGTTATATGAGGCGGCCCTTTGTTTTAATCATCCGTAAGAGTAGTGCATATAATTATATACATACACACACATATATATATATATATATATATATATATATATATATATATATATATATATATATATACACACACACAGTAAAACCTCTCTAACCGACCACCACCACATATCGACCACTCCCCTATATCGATCACTTTATTTGGGTCCCAACAATACCCTTGTAAGTTGTAAGGATATTTTAACTCCCTAAACAGACCACCTCCCTAAATGGACCACTTAAAGTCGGTCCCAAGGTCGGTCGATTTAGAGAGGTTTTACTGTATATATATATATAATATAAGTTTATAAGTATATAACATTTCCCATTCACATTTCACGGAAGACAGTCCACATGTTGCCCCTACTTAGGTGAATATATACACATATGTAGTGCTCATGTGTAGATGTGTGTATATATAACTTATTTCTCATTTCTATTTCGTGGAATACAGTCTGTATCGTGTCCCCTATAATACAGTTACTGTAGTGGCTAGTCCCCCATATAATACAGTTACTGTAACATGCTAATCCCCGGATATAATAGTTACTGTAATGACTAATCCCCCATATAATACAGTTACTGTAATGGCTAGTCCCCCATATAATACAGCTACTGTAACACGCTAATCCCCCGGATATAATAGTAATACAGTTACTGTAATGACTAATCCCCCATATAATACAGTTACTGTAACAGCTAGTCCTCCATATAATACAGTTACTGTAATGGCTAGTCCCCCGTATAATACAGTTACTGTAATGGCTAATCCCCCATATAATAGAGTTACTGTAACGGATACTTCCGTCTATAATACAGTTACTGTAATGGTTAGCCCCCATATAATACAGTTACTGTAACGGTTAGTCCCCCATATAATAAAGTTACTGTAACGGTTAGTCCTCCATATAATACAGTTACTGTAATGGTTAATCCCCATATAATACAGTTACTGTACTATATATATATTTATATATATATATATATATTTATATATATACACACACACGCACACATAAACAGACTGAAAAGATGGAGGTATGGGTTGGAGTCAACATGTGCAAGTAGTAAACCCTGATGTAACGCATGCCTAGAGTACAGGCAAGTGTTTCTCGGAACCAAAGCTCACACAATTTATAAATAAATTTGCTCCATTCGTGTATTTGGTTGTGTTCTACCTCTCCTCGCAGCTGAAATGAATGGCAAAGTGGTGGATGAACGCGCGCTGATCTACTTTATAATTAGATCTAGTCGGTGTTCCACAACATTCATCACATTAAAGTTGCATAGTCCGATGATGTTGTTTGTTGTTTGTTTGTTGTTGTTTTACGTCCTAGCAACATCTAAGGTCATATCAGGACGGGTACCGACTTGTGACAGTGCGCACTCATGGCGACTTTATAGTGCTGTCCCACTGGGAAACCAGGCCGCCGGCACCATGACCTGGTATCCCACTCAGTCACATTATACTGACACTGAGCACACCAGTCCTTGCCCTTTCCTAATAATGCCGAGCGCCTGGCTAGGAAGCGACAAGTATCAATTTTAAAGTCATTGGTTTGACTCGACCGGGACTCGAACCCACGACCCCACGATCTACCAGCACGGGAGACGGACGCTCTAACTCATTCGGCCATCCCGTCTGGTATGCATAGTCCGATGAAGCATCACATTTTTAAAACTGAGACAATTATCTAAATGTGATTCTACATACCTAACTTAGATACTGATGCACTTATTAAACATGTTTGGCCACATAGAAGGTAATACTGAATCAATGTAATAGAACCGGTTACTGCAGAAGTCTATGGTGTCAGAGTTTTGGCATGCTTGCCTAAATTAATTTTCCACGTTTTAACTTCAAATATCTCAAAAGGTAGCCATTTTAAATGAAAGTTACTTCAAACTAAAGTCAGATATATTATAGCAATCGAATTAATATCTTTATCTCAGAAAAATGACAGAAACTCAAAACCATCGGACTATGCAACTTTAATATTATTCTCTGCTTGTAGGGGTGGGGTGGGGGGGAAGGGGGGGGGGGGGTCAGTATACTAGGGTTCCCGTACTGTATTCACTTTCCTTCTGGAGAACTCCCAGATGTGGCGGTGGGGTAATTTGTAGTGGGGTTTCTCTTCATCTCCATCCCCTCCCCTCTAGTGGGTCGAGCTGGCCCGAGATAAGATACAAGTGGCAAAAGTTACTTTAAGTCTATAGCCGTGTTCACACGGACAAAATGTGAGGCGTATCACACAAATCGAATCAGGTGAGGCGAATTAGGCGCCCGTTCACACGGACACTGCGTGAGGCGGAAGTGGATATCTGCGCATGAGTAAGTTCAGCCTAACGCAGCCGATTTTGGGTTCGACGCATGCGGCACCAGAGAGTGTGGGTTCGACCTAGATATGTATTTAATGATTCGCATTGGTTGGAACGGTCAAAACTTCTGCTGGGCAGTGAAAACCCTAAAAATAAATGATAAAAAAAATATCTGTGCACCTCTAGCAGGTTCATAGAGCAAATAATACAATATATGCTTTTGATCGACCGGAAAGTCAACAAAGTGAGCTCTCGACTGCGCATGCGTGTGAGGTGCTTAATCCGCCTCAGTGCGTCCACACGGACAAAAATTATCCGCATCACAGGAATCGATTCACGTAGACTACCTCGCTTAGGTGGTTTACACGATCCGCATCACGTGAGTCGAATCAGCCCTAATCCGCCTCAGACGTGCGTTCAGACGACAAATGTGAGGCGAACTATACAAGTCGCTTTCTACGAATCGATTTACATTGTCCGTGTGAACAGGGCTTATAGCCGTGTTCACACGGGCGATGTAAATCGATTCGTAGAAAGCGACTTGTATAGTTTGGGTTACATTTCGCGTGTGAACGCGCGGCTGAGTCGGATTAGGGCTGAATCGATTCCTGTGATCTGGATACTGTAAACCACCTCTTGAGGTAGTTTACATGAGTCGATTTCTGTGAACCGATTTATTTTGCTCATTTGAACGCAACCGACTTACTTGAGGTGGATTAAGGAGGTCACACTATATAATATAATTTGGTCTATGAAACCGCTAGCTGTGCACAGATTTTTTTTTCATCATTTATTTTTAGGGTTTCACTGCCCAGCAGAAGTTTTGACCGTTCCAAACCAATACGATTCAGTCCATACATATCTAGGTCGAACCCACACTCTCTAATGCCGACGTCGATGAACCCAAACTGGCGCTGGTTAGTCTGGACTTGCTCATGCGCAGATATCGATTTCCGGCCCAAGTACTGCCCGTGTGAACGCGACACTAGTTCGGTTCATATGATCCGCCTTGTATAAATCGCTTTAAACTTTTCCCGTGTGAACACGGCTTAAGTGTGTGCGTGTGTGGTGGTGGTGGTTGTGTGTGTGTGGTTGTGGTGTGTGTGCGTGTGTGGCTGTGTGCACTTGGGTGGCTATGTGCGTGTGTGCTGGCGTGTAAGTGGGTATGGCTGTGTGTGTGTGTGTGGCTCTGGTGCCTGCATGTGTGTGGGCGCATGTATGTGGTGGTGTGTGTGTATGTGTGTAGCTCTGTATGATTGTGTGGTTGTGTGCGCGTATGTGGCTATGTGCCTATGTGTGATTGCGTGACCGCATGCGCGTGCGGTGGTTGTGTGTGTGTGTGGTTGTGTGGTTGTGCGTGCGTATTTGTGATTGTGTGCGTGTGTGGTTGTGTATGCCTGTGGTTGTGTGCGTGGCTGTGTTTACGCGTGCTTGCGTGGATGTGTGCGTGTGTGGTAGTGTGTGTGGCTGTGCGTGTGTGTGTGGATGTGTGCGTGTTTGTAGATGTGTGCGTGCGTGGTGGTGTGTGTGGCTCTGCGTTCGTGTGTGGTAGTGTGTGTGTGTGGCTGTGCGTGTGTTGATGTGTGTGCGTGTCTTGCTGTGTACTTGCTCTCTCTCTCCCCTTCTCTCCTCTCCCTCTACCTCTCTCTCCCTCTCTCACTCTCCCTCTCTCAATCTCTCCCCCTCTCTCCCTCTCTCCCTCCCTCCCCCATGGTTCACTCTTTCCTCCATTCATCTCTTCTCCCCCCCCCCCTTCCCTCCCCCCACCTTCCCCCCCCCCTCCTCTCTTCCTCTCTACCCCTCTTCCGCTCCCCCCCCCCCCTCACTCACTCTCTCCCTCTCTCTCCCCCCTGCATGTTTCGCTCTTTCATCTATTCATCTCTTCTCCTCCCCCCCCCCTCTCCCCTCCCTCTCCCCTCCCTCCTCTCCCACTCTCTCCCTCGCTCCCTCCCTCTCTCCCTCCCTCTCCCTCGCTCCTCTCTCTCCTTCTCTCCTTCTCTCCCTCTCTCCCTACCCAATGTTTCACTCTTTCGTCTATTCATCTCTTCTCCCCCCCCCCACCCCTTTTCCATCCCTCCCCTCTCCCTCTCCTCCTCCTCTCCCTCTCCCCCTCTCCCCTCTCCCCCCTCTCTCTCTCCCCCTCTCCCCCTCTCTCCCCCTCTCTCCCTCTCTCCCTCTCCCCCTGCCCCCCCCCCCCTCTTTCTCGCTCCGTTCATTCTACCTTTCTAGTTCCCTTTGATCAGTGACACCTGGTCAGGTGGTCGTATCGGCACGAGTGCTGTCTGGCTTCCTATGCGGGAGGTCGTGGGTGCGAACCCCCTGTAGAGTCACACCGGTGACTTACAAATTTTATACTAGTCGCCACCTAGCCTGGCACTTGGCATTACTATGGTAGGACAAGGACATGCTTGGCTCAGTATCAGGATAATATGACTGAGCGGAATATTGTGCAGGCGTCCCGGTCTCCCAGTAGGACATAACTATATGAGCGCCACGAGTGCGCACTGCCCTAAGTCGGTTTGTACCCGTCCTGATATGAGCTTGCATGTTGGTAGGACATAAAACCCCTCCAACAAATTAACGTGGTGAAAGGTTGTCAAGGGTGTGGGGAGCAGGTGCTGAGGTCAGGGGTCAATGGTCGTGTAAATAACCCACAGAGCTGGTACGACCTTCAGCTGGAAGCTTTTTTTTCTTCCCGCTGCGCTGGGTGTCCATGGCGTTGGTTGTTGGAGTTTTACGTCCTGGAAACATCTACGGTCATATCAGGACGGGTACCTACTTGTGACAGTGTGCACTCATGGTGACTGTATAGTGCTGCCCCACTGGGAATTCAGGCTCCCGGCACCATGACCTGATATCCCACTCAGTCACATTATCCTAACACTGAGCTAACCAGTCCTTGCCCTATCCTGTTAATGCTGAGTTCAAGGTTAGGAAGTGACAAGTATCAATTTTTTGTAAGTCATTGGTTTGACTTGACTGGGAACCAAGCTCCTGACCATCCGCAAGCGAGGCACGCGCTCTACCGATTCAGCCACTGCGCTCGGTGGGTGTCCATGGGGAATTGTTCCTCCACATTGAGGGCTCGTCACTCACTACCCAGCCTGGCAATCGGCATTACCAGGATAGGGAAAGAACTGGTTAGCTCAGTATCACGATACTGTGACTGTGTGGGATATATCAGATCATGGTGCCGGTGGCCTGGTCTCCCAGTAGGGCAGCACTATAACATCACTATGACTCATCAGTGCGCACTGTCACAGGTCGTCCTGATATGACTTTAGATGTTGCTAGGACGTAAAACTCTAACAAACAAAACAAAACAGCAGCCCTGGCTATCACAGGGCTGCGGGAGTAATTAGGTTAGTTGGTTGTTGGAGTTTTATGTCCTGGCAACATCTAAGATCATATCAGGACGGGCACCGACTTGTGACAGTGTGCACTCATGGGTACTTTATAGTGCTGCCTCACTTGGAGACCAGGCCGCCAGCACCACGACCTAATATCCCACTCAGTCACATTATGCTGACACTGATCCAACTAGTCCTTGTTGTATCATATAGACCCATTTCAATGTTTATAAACATTGTGTATACGCGCGCAGTTCGGCTGCAGAACGGAGGCACACTGCCATTGAGTTTGATGGTACACGCAGTGCAAAACGTTTATTTTATTCAAAATTCATAGAAATGCAGAACTCTAACCTTATAAATTTAATATAATCTATTCGCTGAATATGTTTTCTATATGTGTTCCAAGCGGGTTGCTTCTAGGTGGTGTAGTTTTAGAGATATTTCACTTTTTCTGTATGAAGATTGCTCACGGCCATTGACAATGCATCGAGTTTGCCGGTACGGGCAGTGCAAAACGTTAGTTTGTTCCAAGCGGGTTGCTTCTAGGTGGTGTGGTTTAGAGATATTTCACTTTTTCTGTATGAAGATACTTCAAGATTGCTCACAGCCATTAACAATGCATTGAGTTTGCCGATACGCGCAGTGCAAAACGTCTATTTTATTCAAAATTAATAGAAATGCAGAACCCTAACCTTATAAATTTAATATAATCTATTCGTTGAATATGTTTTCTATATGTGTTACAAGCGAGTTGCTTCTAAGTGGTGTGGTTTTAGAGATATTTCACTTTTTCTGTATCAAGATTGCTCATAGCCATTGAGTTTGCAGTGTGACAGTGTGCTGTCCTGCAGCCAAAAGGTGCGCGCACTGACCTAGATAGCTACGCTGATGTCATATGAAATAGGTCTATAAATACCGAGCGCCAGCAAGGAAGCGACAAGTATCAATTGGTTTGCCTCGACCGGGAACCGAACCACCGATTCGGCCATGGATTGGGTCGGACTCAAACTCGCAACCGGACACGTGACGTCACGCCACAGGGTGTGTGTGCTAAGTTGGTCGTAATGTGAGCATTGCGTTTGATGCGAGGCAGGGAAGGAGTACCCCCCCCCCCCCCCTCTGCCCCGCCGCTCCGGCTTTCTCACCTTCCCGCTTTCTTCTCCCTCACGGCTTTCTCACCTTCCCGCCTCCTCCCTTATAAGCCTCACGCCCGGCCGCCTCCAGCCACTCGCCCTCCACGCTGCCTCTCCTGCCACTGGAACAACCCTCAGACTCTATACTGTAGGCTCCCTCTGAGCTCATTGACATTACTCCTAACACACTCTTATGTAATATTATCCTTACCATGTTCACCTCTGTATACTTTCCTACTGATTTACCATTACCCTGTTGACCTTTGACCTTGTCTGTATTATGCTCTTTGCATTTACCATTACCCTGTTGACCATGTAGTCATTTTACTCCTGCATTAACCTGTCAGAGGCACTTCAATAAAAGTGTTTTTTTTCCAACCTCGCCGCCTCTTCCTTCCTTGTCGCGCATCATCAGGTGTCGCGCATCATCAGGTTTTGATCAAATAGATATGAACCAATTTTTCACCTTGAATAAAAGAGGCAGCCGGGGCCATAATCTCAAACTAGTAAAACCCAGAGCCGTTTCAAAATTAAGGCAACACAGTTTCTCAAACAGGATCATAAATATATGGAATAGTCTCCCACAAAATGTTATAGATGCCGGCTCAATAAATTCATTCAAGAACAGATTAGAAAAAGCATGGGCTGATGATCCAGGGAAATTTGACCACTTATTCACCACATGCTACTAATTTATTCCTTGTGTTGCTAATTACTTGCACTCAAGCAAAAATGAGAGACAAATAAGTGTTCACACTTCCTGTCTACCAATCGCTATATCGCTATATCAGAGCGTCACCAATCAGTGACGCACGCCGGGTACCAGCAGGTGGCGCTGGGTCCTGTCTGCCTGTAGGCATGTGGTGCCCTCTAGAGGCCACCCAGTGCGCACCTGCCCTCGGTTTAGTGCGTCTGGCGCCGTGTTCGGTGCGCGCTTCCGGTGCGCGCATGACACACGCAGATCAGAACGAGGCTAAGATCCTATGAGCACGTTACGTCCGTCATATCCGGCATGGGCAAGTGACACGCGTTCTTTTGTGGTTTTTTTTGTGTGTAAATTGGGCGCACTGATAATGAAAGCAGTCTTTGTCGCATCACGACCGACAGCATGATGATGATGTTGAAATTGGGCGCAATGTTAGCATTACACTGGATTTAGCGGGAATGTCCATCAACCATCTCTCCGGCCACGTATAAGACACATTTAAGTTTGTTTCTCATTCTTGACACTTGCTGCTTATCGGAAAGAGTAGCCTATGTGGCGGCAGCGGGTTTCCTCCAAAGAAATATGTCAAAATGGACATATGTTTGATGTCCAATAGCTGATGATAAAAATCAATGTGCTCTGGAGGCGTCATTAAATAAAACAAGCTTTCCTTCCTTTTCCCCCGTTCTGGACAAGAATTAGGAGATAATGCGCAACATCAGCAAGAAAACTTGCAATTTAGGGAATTAGTGAAAAATTGTTCGCATTGAATAGGATTTTGATCTTGTTCAAGAAGAGCATAGTCATCCGTGTAGGTGTGATTGGACTATTGCATCCTACTACTGGTTATTTTCTGCACGATGCTGTTCAATTTCTGTATGTTTAAATGCTGTGTCGGTGCGAGCGAACATAAGGTCGGAATGTTAAGACGTAACAAACTACTCTACCCCACCCACCCACCCCCCACACACGTTGGCGAATCAGTTTGAACTCTGGCTTCCCATGTCCAAGGTCATGAGTTCGAATCCTGGCAAAGTCACTCCACTGACTTACAAAATTGATACTTCTCGCTACCTAGCCTAGCGCTCAGCATTACCAGATTATGGCACTCTCTGGTCACCATTTGGTCACTGTCTGGTTATCATCTGGTCACTCACTGTCTGGCCATTGTCCAGTCACTGTCAGGTCACTGTCTGGTCACTCTGTCCGGTAACTATCTGGTAACTGTCTGGTCACCATTTGGTCATCCATCAGGTCACCATCCGCTCATTTTGTGGTCACTGTACGATCACCATCTGGTCATTGTTTGGTCACCATCTGGTCACTGTCTGGTCACCATCTGGTCAGCATTTGGGCACTGTCCAGTCAATATTTTGTCAACATCTGGTTACTGTCCAGTCACCATCTGGTCACAGTCTAGTGACCATTTGATTTTAGCGACCACTCTCTACTTCCCCTTCCCTGTCCTCTACCACCACTACGCTGGTGACAAACAGGATATTCCGACATGTGGTCATGTGGAGAGGTGATAATGTAATCAGACCGCACCTGGACTGTTCTCAAAATAGCAGCAGGGACAAGACGGACATGACGCACAGTTGGCGAGGTAATCTGTAACCGGAAATGAAGTCAGCGCTAATATAGTCACTGAAGAGTCACTGGATATATTATATTACATTACAATATCAGGTATGAAAGATCTCCGCGGTTCGCGGATTTCCACGAATTTCATATTGACTGTTTAACGTTGAATAAAATGGCAAGGAATCAGGATGTATATGACACTAATTAGTTATTTCGAATCCTGTTCCGATATGACCTTAGATTTTGCTAGAACGTAAAACCCAAACAAGAACGAGTTAGATATGGGCGATAATATAGGCGCAATGAGGATAGTTGAAACCTGACTTCCGGAATTTCCCCCGCGATTCCCTGACACTGTTAATGCAATGAAGGAAAAATCCGTGAAAAATCCGCTATCGGTGTAATAATCTCGACTTGATTTCCGCATGTGTTTTTTGTCAGAGACCACTTTCATCCTGCATTATACAGGGATGAAAGATCTCGGACATTTCGGGGATTTCCACGAATTTTGTTAATCTGCAATTTGTGTTATTTCTGAACCATCCTGCACATCCTACAATATTTCTACGTATTATAAACTATTCGACATATCTTTTCCATAGCTTCAGTCCTTCCTGGGGGACTGGTGGAACTCTGGGATTCCTGTATTATAAAAATTTTCGTCTGACAGGTGTACTTTTCTGCATATGTTCCACCGCTGCTGGTTGGACTTGTGTACATCTGAATGAGTGAAGGGGAGAGCTGTGTGATGAGTTGTGTGATGAGTTGTGTGTTGACATTTGTGTTGAATTGTATGTTGAGTTGTGTGTTGAGCTGTACGGTGAGCTAAGTGATGAGCTGTTGATGAGTTCTGTGATGATTTATGTGATGAGTTGTGTGATGAGTTCTGCGATGAGTTCTGTGATGACTTATGTGATGAGTTATGTGATGAGTTGTGTGATGAGTTGTGTGATGAGTTCTGGAATGAGTTATGTGATGAGTTTTGGAATGAGTTGTGTAGTGAATTGTGTGATGAGTTGTGTGGTGAGTTGTGTGGTGAGTTCTGGTATGAGTTGGGTGATGAGATCTGGATTGAGTTGTGTGATGAGTTATGTGATGAGTTGTGTGATGAGTTATGGAATGAGTTATGTGATAAGTTGTGTGATGAGTTGTGTGATGAGTTGTGTGATGAGTTGTGTGATGAGTTGTGTGATGAGTTGTGTGATGAGTTGTGTGATGAGTTGTGTGATGAGTTGTGTGATGAGTTGTGTGATGAGTTATGTGATGGGTTATCTGATGAGTTGTCTGATTAGTTGTGCAATGAGTTATGTGATTAGTTATGTGATGAGTTGTGCAATGAGTTATGTGATTAGTTATGTGATGAGTTGTGTGATGAGTTGTGTGATGAGTTCTGGAATGAGTTATGTGATGGGTTGTGTGATGAGTTTTGGAATGAGTTGTGTTGTGAGTTGTGTGATGAGTTGTGTGGTTAGTTGTGTGGTGAGTTCTGGTATGAGTTGTGTGATGAGATCTGGAATGAGTTGTGTGATGAGTTATGTGATGAGTTGTGTGATGAGTTATGTGATGAGTTGTGTGATGAGTTTTGGAATGAGTTATGTGATAAGTTGTGTGATGAGTTGTGTGATGAGTTGTGTGATGAGTTGTGTGATGAGGTGTGCGATGAGTTGTGTGATGAGTTATGTGATGGGTTATCTGATGAGTTGTCTGATTAGTTGTGCAATGAGTTATGTGATGAGTTATGTGATGAGTTGTGCAATGAGTTATGTGATGAGTTGTCTGGTGAGTTCTGTAATGAATTATAACCGTGATTCTTTGATTTTACAGGCCAACGATTCTGACACCTACGACTGTGAGATCGACATGGACGAGTTGCTAGATGTCGATGAGGAGCCAGAGCGAAGGGCATTTGTTTTGGTAAGTAGCTCAGCTCCTAAATTAATCTTGGACCAGACGGGATGGCCAAATGAGTTGAGCGTCTGTCTCCTGCTTTGATAGATCATGGGATTCGTACCCATGGGTTCGAACCCTGGTCAGGTCAATGACTTAAAACTTTATACTTGTCACTTCCTCGCCAGGCGCTCTCCATTATTAGGATAGAGCAAGGACTGGTTGGCTCAGTATCAGGATAATGTGACTGAGTGGGATATCAGGTTATGGTGCTGGTGGCCTGGTCTCCCAGTGGGTCAGCACTTTATTTGCCATGAGTGCGCACTGTCATAAGTCGGTACCCATCCTGATATGAGCTTAGATGTTGCCAGGACGTAAAACCCTAACAACCAACCAACCTAAGTTAATCAGTCAGGGAGAAGTATATAACAGAGACCAAAGAATACACGATTTCACCTACCAACCCGTGAAGCCAACGACCGTTGTTACCAATTCACCCATCCCGTCTTTGCAGTCTGTATCTATGGAAACTTAAAACAACTCCATGATCTCATAATGGGAAAGTGTGTTTGGGTGTGTGTGGGGGGGGGGGGGCAGGAGGGAGGGGGTGGGTAAGTAGTGACTGCCCTAATTCAGTGGTGAACAGATAGGTGGAGCTTTAAATGGCTAATACCCTGATATATGTGATATATAACGTATTATATGAATATAAAGGGGCGCAGCATTCTTGTGATATTTATTCCGCTTTTATTATGCATGCTATTTATTATTTACTCACACTGCCTGATTAGGCGATTTGCTGCGGGCCGGATCCTGCCTGGCGAGTTTGGCGCCACCAGCCCCTAGTCACGCACTTTTCCACACTGTGTGTGTCACATGAGCCTAGATTTCAAACTTTTGTATTAGGTAGGGCAGTATATTGCTCGGCCAGAGCCTTGGTCAATAAAATCTGAGGCTTCCACCACTCCTCGCTTTGTGTCTTTCTCCTACAAGGGCGTAGCCATCTCTTATATATATATCAGGGATTAAAGATCTCCGCGATTTCGCGGATTTCGGCGATTTTTTATATTTACTGATTAATGTTAAACAAAATGACAAGGAATCTGGATGTATATGACAACAATTGGGTTCGAAACCTATTCTTATATGATCTTAGATGTTGGTAGAACAGAAAACAAGAATGAGTTAGATATGGGCAATAATATAAGCACAACAAGGGTAGTTGAAACCTGACTTCCAGCATTTTCCCACGATTCGCTGGCGGTACTAATCCTATCGAAGAAAATCTGCGTTTTCACAGAAATTCGCCGTCGGTGTAATAACCTCGGCTTGATTTCTGCGATTTTTGCTGAAGACCACTTTCATCCCTTAATTGATACTTGTTGCTACCTAGCCTGGTGCTCGGCATTACTAGGATATGGCAACTTGCTCAGTGTCAGGATAATGTGACTGAGTGGGGATATCGGATCATGGTGCCGGCATGGTGCCGGTATTATCCCCATGATAATAGGGGGAGTCTAATTCGCCCCCACCACCCCCTTCTGCGAATGGGGTGTTCCTCGCGTTTGCTGCACCGTATGCCCCCAAACTGCCAATTTTCACTCTCAATTTTTGTTATTTAATTGGAGATGATTGGTAGGGGCTATTTACCCGTACCGAACTCATCTCAACACTGCATACCAAACATTGTCTCATTTGTTCCACCAACATAGGGTATTATTATATATATAATATGCATAACATATGTAACATATGTAACATATGTAATATATGTAACATATGTAATATATATAACTTGTGTAATATGTAATATATGCAATGTATGTAATATATATATATATTATATCCATAATAAACACATAATAAAATATTATTTAATTATTATATTTATTTTATATCTTATATTTATTTCGTATATATATTTTATTCAATTATATACAGAAAAACCTCTTTAAACGCCCACCTCCACAGATCGACCACTCCCCTATATCGATCGCTTTATTTGGCTCCCAACAATACCATTGTAAGGATATTCTAACTCCCTAAACTCCCTAAATGGACCAGGATCCGATTTAGACAGGTTTTACTGTATATATATCATATATATATTTATATATTATGTATATAATATGATAAATATCGTGATATATAGGCTTGATTGGTGTGATATGGGACTGGATGATACATCACCAACGATACATTTGCTGCCGTCACCTGCCAGTATTCAATGAACGTCTCCCGGTGGTGGCAGCACTATAAAGTCAACATGGATTGCGCACTGTCACAAGAGACCAGACGGAATGGCTGAATGAGTTGTGCGTCTGTCTCCCGTTTTTGTAAATCGTGGGATTCGAGCCCATGGATTCGAACCCTGGTCGAGTGAAACCGATGACTTAAAAATTGATACTTGTCGTTTCCTAGCTACGTGCTCGGCACTATTAGGATATGGCAAGGACTGGTTGGCTCAGTGTCAAGATAATGTTACTGAATGGGATATCAGGTCATGGACCTGGTGGTCTGCTCTCCCAATGGGGCAGCACTATAAAGTCGCCATGAGTGCACGCTATCACAAGTCAGTACCCATCCCGATATGACCTTTGATGTTACCAGGACGTAACACTCCAACAAACAACAAAAACAACACTGTCACGAGTCGGTAATTGTCCTGATATGACTTTAGATGTTGTTAGGATGTAAAACTCCAACAAACCAACATTTCACTCTTCGATCAGTATTGCGGCGTTCCGGGACAGAGATAGAACCCACACTGACAGACTCCAATGCCCGGATATATGGCTTAATTACCAACAGGGGCCCCCTGACCCCAATTGTGGACATCGTGACACGCATGCGCGTCAGGGTTTAAAAAAAAAAAAGATGGTTTATGCATGTTGTTTAAAGTTGCATAATTTGATAGTAGTATGGCTTTTCCATGTTTTCTTTCTTTTGTCCCCCCCCCCCTTTTTTGAATAAAAAGATTAGGTTGGTTATTATAATCTACCTTAGTTTGAAGTAACTTTAATTTTAAAGGGTTAACTTAGGAAATAATTGAAGTGAAAACATTCCAAATTAATGTTGATGTGCATGATGAAATGCTGGACATCATAGGCTGCAGTAGTTGGTTGGTTGTTGGAGTTTTACGTCCTGGCAAATCACAGGTCATAGCAAGATAGGTACCATACCGACTTATGACAGTGCACACTCATGGTGATATTATAGTGCTGCTCCACTGGGAGACCAGGCCACCAGTACCATGACCTGATATCCCACTCAGTCACATTATCCTGACACTGAGCCAACCAGTCATTGCCCTATCCTAATAATGCTGAGCGCCAGGGTAGGAAGTGGCAAGTATTACTTTTTAAGTCATTCCCATAATCTACCAAAATGGTAGATGGACGCTCAATTCATTCGGTCATCGCATCATGATCTACCAAAATGGTAGACGGACGCTCAACTCATTCGGTCATCCCATCTGGTCCCAAATTTTCGAAGCCGAAGCATTTATCTAGATTTGATTCTACATATCCAGGATTACGTTTTGGTGGCCCATATTTCGCCTTTTCAGCCATATAATGGTTTTAGGTAACACCCCCTCCCCTATCACTGTATCAGCCCTCTTTTTGTGTTTTGTTGTAGTATTTTAATTGCGCAATAGGGGTAGTGAGGCGCCGAGCAATCATGTATCTATCGCCACAATGCGGGAACCAGCAGTGAGTGTGTGTGTAAGTGAGTGTGTGTGGGGGTGTGGTTGTTTGTGTGGCTGGGTAAGTGAGTGCATGTGGGTGTGGGGCGTGTTTGTATGTGTGAGTTCAGTAAGTGAGTCTGTCTATGGGTTTGTATGTGTGTGTGTGGGGGGGGGGGGGTCTGTTTGTGCGGTTTGTATGTGGCTGTGTAATGGCCCTGTCACACTACGACGTAACGACATCAACGTAGGGAGAACGTGAAGAACGTTGAACTTCTTGGCATAGTATGCAAATTTGGGCACAAGTTGAACCTGGATGCAGCGTAGTGGATGAGAGCGTAACGTCGGTAAAGCGTAGTGATACCATCATTCAACGAGAGAGGACAACGTGATGACGCTCACGGAACATTATGAATGTTATTCCATCGCCAGAACTACGTTGCTTTATGTTACCTTACGTTACTTACGTCATTAAACGTTGGTGAAACGCTGAACCTACGTTCTCCTGACATTCTCCTGACGTTCTCCTGACGTTCTCCTGACTTTCCCATTACGCCGCATGGACGTTTCCACCGGCTTTAATGTGGGTCAACAAGTGGAACATAGTGGAACGTAGTGAGGAACGTTTGCCTAACATCCGTTTAACGTCATTGACGTTTGCTGAACGTGAACAGAACGTACGGCGAACATAAACCCTTACGTTCGAGCTACGTCAAAATTTTTGAACATGTCCAAAACCTCGACGTAACTCGACGTAACACGACGTAATGTGACGTAGCTCGACGTCAGTCTAACGTCATTATGACGTCATCATAATGTAATCCAACGTACATCAATGTAATGATGAAAAATCACCATGTTAGGCTCACGTTCGCTCATTACGTCGTAGTGTGACAGGGGTATAAGTGAGTGCATTTGGGTTGGTGTGGGTAGGTGACTGTCTGTGGGTGTGTGGCTGTGTAAATGAGTGCATGTAGATAGGTGTGTGGATAGGTGGGTGGGTAAGTGAGTGCCTCTGTATGTGGGTGTGTGGGTTTGCGCCTGTGTAAGTTAGTACATGCAGGAAGGTGTGTATGTAGGTGTGTGGGTAAGTGAGTGCCTCTGCCTGTGGGCGTGTGGGCATGTGCCTGTGTAAGTTAGTACATGTGTGTATGTAGGTGGGTGGGTATGTGAGTCTGCGTCTATATGTGGGTGTGTGTGTCTGTGTAAATTAGTACTACATGTAGGTAGGTGTGTATGTAGGTGGGTGGGTATATGAGTGCCTCTGTATGTGGGTGTGTGCATGTGTAAGTTAGTACGTGTAGATTCTCGATGTCGGACATCCGGGTACTTTTTGCATTCACACCGCGCGAAGGGTAAAACAAACACCGCTGTCATAGAGACAACATTATCAACACCCTAACTATCACAGTCATTTGTGATTTTTGGTGCTTTAAAAGCAAATTTCTCTTACTTCTATTAAATAGTTCAGATCTTTGTCTACAATTTCACATTCAGCTTTTTTTTATCAGCCAATTGGAAGTTCTTGAATTTATTTTGCGAAAATAGTTTTTGAGGCCATGATCTGGTAAGGCTAACACTGGCACTGACACTCAGAATATCCCAACTTTCACTATTATCTCTGTTTTTAATACTTTCATAGTAAATTGCTCTTAGGTTACATTAAATACTTCAGATCTTCCTCTTCAATCGCGCATTAAGATATTTTTAATCGATCCAATGAAAGCTTTAAAATTTATTTTACAAAAATAAATGCTCCCCATAGACATAGCATTGTTGCAGCACACATCACGGCGGTATTTTACCCTTCGCGGGCTAGTTTCCGGGGTTGTGACGTCACGCCGACATCGAGAATAGGTGTTGGGTAGGTGCGTGGGTAAGTGAGTGCCTCTGTATGTGTGTGTGTGTGTCTGTCTGTCTGTCTGTGTCTCTGTCTGTGTGTCTGTCTGTGTAAGTGAGTGCCTGCAGGTAGGTGTGTATGTAGGTGTGTGGGTAAGTGAGTGCCTCTGTATGTGTGTGTCTGTCTGTCTCTGTCTCTGTCTGTGTGTCTGTCTGTGTAAAGCCGTGTTTACACGGGAAATTGTGAAGCGATTTAGGCAAATCGATTTATATGAAGCGATGTAGTGGCGCGTTTACACGGACTGTGTTTGAAAGTGTGTCGGCGCCGGGAACCAGCAGCCTTAGTGAGCCTGTAGCCGGCGAGTACTGCTATTTGTTTAGTCGCCGCCCAGGAACCAGCTGAATCGCTTCATATAAACCACCTAGCAAGGTGGTTTACATAAAGTGAATCATATGAAGCGAATCAGCCCTAATCCGCCTCAGAGTCGCGTTTACACGGCGAATGTGAGGCGAACTAGGCAAGGCGATTTATATGAAGCGATTTAACTCTCCCGTGTAAACACGGCTTAAGTGAGTGCATGCAGGTAGGTGTGTGGGTACGTGTGTGGGTAAGTGAGTGCCTCTGTATGTGTGTGTGTGTCTGTCTGTGTCTCTGTCTGTGTGTCTGTCTGTGTAAGTGAGTGCCTGCAGGTAGGTGTGTATGTAGGTGTGTGGGTAAGTGAGTGCCTCTGTATGTGTGTGTGTCTGTCTGTGTCTCTGTCTGTGTGTCTGTCTGTGTAAGTGAGTGCATGCAGGTAGGTGTGTGGGTAGGTGTGTGGGTAAGTGAGTGCCTCTGTCTGTGGGGGTGGGGGTATGTGCCTGTGTAAGTTAGTACATGTAAGTAGTTGTGTGTATAGGTGGGTGAGTATGTGAGTGCCTCTGTATGTGGGTGTGTGTGCCTGTGTAAGTGAGTGCATGCAGGTAGGTGTGTGGGTAGGTGTGTGGGTAAGTGAGTGCCTCTGTCTGTGGGTGTGTGTGACTGTGTAAGTGAATGCATGTGGATGGGTGTGTGGTGAGGTGGGTGGGTACCTCTGCCTGTGGGTGTGTTTGTGTAAGTTAGTGCATGCAGGTAGGTGGGTGGGTAGGTTGGTGGGTAAGTGTGTGCCTCTTGTATGTGGGATGTGTGTGTGTGCCTGTGTAAGTGAGTGCCTGTAGGTAGGTGGGTGTGTGGGTGGGTAAGTGGGTTCCTCTGCCTGTGGGTGTGTTTGTGGGGTGTGGAGCTACACCGAATGAGGGGTGAGAGCGCGGAGGGGGGGGGGGAGGGGGGGGGGTACTCGGAGCTCAATCTAAATGATCACAAGTGTACATTGCTGCATTTGAATAATTATCCAATTGTGACATTAGTCCTAGTAAACGGGCTGGATGAATGAGTAGGGCAGGACGCCTACTGCTTCACAATCACATGCGGAAGATTATGGGTTCAATCCCTGGCCCGAGTCAAACCAATGACACTTGTTGCTGCACCGCCTGGCACGCAGCATTGCTAGAATAGGGGTAAGGAGCAGTGGAATGAGGCGAGCCTATTTTCTGCAATTGAAAAATCCCCTGTGTACCGCTGTATAACCCTATGAAACCATACGCTTTTCAAAACCAAGGCAATTACAATCAAACTGCTGCCTCCAGCGTTTCGATGAGACATGCCCCAGGGAAGGGGGAGGGGGAAGGGTGGCGCCCCCACCGCCCCCTTCCCGCCCCACTCTGCCTCCACCCCCCGCACACATGTTGGTGGCATTCAGAAGGTCCCTAGGGACACTATGAGGGTGAGGGCCCTGTGCCCCAAGGTCCAGAGTGAAGTGCTCACCCACAAATTTATTGAAGCTTTTTTTTGTAAATTGATTTTTTGGGGGGTTTTCTTTGTTTTATTGTGGATAATGTGACTGAGCGGGAAATTGGGTCATGGTGTTTGCAGCTTGGTGTTTGGTTTGCCAGTGGGGCAGCACAATAAAGTCGCCATAAGTGCGCACTGCCACAATTCTGTACCCATACTGATATGACCTTAGGTGTTTCCGCGACATAAAACCCAAATAAGCAAACAAACCTGTGTCCTGGACCCTCTTTAAATAGGACTATAATAAATATATTAATTAATTAATTAATTAATTTAAAAAAATGAAATATGCGATTATAAAGGTGGGAATGATGCAAACAAAGGGAACATTGTGTCTGAAGTAGAATTCGAACCTATGATTTTTGTCATTCCAGGGCTAGTGTTCTAACCGTTAGACTATCTAGCCTCCTTGATGCCATCCCCCTATCCACCCACGCATATCAGTCTATGTAGCTGAGACACTGAGAGGTCAGTGCAGGTCACATTATAAGCGTTACGGTCATGCTAAGTCTAGAAGGGCGGCAGCGTGAGAGAATCTATAATTAACGGTGAAATAAATGCTTTTGAAGGTGAATAAAAGGATTTCTTTAAAATTATACACCAATTAGAATTATACACCAGGCGGTGATTGGGTGTAATCTGTTTACATTAATGTTGTCTTTGATCACTGAGGACCAGCAACTTACAAAGTGTCGGGAAAAGTCATTTAATGTAGTCAGTCCCCCACCAGTCACACACACACACTCCTCTCTCCACACACGCCATCGAGTTGCCTCACACCCACACTCAAGCACATGCTTCCACACCCACAACCTTATCCACACCCACACCCACACCCACACTCATGCATACACAGAGAGCCATACCCACACTCATACATACACCCCAACGCACACACATACACCCACACTCATACACACCCACACTCACGCTCAGACATACACCAACAAACACCACCTGGTCTCTCCATGAGGTTTGTTTGTTTCGTTATTGTTGTTTTCCGTCCTAGCAAGATCTAAGGTCATATGAGGACGGGTACCGACTTGTGACAGTACGCGCGCTTGAGGCTTTATAGCGCTGCCCCACTGAGAGACCAGGCCGCCAGCACCATGACCTACTGATATCCCACTCAGTCACATAATCCTGACACTGAGCCAACCAGTCCTTGCCCTATCCTAATAATGCCGAGTGTCTGGCTAGAAAGTGACAAGTATACATTTTGAAGTCATTGGTTTGATTCTACCAGGGTTCGAATCCATGGGTTTGAAACCCCCTATCTCCCAAAACAGGAGACGGACGCTCAACTCATTCGGCCATCCCGTCTGATGGTCCATGAGGGGAAGATCCCTGAAAATCAATTAATGTAGGCTTACCCCTCCTCTATTTTGATCCCCCTCCCTCCCTCCTTCCCTCCCTCCCTCCTTCCTTCCTTCCCTCCCTCCCTCCCTCGCTCCCTCCCTCCCATCTCACCCACTCACCCCCGCTCTCTCTCCCTCCGTCTCTGTCCCTCTCTCCCTCTCTGTCCCCCTTGCTCCCTATCTTCCGTCCTCTCACCCCTCTCACCCCTCTCTCTTCCTCTCTCCCTCCCTCTCCCTCTCTCTTTCTTCCTCCCTCTCACCCTATTCTCCCTCCCCTCTCTCCCCACACCCCCTACTCACCCCCCTCCTCCTCTACCCCTCACTTTCCCGGCTCTCTACTTTCTCTCTCCATCCCTGTCCCTCTGCCTCCCCCTCTCTTTCTCTCTCTTCACATACCCCTCCTTCTCCCGTCACACTCCTCCCTCTCCCCACACGAACCCCAACCCAGCATTTGATTCTCTCCTTTCTTTCTCTCTCCCTCTCTCTGCCTCCCTCTCCCTCTGACTCAGCTTCTCCCTCTCTGTTTCTCTCTTTCCACACACTCCTCCCTCTCTCCCTCCTTATCTCCCACTCTGCCTCCGGTGCTCTCCATCTCTTCCCTCCCCCTACCCTCTCTCTCCCCCTCTCTTTCTTTCTTTCTTTCTTCCTTCCTCTTTCTTTCTTTCTCTGCATCTCTGTATTTCTCCCCCTCTCCCTATTTCCCCCTCTCTCCTCTCTTTCTTTCTTTCTTTCTTTCTTCCTCTCTTTCTTTCTTTCTTTCTCCCCATCTCTGTATGTCTCCCCCCATCTCTCCATCTCCCCCTCTCCCCCGCTTTCTTTCTTTCTTTCTTTCTTTCTTTCTTCCTTTTTCTTTCTTTCTTTCTTTCTTTCTTTCTATCTTTCTTTCTCCCCATCTCTGTATTTCTCTCTCCCCCTCTCCCTATCTCCCCCTCTCTCTCTCTCGCTTTCGCTCTCTTGCTCTCTCCACTGAATCACTCCTCTCTTTCCACCGGGCCTCGCACTCAACCACACCCCCACCCCACCCCTCCCTTCCACGCACCCCCACAACACACACACAACACACACACAACACACACACACAACACACACATTCACACTCACACACTCACACACACACGCGCGCACACGCGTACACACACGCCATCTTATGAGAGATGATAGCTGCGCCCAGCACCCTGGAGCCACGGCCTGAGGTGATATGCCCGGGTGATGGAGGAGCTCTCCTGTGCACAGCGGGCTGTGTCTTGGGGACGTTCTATATGGTGTACCCGTGTTATCCATGCTCATGCAGTCAGTGCCCTGGAGTGTATTGATTACCCCCAGCAGCAAGGGGTTCCAAATGGGGGGTCATACTCATAGGGGCTGGGACTACTACCATTGTACCAGCGCAGCCCATACACAGTCGCTCCTTACCAATCCCGGTGTAGGACGTTCACAACACTACGCCGTTGAAAACACTACGGTAGTGTTTTCAACTTAAGTTCAAAACACTATGGTAGTGTTTTCAACTTATGTTAAAAAGACTACTTTTAAGTTCAAAACACTACTCCTACATACATCCAAAACACTATCCAGCTTCAAAACACTATCATAACACGGCAGTGGGGGGCTGTAAGTGTAATGCCCCTTGTTTGTTTGTTGTTGTTTTACGTTCTAGCAACATCTAAGGTCATATCAGGACGGGTACTGCCTTGTGACAGTGCACACTCATGGTGACTTTATAGTGCTGCCCCACTGGAAGACCAGGCTGCCAGCACCATGACCTGATATCCCACTCAGTCACATTATCCTGACACTGAGCCAACCAGTCCTAGCCCTATCCTCATAATGTCAAGCACCAGGCTAGGAAGCAACAAGTATCAATTTTCAAGTCATTGGTTTGACTCAACCAGGGTTTGAACCCATCACCCCACGATCTACCAACATGGGAGACGGATGCTCTAACTCATTCGGCCCATCTGGTCTGTAATGCCGCAAAATGTAACCGACTGGTACATATTGATATGCTGACCATGCTGCGGCGTTTGATTGATTGTTTGTTGTTATTTTACGTCCTAGCAACATCTATGGTCATCTCAGGACGGGTACTGACTTGTGAGCGCGCATACTCATGGCAACTTTATAGTGCTGTCCCACTGGGAGACCAGGCTGCCACCACCATGAGAGTGGTGTTTTGAACTTAAAGTGAGTGTTTTGAACTTAAGGATAGTGTTTTGAGCGTGGCCACAGTAGTGTTTTGAACCCACCTTTAACTAAGTATGGCGATCAGGAGTTTGGTTCCCGGTCGAGTCAAATTAATGTCGAGTCAACACCTTTTGATACTTGTCATTTCTTAGCCTGACGCTCGGAATTAATAGGATAGGGCAAGGACTGGTTAGCTCAGTGTCAGGATACGCATCCTGATATGACCTTAGATGTTGCCAGGACGTAAAACTCCAACAACCAACCATCTAAGGTCATATCAGCACGGGTACCGACTTGTAACAGTGCATACTCATGGTGACTTTATAGTGCTGCCCCACTGGGAGACGAGGCCGCCAGCACTCATACACATTATATTGACACCGAGCCAACCAGTCCTTACCCTATCCTAATAATGATAAGTACCTGGCTTGGCAGCGACAAATATCAATCATTGGATTAACTCGACCAGGAATTGAATTCGGCCACAGCGTCCGGTCCCTGTACAAGGCAATCGCCGAGAATCAGAGTTATATTTATCAACCCCACCCCACTTTTGCCAACTTACAGGAAATTGGATAATATCAATGTTAGCAATAGAGCTTTTCCACAGCGTATTTGCAACCGGGTTCGTACTGGTCCTTAAAAACTTAGTACTTAGATTGGTAATTTTCTAGGGGCCCTTCAAGTTTGGTTTAACGGGGTTATACTGTATATGGGACCCTTTCCATGGAGCATGCGCAGTCTCCCATGTTGGTAGATTCTAACCCTGGTCGAGTCAAACCAATGACTTAAAAATTGATGCTTGTCGCTTCCTAGCCATTGCTCGGTATTATTAGGATAGGGCAATGACTGGTTGGCTCAGTGTGAGGATGAAATGGCTGAGGGGGATATCAGGTCATGGCACTGGCAGCCTGGTCTCCCAGTGGGGAAGCATTATAAAGTCATGATGAGTGCACACTGTCACAAGTAGGTACCCGTCCTGATATGACCTTACATGTTACCAGCACATAAAACTCCAACAACCAACAATTATTTTGTAGACATCGGGGCAAACCTTGCAACAAAATTCAAACAAAACACCAATGATCAAAAAACATACCAGCCAGTCGCTCATCGATACAAATACAATCTTGAAAAAACAACAAGAGAAGAAGTACTTGCCAAGGTTGATAAACTTTCATCATATAAATCATCTGGTAAAGTGGTATGATAAACATAAATTCTGCCTTTGTTAAGACAGCCATTATCATCCTAATAGACAAATTTACACATCTATACAACCTTGTCATTGAAACAGGTTCATTCCCAGATAAATGGAAAATAGCTACTGTCACACCAATACCAAAGATAAGGAATCCTAAATCATGTAATGAACTGCGACCAATATCAATACTACCCCTTCCTGGCAAAGTCATTGAACAAATAATCCACGACCAAATAAAAACCTTTCTAGAAGACACCAACTACTTTACCAAACAGCAAAATGGCTTCAGAAAAGAGAAATCAACCACAATAGCATTAGCCAGTCTGTTGGATGAACTGCTGATTAACATGGATAGAGGAGAACTGACAATAACCGTCTTTCTTGATTTCAAGAAAGCTTTTGACACCATAGACCATGAAATTTTACTCTGGAAAATTGAAAGAGCAGGACTCTGTCCTAAATCTTGTACATTTATAGCCAACTATCTATCAAATAGGCAACAAGTTACAAAAATAAATGACACTAAATCAACAGAGAGATCAATTACAACTGGAGTACCCCAGGGTTCTACACTTGGGCCACTACTCTTCCTCATATTTATTAATGACTTGCCCTTGGTAACAAAGGAGGCAATGTTTACACTTTTTGCTGATGATACTGCCCTCACAGTCCATGGACAAAACATTGAATCTGCAGCGGAGATAGCTGAGGATGTGCTAGCTAAGGTTAACATCTGGTGTAAGGAAAATAAACTGACAATAAATGCAAAGAAATCTGAATACGTAATTTTTGCAACCAAAGCAAAAAAATCAAGAGCACAACCTATCACTCTACATTTGGGTGATACAGCACTGAATGAGGTAGACACATACAAATATTTAGGGACCACACTCGATTCAACGCTTAATGGTAATCGACAACTGTCAAAACTCAATCAAATGATAGCCGTAAAAATGACAACTTTTAGGAAAATTAGATACTATATGAGTGAGAACACAGCTCTTTTGCTATATAAAGCCACTATTCTTCCAATAATTGACTACAATGATTTGATCTATGGACTACTGACGAAACAGCAGGAAACCAAATTACAGAGGATTCAAAACAGGGCACTTAGAACTGTCTACAGAGGTAAAAACCTGTCTGTAAAGGAAATGCATACCAAAGCACAAATCAGCTACCTTAGCCAAAGGAGGGACTCACATCTCCTCACTCTCATGTATAAAAGATCGAATGACGAGCAATATGTTGACCATACAAACAGAGTCACCAGACAGAGTGATGCTACACTCCTAAAAATGCCCAAGCCACTAACAAACAAGCTGACTAAAGCACCGATTTACAGAGGAGGTACATTATGGAATAAACTCCCAGTGAGGACAAGACGGTCCACAAGTCTCCTTGAATTCAAAAACTTAATAAAAATACAACAGGCCTGTCAGACCCCTACACAGTTGCAGGTATCCTAAAGGCCACCCTTGCCCTGACCCCTGTACACACATACATACAAATGGTCTCAAATTCACTACATGGCCCAGTGAGCGAAGCCCCTGCCCACCCCTGCTACAACGTCCAGTACGTACCTAGTACCTTTTTATCCCCAATACAATCCCAGACCCCCATTCCATTCATCAAATCATACAATACAAAGAACTAACAATTACTAATTAAATGACAGTGTTGCAAAATTAACATCATACACATTGACATCTAATGTTCTTGTCACCATCATACCATATCCTTCAGTATATAATGACTTACATTTATGGGCAAATCAGTGTAGGTATTTGCTGGATACCAGCATATTAATTGTGATCGGATCCACTGATTTGCATATATACTGTGCATGTATTTGAAAATAGGTATATATATTTTGATATATTTATTTCTATACCCTTGTAATACATATTGTTGACTGAATTTGCATGATACTTTGTTGGACTGAATTTGTACACAGTTACTACTACAGCTGATACTTCATTTATAAAATGTATAATACTACTAGTAACAAACAGGATTTGCATGCAGTCACTATTACAACTGATAGTAGTTTCATTTATGCATGATACTTATTGGACTGGACTTGTACACAGCTGATACTTCATTTATAAAATGTATAATACTTTTAGTACGCAGTTACTACTACAGCTGATACTTCATTTATAAAATGTATAATACTTTTAGTAACAAACAGGATTTGCATGCAGTCACTATTACGACTGATAGTAATTTCATTTATGTATTAAGGAATTGTACTGTACGGCCGGAAGACCAGTGCTCTGGTGCTGACAAAAGATATTATTCGATGAATAAATACTTGTTAAAAAAAACAAACAAAAAACTCACATCCTGTTCGATGACTTTGATCGGCGTGCGTGTTTACACAGCAGGGGTTTTGGGGGTGGGTGGGTGGGGCTAGTTCCTGGTTGGTTGTGGTTTGGAAAGAAATGGCTAATTACGGAAGCATTCATTGACTGTTGTGAGGGAAGTGCCACTTTTACCATAATTGCTCCCCCTCGCAACAATAACAACCACCTACAGTAAAACCTCTCTAAATTGACTGACCATGGGACCGACTTTAAATGGTCCATTTAGAGAAGTGGTCGGTTTATGGGAAAAAAACTTTCTATCCATTACAATGGCAAATTCCTATTGTATGGGACCCAAATAAAGCGATCGATATAGGAGAGTGGTCGATCTGTGGAGGTGGTCGGTTAGAGAGGTTTAACTGTAGTTGTAACCTGACTCACGAACACAACGGGAAATGACTATATATTATACATATATTTATATTAGTAGAGCGCAGGCTTCCCATGCGGAAGGTCGGGAATTGGAATCCCAACCGAGACAAACCGATGACTTATAAAATTGATACTTGTTGCTACCCAACATGGTGCTTGGCATCAATAGGATAGGACAAGGACTGGTTAGCACAGTGTCAAGATAATGTGACTGTGTGGGATATCAGGTCATCATGTTGGCAGCCTGGTCTCCTAATTGGTCAGCACTATAAAGTTGCTATGAGTGTGTACTGTCACAAGTCGGATATGACCTTAGATGTTGCTAGGGCGTGAAAGAACAACAAACATATCTATATTATGTGTGGGGATTCCGTTATCCTCCAGTCATACTCATTAAGAATTGGCTAATGAGAAAGTATAAATAAATTCTTCCTAAAATGTTTGCTTTGGGTCAGTTACAACTATCATCTGTACAGGTTATTTCGATATGCTTTCTTAACTTTTGACCAGATGAGATGGCCGAATGGGTAAGAGTCGTGGATGTTAACCCCAACCGAGTCAAACTGATGACTTACAAAATGTATACTTGTTACTACCTGCATTGATATGATGTGATATGATATATGATATGGCAAGGACTGGGTTGCTCAGTATCAGGATAATGTGACTGAGTGGGATATCAGGTGATGCTGCTAATGACATTGTCTCCCAGGGCAGCAGCATCACTATAAAGTCACCCGTCTTGATATGACCTTAGATGTTTCTAGGATATAAAATCCCTATCGCATGCTACGTTCAGCAGGTTACACCTAAACAACCCAGCCCACTTGATTTATTATATACAATCCATACATATGCAAACCCACATGTAGTCCACCTTTTTTTTAATTTAAGGAAAAAAAGCCACACAAACTTGTGAGTGTGAAATGTTTTTGGTGGACTGTTGATTGAGTGCGGGCTGAGTGCAGAGGGATAGGCAGATGTCAGCAGACGTCGCGTGATAACATAGGCTTGCTATTTTTCTTTATTTTTGTCAGGGACTGCCCCGAGCTCAGTCCCTGATGGAGTAACCACACACTTCCTTCTGAACATTTGAATACTTTACATGCGCGAGCACGCACCCCCCCCCCCCCCCCCCCCCCAATTTCTGTCTCCCTCTCTCCCTCGCCCTCTCCGTCTCGCCCTCTCTCTCTCTCCCTCTCTCCCTTTCTGTATCTCCCCCTCTCCCTATGTCCTATTCGCCCCTCTCCCTCTTTCACTTTTGTGCTCACTCCATGCCGTCTCTATCCCCCTTCCGTCCATCGCTCTTTCCTTCCTTCCTTTCTTCCTTCCTTCCCTCCCTCCCACCCCTCCTCCCCCTCCTCTCCGTCTATCGCGCTCTCATTTTCTCTCTCCCACTCTCATTCTCTCTCTGTGTATACATAACATCAGGGTGGCCAGTAGGGGATATTCCCTTATGCACCTTTATACTCACATAAGTTTTATACATCACACATATATATATATATATATATATTTATATATATATATATATATATATATTATAATGTGCTCTATAATCTATTATGGGAATATAAACAAGGACACTACCACTTATCAGTTCTCTTCTATATATTAGTTATTACCTACTATCCTACTGTCATAGGAGTTAGTTCCTGCTTCTGCCACTAGGGTGCCACCTGTGAGTGGCTCCTCGCCACCCTGATACCAGCTGTGTCTGGTCACTACCGCCTCCAGACCTGCTCGGATGGTATATTCAAAAGCCATGTAACGCATATTCACCTCATTATTATATGTTTATTGTCCAACTGCAATTGTATGCATGTTTACTATTACAATCGATAGTTTCATTTATGTATTAAGCATTTTGCTGTATGTCTGAAAGACCAATGCTCTGGCGCTAACAACAGACATTATTCAATAAATAAACTACATTTAATGGTGATAATAATAATAACAACAATAATAACAACAATAATAATTAATTAATTAATTTAAAAAATTAAATGGCTACAGTTGGAATTCTCCCCTGGGAAGTGAACACGCTATCCACTCGACTATCCCGTCCTTTGATTAACACTTGTGAATATATAGAGTTATCTTGGTCAGATAAATGTACTTTAGCTGGCCTGCACATTTAATGTGTACCAGACCACAGCGTCTACTGCTACAAAATGTCACTGCTGTTCGTTTTACTAAGCAACATGGACTGAGCTGTCTTTCAGATTAGTTGCAGACACCAATGTACTTGAGTAAAAAAACGCCGGTGTACAGCTTGGTAGTACAATGAAACCCCGATATAACGCCACTATTCGTAGATCCTATCAGAAAGACCACTAAATGAGCTTTAATATGGTGTATGATAGACAGTAGTACAATGAAACCCCGATATAACGCCAGAGGCTATTCGTAGATCTTATCAGAAACACCACTAAATGAGCTTTAATATGGTGTATGATAGAAGTGTGGTATGCAGGTATTGCAATACCTCAGGGAGTTTGACGCCCCTGCCCTGCAGAGTTGTAAACCACTGCCTTGTGGTACAGGTTCTTGACAGAACCGAAGGCTAAGGGAGCAAACCCTGAACAGAAAACCATCTCACTGTGGCAGCATCAAGGGCGGTTGATGTATGGAACTCCCAACATCTCCCAACCAGCCACTGCAGGGACAAATAGTTTTGCGCCTGTCTGGACATGTTCTTGCCGGTGTGAAACCTCTATTTGCTCCCCGAGAGAGTGCCGCTGGTAACTTGCAAAAGCCAGCAGCACTTCAACACTTTTGCAGGCAGCTTTCATGAAATGCAAACCAGAAGCTGAGAGACATTAAGACCGACTCATGGACATCACTTGGACAGCAGAGAGCTAAATGGAGAGCGGCAGTCAAGTACTGAAAGCAGTCTTTGTCGCATCGCGACTGACAGCATGATGATGATGATGATGATGATAGACAGTAGTACAATGAAACCCCGATATAACGCTGGAGGCTTTTCGTAGATCCTATCAGAAAGACCACTAAATGAGCTTTAATATGGTGTATGATAGACATATATTTAAAACTAAATCAAATTATGCCAAACAAAAACAAAACACCTCATGCTTCATTCAGTGCTAAAGGCAAATTTTGTTCAAGTAAATAAACAAAAATCTTAAAATGTGAATATCTTGAAAATGAAACAAGATAGAAACTTTCTAGGCCCCCCCCCCTATTATTCTACTTTTAACTAACACTCTGTGATTAACCTTATAGTTGCATAGTCCGATGGTTTTGAGTTTGGTCATTTTCTGAGAAGAATATATTATATTGATCGCTATAATGTACCTTGTTTTAGTTTGAAGTAGCTTATATTTTAAATGGGTAACTTTTGACATATTTGAAGTGCAAACCTGCTAAATTAATTTTGGCAAGCACACCAAAACTCTGACACCATAGACTTTTGCAGTACCAGGTTCTATTAAATTGCCTCAGTATTCCCCTCTGTGTGGTGATAAATGTTTAATAAGTGCACCAGTATCTAAGTTAGATATGTAGAATCAAATCCAGATGATTGTTTTGATTTTGAAAATTTGATGCTTCATCGGACTATGCAGCTTTAATTGTTTGCCCAGTTTAAAGATCTAACAACTGCCGGGTACCTACTATGGGTATGAGCGCGCCTCAATGACATTCGGGTCAACTGAGGGTCCTCAGGCCTGTGGAATACAACGGTGGGTTCCATGCCAGCTGGTCCAGGTTGGGAATGGGGTAAACAGTAGCATATACTATGGGGTCATCCAACGTTTTCAACATTTTCAAGGTAGTACGAAGTGTACTACTTTTCCAGACCCCCTGACCAGATGGGATGGTCGAATGAGTTGAGCGTCCGTCTCCTGTTTTGGGACATCGGGGGATCCGAACCCATGGGTTCGAACCCTGGTCGAGTCAAACCAATGACTTAAAAATTGATACTTGTCACTTCCTAGCCTGGCGTTTGGCATTAGTAGGATAAGGCAAGGAGCAGTGGAATGAGGAAGACCAATTGTCTGCGGTTGAAAATTCCCTTGCATAATCAATTAATGTACAACAACAAGTTTTCCGGGAAAATATCAATATTTTATCACACGATAAAAGTCGTGCTTGACTGACACTTCCCCTGCCCCCTGGGTCGTACATTTTGTACGACCGTGAAAATGTTGAAAACGTTGGGTGACCCCTTTACAGCCATCAATCCTGAGGGGCTGTTCACATCGCACCTCCTGGCAAGACGCCAGAGTGGGTCAAGTCTAGGCACGTGGTTTGGTGTCACTAATAAAATCAATCAAATCCGCACCATGGATACCTGGGTTGTACATATAGCGCAGGAGACACAACAAAAAGCCGGAACCAGACGAGATGCTCGAGTGAGTTGAGCGTCCATTTCCCGTGTTGATAGATCGTGGGATTCCAACCCTGGTTGAGTCAAACCAATGACTTAAAAATTGATACTTGTCGCTTCCTAGCCAGGTGCTCGGCATTATTAGGATAGGGTAGGAACTGGTTAGCTCAGTGTCAGGATAATGTGAGTGAGTGGGATATCAGTTCATGGCGCTGCCAGTCTGGTCTCCCAATGGGGCAGCACTATAAAGTCGCCATGAGTGCACTGTCATAAATCGGTACCCTTACATATAGTGGAGCTTGAGAAGGTTATTTATAACTCGCCCGGCTCACTGCTAGCATCTGTGGCGTGATCTTCATGTAATAACTAATATGCAATACCTTCGCCCAGCCCCAGGTTATAGATGCCCTATCTGGCACATACAGGCTCGTTTGTGTCCAGAGAAGCTGGCTTATTGACTTGACTGGTGTGGTAGAAACCACGCATCCACCTAGCCAGGTATGGACATGTTTGTGTGTTTGTTTGTTTGTTTGTTTGTTTGTGTTTAATATCCTTGAAACATCTGTGGTCATATCAAGATGGCTTCTGTCATGGTGCCGGGTTGCTGTGTAAATTACTAAATTACTACTGCCGATGTTTGTTTGTTAGGGTTTGTTTGTTTGTTGTTGATTTACGTCCTAGCAACATCTAAGGTCATATCAGGACGCTGTTTGTTAGGGTCTGACGTCCTAGCAACATATAAGGTCATATTAGGACGGGTACCGACTTCTGACAGTGCACACTCATGGTGACTTAATAGTCCCTCCTCTTCCGTTCCTCCTCTTCCGTTCCCCATTCCCCGTGTTCCGTTCCCGATCTTTGGTTCCCCGTCTTCCGTTCCCTGCCTTCCGTTCCCCCATCTTCCGTTCCCCCCTCTTGCTTTCCCCCTCTTCCATTCCCCCTCTTCCATTCCCCTCTTGCATTTCCCCTCTTGCATTTCCCCTCTTACATTTCCCCCTCATCCATTCCAACCTCTTCTATTCCCCCTTCCATTCCTTCTTCTATTCACCCCTCTTCCATTACCCCTTCTTGCATTCAAGTGGGGGGAATGGAAGGGGAATGGAAGAAGGGTGAATGGAAGAGGAGGGAATGGAAGAGGAATGGAAGAGGGGGAAGGGAAGAGGGGGAATGGAAGAAGGGGAAATTGAAGAGGGGGAATGGAAAAGTGGGGATGCAAGTGGGGGGAATGCAAGAGGGGGGAATAAAAAAGGGGGAATGGAAGAGGAGGAATGGAAGGGTGGGAATGGAAGAGGGGAATGGAAGAGGGGGAATGGAAGAGGGGAATGGAAGAGGAGGGAATGGAAGAGTGGAATGGAAGAGGGGAATGGAAGAGGGGGAATGGAAGAGGAGGAATGGAAGATGGGGAGTGGAAGAGGGGGAATGGAAGAGGAGGGAATCGAAGGGTAGGGAATGGAAGAGGGGGAAATGGAAGAAGGGAATGGAAGAGGGGAGAATGGAAGAGGGGGAATGGAGAAGAGCGAATGGAAGAGCGGGGATGCAAGGGAGGGAATGGAAGAGGGGGAATCAAAAAGGGGGGAATGGAAGAGGAGGAATGGAAGGGCGGGAATGCAAATGGGGGAATGGAAGAGGGGGAATGCAAATTGGGGAATGGAAGAGGGTGAATGGAAGAGGGGTGAATGGAAGAGGGGTGAATGGAAGAGGGGAATGGAAGAGGGGGAAGAGAGGGAATGGAAGGGGAGGGAATGGAAGAGCGGGGATGGAAGAGTGGGAATGGAAGAGGGGAAATGGAAGAGGAGGAATGGAAGAGGGGGAATGGAAGAGGGGGAATGGAAGAGGAGGGAATGGAAGATGGGGGAATAGAATATGGGGGAATGGAAGATGGGGTCTTTAGCAGTCGGGATATGTGTATTGTCCCCCATTTTCTGTTTTAGTCGGAAATCGGGTCGGGTCAGGTCGGGTCGGGTCGGGTCGGGTCGCGTGGTCCATTGGGTTTTACCACGTGAATCGTATACGGGAGGTCGGTACCAGGCTTAATTCCCACCAATCTTTATGACCAGACAGGATGGCCGAATGAGTTGAGCGCTTGTCTCCTGTTTTGGTAGATCGTGGGATTTGAACCCTGGTCAAGTCAAACTAATGACTTAAAAATTGATACTTGTCACTTCCTAGCCAGGCACTCGGCATTATTAGGATAGGGCAAGGACTGGTTATCTCAACATCAGGATAATGTGACTGAGTGGGATATCAGGTCCTGGTGCTGGTGGCCCGGTCTCCCAATGGGGCAGCACTATAACGTCGCCATAAGTGCGGACTGTCACAAGTCGGTACCCGTCCTGATATGAACTTAGATGTTGCCAGGACGTAAAACTCCAACAACCAACCAACCAACCAATATGTATCTACTGCGTGCCCACGCCCACAGTTCTCAGGTAGCCTGGCCTGAAGCTAGAAAAGAATGCACAGCGGTGTGCCCTGGCTTCAGGGGACGGAGGTCGCGAATATTTAATGTCCATATAATGGTGGCCTGTGATGTCCGCATGTGGAGACAGTCATAAATGTGACGTGTAGTGTCCTGGTTGTAGCCGCTGCTGGAGACTGGTTGATTGATGACAGACATTGTGATAGTGCATAGTCTGGTTGATTGATATCAGGCGTTTTGACAGTGTATATATAGTCTCGTTGATTGATATCAGGCATTGTGACAGTATGTAGTCTGGTTGATTGATATCAGGCGTTGTGACAGTGCATAGTCTGGTTGATTGATATCAGGTGTTGTGACAGTGCATAGTCTGGTTGATTGATATCAGGCATTTAAACAGTGCATAGTCTGGTTGATTGATATCAGGCATTGTGACGGTGCATAGTCTGGTTGATTGATATCAGGCGTTGTGACAGTGCATAGTCTGGTTGATTGATATCAGGTGTTGTGACAGTGCATAGTCTGGTTGATTGATATCAGGCATTTAAACAGTGCATAGTCTGGTTGATTGATATCAGGCATTGTGACGGTGCATAGTCTGGTTGATTAATATCAGGCGTTGTGACAGTGCATAGTCTGGTTGATTGATATCAGGTGTTGTGACAGTGCATAGTCTGGTTGATTGATATCAGGCATTGTGACAGTGCATAGTCTGGTTGATTGCTATCAGGCATTGTGACAGTATGTAGTCTGGTTGATTGATATCAGGAATTGTGACAGTGCATAGTCTGGTTGATTTATATCAGGTGTTGTGACAGTGCATAGTCTGGTTGATTGATATCAGGAATTGTGACAGTGCATAGTCTGGTTGATTGATATCAGGTGTTGTGACAGTGCATAGTCTGGTTGATTGATATCAGGCATTGTGACAGTACATAGTCTGGTTGATTGATGTCAGGCGTTGTGACAGTGCATAGTCTGGTTGATTGATATCAGGCGTTGTGACAGTGCGTAGTCTGGTTGATTTATACCAGGCATTGTAATACTAACAGTGCGTATTCCGCCTGGTGGCTATATCATGGACCGTTATATAAATATATCACGGACCATACACCAGCATGATGACCTGATATCCTACTCAGTCACATTATCCTGACACTGAGCCAACCAGTCCTTGCCCTATCGTAATAATGCCAATCGTCTGGCTAGGAGGTGACAAGTATAAATTGTTATGTCATTGGTTTGACTTGACTAGGGTTCGAACCTGCAGGTTGGAATTCCACGATGTACCAAAAGGGGAGACGGAACGCTCAACTCATTCTGCCATCGCATCTGGTCCCACAGTGCTGAGAGATCTGCAACTTTGCCTCATGTCCACTAAACCTGGGTGCTCAGTGGAGCAGCACTATGAAGTCACCATGAGTGCAAATGACCTTAGATGTTGCCAGGATGTAAAACTCCAATAAACAACCAACTCAGCCCAGTGTAGGAAAATGTGTGTCAGTAATTACAGCTGCGCTGATGATTGTCTCTGCACCTTCAGTGGTTCACTAAGCACTTAGTGAAACCGCAGATCTCTCAGCACTGACGTCAGTTGCCATCTATTGCGAGGCTACATGCAATAAACTAGATCACGGTTCCGACTGCGCATGCGCTGAAAACGGCGTTGGGAGCAAAGCAAAGGCATACGGCCATTGAGTTTGCCTATACGCGCAGTGAAAAACGTCAGTTTTATTCCAAATTAATAGAAATCCAAAACCCTAACCATATCAATTTAATATAATCTTTTTGATAAACATGTTTTCTATATGTGTTCCAAGCGGTTTGTCTCTAGGTCGTGTGGTTTTATCAATATTTTACTTTTTCTGTATGGAGATTGCTCACTGCCATTGACAATGCATTGAGTACTCTGGCTATGGCTCTAACACTAGTCTGAGTGCCTAGATCTTTCTAAATCTAAATGCAGATGGCATAAGATGTGCTGATTATATTGATATAAATGCAATGCTGGATAAAAGATTAATATCTTAATTTATTATATATATATTTTTAGTTGGTATTCTATGTTTCAAACAAGAGCTGAGATGATCTGAAACTAGCACATTTCATAGCTGCACCCAGTGTATTAGCATATGCCATGTGCTTTTGGGGGGTATGTTTTGCTCTAATGCATCCCACAATGCACCGCGCCGCTGGAACCGTGATGTAGTCTATAGATGGTGGCGTCCGACAAGTGTTGACTATGTTAGAGTAAGCCGCGTATATATAACCAAGTGACCTTTTCGATCGCATGCTACCCTGAGGCACTGGTATCTAGGTTTATAAATCAATTGTTTGGTTGGTTGGTTGGTTGTTGGAATTTTACGTCCTGGCAACATCTAAGGTAATATCAAGTTGGGTACTGACTTATGACAGCGCACACTCATGGTTACTTTATAATTATAGTCACCATGAGTTCAAGGGTAAAACCACGTAAACGCCAATCCAAAAATGTGCTTTAGATAAAAGACTTTTCCCTGAAAATAATTTTAATTCTCTTTAATTCCACTTTTCATATGATTATATGGTTATGATGCAATGAACAAAAAAGTAGGAATATAATTTTGTTAAACTTTTTGTAGGTTTGATTCCAATGTTTATCTCCATTTTTGGATTGGTGTTTACGCCTGAACTGTTAACATATATATTCAACGCTGCATGTTTAGAGCCTGTATCCTGAACATTTCTTTTCTTTACAGAACAAACTGGCCAATTGTCGGAAGTCCCAAGATGTGTTAAACGTAAGTCTCACTTTCTCTGCACAATGTAAGCAAAATAGGCCTACATCCATCGTGAGGAACGACCTAGTTTGTTGGGGATTTTATGTCCTAGCAACAAGTGAGGTTATTGCACGGGTATCAACTTGTGACAGTGCACATTCATGGCGACTTCATAGTGCTGTCCCACTGGGATACAGTCCCACTGTCACCATGACTCGTGTTCCATCTCGGCCACGTTATTTTGATACTGAGCAAATTAGTACTTGCCCGATCCTATTAATGTCGAGCCCCATACGAGGTTTAAATGTCCACTACCAGTTGTATACATCATTGGTTTGACTCGGCCGGGTTCAACCCCATGACCTACTACACGGGAACCCAGATAGCCAGCCAGTGATCTTACTGATTCGGCCATCTGTCTGATATAAATGAGTTATAGTTCCATGAAGCATCAAATTTTCAAAAGCAAAACAATTATCTAGATTATTTTGATTCTGTATATATCTAACTTGGATATTGATGCACTTATTAAGTATTTGTTGCCACATAGAAGGGGATACTGAGGCAAATTTAATAGAACCTTTTACTGCAGAAGCCTATGCTGTAATGAGTTTTGGCGTGCTAGCCAAAATTAAGTTAGTGTGTTTGCACTTCAAATATATCAAAAGTTAGCCATTTAAAATAAAAGTTACTTCAAGCTAAAGTAAAGTATATTTTAAAAATCAATTCAATATATTTATCTCAGAAAAATGGCAGAAACTCAAAACCGTCGGACGATGCAACTTTAATGGAATATCTTAATAATAATATTAAGGCCTCTAATTCATCAACCTATTATACTCATGATAATAATAATGAATATTACGGCCTTTAATTAATCAAATAACCCCTTGAACTTCTTTCTCAACCGTCAGAAATTCGTCATGGACATTCTGGAGAAGGCAAACACGTTATGAGACGACAACGACGTCACAATCGGCGGCGGCGGCCACATGTGCCTGGTGGCGCCACCTTGTGAGAAAGAACCGAAGCTGCCTGCCGAGGCGGGGCTGGCTGAGAACAAGGCTGCGTCTTCCAGCGTCTGCACGAGTTGGGCCAGGGGCAACAGACTGGGCGATAAATGGACGTGTCACGACAGCATAACATACTCAGGTCTTTTAGCCATACACAGACACATACATATACACAAACACACACACATAGATCTTATATACACACTCGGATGGGTCCAAAGGAAGCCAAGAGCTTCCCATGATGTATCTATATTAACTGTATTAGGGTTGGTGTCAGGGGAACCTAAAATAAATTAGATCTAAACCTCCCGTAAGCTACCAGAATTGTTGCGTGCATTTGCATTGAACCCCCCCCCCCCTTTTTTCTTCTTTTTTCCCCTCACCCACTGCCCCTGTGGCATGATGCCCATCTTGTGTAAGCTGTATGCCTAAGAAGACATGGTATCGGCCACTGAGACTGGAGCTGTACTCCGACAAATGCTCTCCAAGTAGACATTTGCTTAGTTTTTCAGTTCATGCAATGGAATATGTGGGCAGGGAGTGCTGAGGTCGATAGTCCTGTTGTGTAATCTAAGAATGACGGTATGGGTGGGCTGTTTGTTTTGGCTTTCTCTACCAATGAGATGCCTCAAAGCAAAAGGGGTTCCCCAATCCATTCATATTTTGATTAGTGGCTACGTTTCAGTGGCATTTTGTTTAGATGCTGTCCAGCTAGGTTAAATTGGTCAGTTTGATATGTTGTAATGTGATGACATCAATGATGACGTCACACAGTCAAAAGTGCCCATGCATAGCACGTGGTTAGATGAATAAATTGTCTTCAAAGTTGATTGTGGTGAGTACCTCAGGTGTACATTGTTAACACCACCGTCAATATTTAATGACAAGGGAAATATAAAAATTAAAAACTTGATTAGGTATCAAATAGAACTTAGAAGTTTGGGAAGCATCATGTAGAAGTTTGGGAAGCATCATGTAGTACACCTTGGTTATTGAAATTGTCCCGATTGCAATAAAGTGAATATCAGTACATGTGTTCCGTGTTCCATTGGTCCCTCATGAAGGAGTGAAACTGCCAGAAACATCAGGTCACAGTTACAGGTTACGGAGGGGAAGGTCATGCGAATTGGTTAATACACATACGCCATAATGTACGAAGTGGTATTTTATCTAGTTTAAGGTATTTACTAAGACAATTTGACCGCAATTACACCAGAAAGAAGCATACCAAGTTTGGTTATCAGGAGGCATATGGTTAACTTATAGGTGCAAAGTGAGTTTAAAGCACAGTGAAACCCGGATTTAAGTGCCCCGATTGAACGCGAATTTGGATACAACGCAATGAGTCATTGGCCACAGAATTCTTTAATTCAAGGCCAATTCAGTGAACTGAGACCTGATTTACCGCAACACAGGCATTTTTGTTCGTGATCTCGTTTTTATAAGCCCCAATGATGGCGTTATAACGGGGTTTCGCTGTATATGGTTTATTACGCAGGCGAGGGCTTGGAAAGACACCAACCCCAACTTCCGGTGTGTAAGCTGTAGCTGCATCCCGGCGTACTGGGAAACCAGCAAAACTCGGAATACTCACATTAACACAATGGACGCATTCGACTGGGACCTTTCCATCTGCAAAATTTAGGCTCCGCCCACCTGCACAGTGAACTTGGATTTCGAATGCAAAGACGACCAGTCAAATGGGTTCAGTGGTTTCAGCCAATCAGAGCTGTTCTTTTCGATTGCAATTGGCTGCCCCCCGATGGGTGCCATCATTTGCAATAAAAAAGAACAGCTCTGATTGGCTGAAGCTACTGAATCTTTCAACCTTTCCATATCAGTCATATTGAAATACACCACGTGACCTTGTGGATGGAGCCCCAAGATACATTTGAATAATAGGTATAGAAACCGACTTCTGGTCCCAGGCGAATAGGAATTTGTAAAGAAATATTTTGATATTCGCATGGAAAGGCCCAGTCGAATACGTCCAATGTGTCTTGCATTCATACATGTTATATATATATATATGTATATATATATATATATATATATATATATATATATATATATATATGCATAACGTAGTAATTTGTGTTTGCGTATTTCTGTATTTATAAACATAACCCAGTGCGTTGTTGTTTCAGTATTTCCCTGCCCGAAATCCCACAATTCCGACCCACATTTCGAATTAATTCCTCATGTTGTGTTTACGATGATCTCCTGTGAACGAAATGGACGTGAGCGTGTTTATAAATTACTCACCAAAGGGATGAAGGTGTTGTAGTACTGACCTACCATATATATTATATAATATATATTATATAATATATATCTTATCATATAATATATATTATAAATAATAAATATACACATATGATATATGGGTCATTCTCTGAAACTGAGCACTAAAATGTGACATAGAAACCCAAAGTGAAAACCTTCCAAATAATAGGAGAAAACATTCAAAATAATAAGAGAAGCCATGTTCATATAACAAGATTATGTCTTTCAAGAAAAAAGTTGAAAAGAAAGACATTTTCAATTTAACACTAAATCATACAAGCATACTTTTGATACATTTTCTGGGGGGATAGATTAAATACATGTAGCATTGCTACATACTTAACACACAGAGGACAAAATTATTATTTGACTTGCTACCAAAAAAAAAGAAAAATAATTATCACCATCGTAACATGGAAACCAAATATATATGGTGCCCAGTTTCAGAGAATGACCCATGTATATAATATATAAGTGTGTGTAAAAAGGTACACGGGTGTTGTGTGCGAGTTAAGTGGTATGTTGTAATGGGGGCATTCGACTGGGCCCTTTCTATCCGCAAGATTTACGGATCAAACGGATGGAGCAACATAAACACATCCGAATAATCGGTATATGAACCCACTTCCGGTCCCAGTCGAATAGGAATTTGTTCGGAAATATTTTGATATTCGGATAGAGAGGCCCACTCGAATGCCCCCAATGACACGTTATGTGAGGTACTTCAAAGTTGTACCCCTGGTGGTACAGTCATAACATAATTACCAAAACTATTCCTTCTAAGCTCCTGTATAGTGACATAGTATGTTCTATTTTATTCTAGAATTGGGTAAATCTGGTATTTATAGTATTTGTTTGCATAGGGTTCCAGCAACCTGGTTTAACCATTTATTTAGCACCATTAGGCAACATGTGGAAAATGTCTTCCACCACCAACCTTCCCTCTGTTGGCAGTGGAAAGAACCAATGTTACAGGAAGCATCTCATTGCACATGCGCATAGCCTTCCTCGTGAAACCCCATTTCAAACTGCATTCGATGTCCAGCGTGATTATTATTTTACCCTACCCATGCCAGGAGAGAAAGCGAGTGGTAAGGTATTTTCGAGTTTGAAATAGATTTACTTTTTTCTTCTTTTTTTTTTGGTGGTAAATATGTTTATTCTGCTGAATAAGTCTCTTGTCAGTGCCGAAGCACTGGTCTTCCAGCCATTTTTCAATTCAGGGTTATTTACACAAAAGGTATATAGAATAAGGTGTACAATACCTGTTGAATACACAATTTGCACCATGTAACACAATGAAATTCTGAAACCCAAATGTTCCAAGACTCTACATCGATTAGATACAAAGAAAGCTATACTTAATGTGCACTAGTGCTACTTTAAAGCTGCCCAATCCGAACAAAGTATCTTATCTAGATTTGATCCTACACATGGAACTTATATACTGGAGTATTTATTAAGCTCTTGTTACTACACAGAAGGGTATACTGAGTCAGTTTAATAGAATCTGCGACTGCTGAAGCCAATGGTGTCACAGTTATGATGTGCACGCTAAAATTAATTTGCATGTTTCAAATATCTGTTAGTTAGTAATATAGTTATTTACATGTATATAAAATAAAAGTTAGCTATGTAAAACAAAAGTTAGCTATGTCATAAACAAGTTACTTCAAACTAAAGTATGGTAGATTGTAATGATGACGAGAGAGCGAGAGCAGGGGAGAGAGAAGAGCGAGAGAGAGAGCGAGAGAGGGAGAGAAGGAGTGGGAGAGACGGGGGGGCAGAAACTTTTGAAAAAAATCGAACTATGCAACTTTAATTAAATGAACACAAACCAAGAAACCTAACTTTTGCCATGTTATATAAGATATCAATAGACCTTTTTCTGTTGAGCATGTGCAATGAATTGCTTCCTGTAATATTACTTACTGTCATTGCCCTCAGACGGCAGGTTGCTGGTTGAATTCCTCTATAAGACCTTTTCCACAGAGCATGCTGCACACTGCGCTGCTACTCACAGCATTAGTTCTTCCGCTGCCATCAGAGGGCGGGTCGAGATGGGTTCGTGGTGGAAATCATCTAGTATCTGATCGCCAATCTAGGAAGCGAGAAGCATCAATTGTTTAAGTCATTGGTTTGACTCGACCGGGAATTGAACTCCCGATCTCCCGCACGGGTGGCCTGCGCTTTACCGATTCGGCCACCGCGCCCGGTCGCACTATTAGTCGAGTATGTGTATAACATTAAAAGCTGCATAGTCCGATGAAAGCATCAAATTTTCAAAACCAAAACACTTATCTAGATTCTATCCTACATAATCCAACTTAGGTACTAGTGCACTTAGCAAGCATGAGTTGCTGCATAGTATGGGATTCTATGTCAGTTTAAAGCTGCATAGTCCGATAAAAATATCCAATTTTCAAAACCAAAACAATTATCTAAATGTGATTCTACATATCTAATTTAGATACTGATGCACTTATTAAACATTTGTCACCACACAGAAGAGGATACCGAGGCAATTGAATAGACCCTTTTACTACAGACGGCTATGGGGTCAGATTTTTGGCATGCTTGCAAAATTTAATTTTGCATGGTTCCACTTCAAATATCTCAAAAGTTAGCCACTTAAAATAAAAGTTACTTAAAGCTAAAGTAAGGTACATAATAACGATCAACCTAATGTATTTATCTCAGAAGATTTCAGAAACTAGAAACCTTCGGACTATCCAAATTTAAATTAGAATTTGTTACTGCTGAAACCTATGTCTGAATTTGGTTTGCATGTCAAAAATAAATTCTCTCCAAAGTTAACCCTCAAATTTAAGTCTAATGTATTTATCTAAAGGAAAATTGCCAAAACTTACAAACCATTGGACTATTCAACATTAAGCTAAGATTCCATAGATACAGCAGTGGCATACATAAAAGGGGGGGGGGAGGAAAGCAGGGTCCATACGGGGTCTGGAAAGTCTTCATTCGCCCTATTTCAAGGCCCTGAAAAGCCTTGAATTTAACCTATTTGGGGTAATTAGTCTTGAAAAGCCTTGAATTCCATTAAACTGTCCCCACTGGTCTAAATTAGTGCGAAATCACCATTCACCATTGTTTCCCCCCCTGAAATCCAAATGAAAATAGTATTGAATTCCTATAAACAAAAAAATTGCCTTGAATTTCATATCTTCACATGTGTATGGACCCTGGAAAAGGGTGAAATAGCTAATGACGACGAGCATGATGTTTCCGGAAGAGTTGATGGTTGGGGTTTTATGTCCTAGCAACAGCTAATGTCATATCAAGACGGTTCCCGAAGAGGATGCATAAATTTATTCTATGCAGTCAATTTAAAAGCTCCATGTAATGATTGATGTAGCATTTGCATAGGTCTTGGCGTATGCCATGGCACCTTAAATTTGTTTAATTAATTGTGTTATTCATTGATTACACTGGAGGAAATTTCAAGTGCGGAGAATTGGTGTCCCCTATTCTACTGATCGCTTCCCTATCCTAGTAATGCAAAGCACCAGGCTAGGTACTGACAAGTATAATTTATTTTAGGTCATTGGTTTAACTTGGCTTGGGGGGGTTGGAATCACTTGACCCACCAAGTGGGAAATGGGCACTCAACTCATTCCGTCAAGCAGGGATGAAGGATCTCCGCTATTTCGCGGATTTCCGCTATTTTTTATATTTACCGATTAATGTTAAGCAAAATGCTATGGAATCAGGATGTATGACAAAATTAGTTGGTTTGAATCCCGTTCTTATATGACCTGAGATGTTACTAGAACATAAAACCTAAACAAAAACGAGTTAAGTATGGGTGATAATATAGGCATAACAAGGATAGTTGAAACCTGACTTCCGGCATTTTTCTGAGATTCCCTGACAACGCTAATCCTGGCCGCATTCAGGGTACACCTTGGAGACGTCTCGGAGACGCCGTTTGGCTTACTTGCGTTCAGGGTACGTCTTGGAGACGCCTCCATTTCAGACAGGATACAAAAAGCACCTTGAAAATGGCCACCATATTCAGTGGTTTCAGCCAATCAGAGCTCTTTTCACTTGCAAATTGGCTGCCTCCTATGGAGGCGGCCATTTTCGAGACAACCGACTGCTTTTGCCGTTCAGACTAGGGTGACGTCAGGAATTTCTCCAAGGTGCCTCGGAGGTGTACCTTGAACGTGGTGTCGCAGTTTCAGCGCCCGGTCAGTTTCAGCGGCCCGTATAGACTCAAACGCAAGGCATTGTCAATGGTCGTGAGCAATCTTCATACAGAAAATACAACAAAAGTGAAATATCTCTAAAACTACACGACCTATTAACAAATCGCTTGGTACACATATAGAAAACATCTTTACCAAAAAGATTGTATTAAATTTATAAGGTTAGGGTTCTTGATTTGTATTAATTTTGAATAAAACTAAGGTTTTGCACTGCGCATACCGTCAAACTCAAGGCATTGTCAATGGTCGTGAGCAATGTTCATACAGAAAATACAGAAGAAGTCAAATATCTCTCAAACTACACCATCTAGAAACAAATCGTTTGGTACACATATAGAAAACATCTTTACCAAAAACATTATATTAAATTTATAAGGTTAGTGACGATGATGTTAGATCTTGACGCATGCGCATGAAACTGACCAGGCGCTGAAACTGCGACAGCGGCCCTGTGGGGGGAAATCTACGGTTTCGAGGCATGCTTTCCATGGTTTTTCTTTTGTCGGAGAACAGTTTCATCCATGTAAAACAAATGTTGCAGATGCATTCCGCATGTATGGAATGTTAGTGGTAGTCTTTTTACAATTTTTATTTGCATTTACCTGGCTAGTTGGTATTTACTAAGGTCCTGTGAGTGTACAACTATGTGTGAATGTGTTGACTAGTGCAATGTGTAGCGCTGCTCAGTTTGTAGGTATTGATGTAAACAGCGAGAGGTTAGTGCTTCCGTAATTAGACATGATAACATATGCTTACATCAACCATGGTGTTTAATCGGTTAACAACAAAATTAAATGTTTAGACTACATGAAAATGTATGAATGTTGTTGTAATGCGCCATTACATACTTGTCATAATTAGTATTAATGATGTTGCAACATCCGTGTTATTTTCAACGGTTATTATTAAAGCTGTATAATCCGACGAAAACAAAATATTGACTCTACATACTCGTGTAGTTATTAAGCATTTATTTCTACATAGGAGCACTGAGTCAATTTAAAGCCAAATAATAAATTTTAAAAATCTGGGTCGGGCGGGTGGTTTTCTTTGTGTTTTTCTTTCAGTCATTCATGTACACATCATAATGTTTTCAGTCAAACAATGAACACTATTCTCATTTCGAAATTGATTATATCATACAGTTCTAAAAGTTTCAATTTTGGAACATATTGTTTGCTTAAAAAATTTGAATTGCTGCTGGCCTTTTTTTTGTTATCGGTTTTTAAATAAATTCAGGGCGGGTGACAATTTTTCACGCACGGGTGGGGACGAGCAGCATTTTTTTTCTGTATTTGGCCTAATAGAACCTGACTGCTGAAGTCTATAGCTGTGTTCACACCTGGGTGTTAAGTCGCCTCAACTAGTTCGACTCACATTCGCCATGTGGATGCGATGCTGAGGCGGATTAGGGCTGATTCGCATCAACTAGTTCACCTCAAGTAAACCGTGTCGCGAGGTACTTTAGATGAGGCGAACTAGCTTGAGTCGGCCTAAGTGGCATGTGTGAATGCAAGTAGTTTACTTGAGGCGGCTTAAGCACGTCACATGCATGCGCAGATATCGATTTCCACCTTAAACCGCCCCAAATACTTCACGTGTGGACACGACACTAGTTCGCCTCCTCTAGTTTGCCTTATCTAGTTCGGCCTAAAGTTGTGGGTGTGAACACGGCTTATGATGTCCAGAGTTTCGGTGTAAACACCAAAAATATTTAGCATGTTTTCACTGCATTTATCTGCAAAGGTAACCCTTTAAAATAATGTTTAATTGTTCTTTGTAATTTTCCTTCCATCTAGTTCAAAACAGCGCCCATTGTGTGGTCATTTAAAACCATGCCATCGGTGTTTGGTGAAATCATCCTGTCATCTTGAAGTTGTATAATCCGATGAAAGAATCCCATTTTTCAAAGCCAAAAACACCTACCTAGATTTGATTCCACATACCCAATTCAGATGCTGGTGCACTCATTAATAGAAATAGCGAATGGTAGACAGGAAGTGTGAACACTTATTTGCATCTATTGCTGTACAAGAAGGAATATTATGTTAACCTTTCACTGCTCAAGCTGATGATGTCCAGCATTTCGATATGCACGCCCAATTCTTTTTTTCACTTTAAATATCCCAACAGTGACCACTTTACCCCAAACCGCACTATGATGATCAATCTAAAATATCCATGTAGAAAGTATGACAGAAATTCAAAGCCATCGGATTATGCAACATTAATCCAAACAACCGAATATGTGGTCATTTAATGTCAACCTGACAGATATATCCATTAGGTCCTGGTTTCATTGTTCATATTTGTTAAAATCAATGAAGCAATGTGTAGGTTCAATGATATATGTTATGAAATTGTTTTGTTTATAGTGCATACATACATACACCTAGGCAACCAGTGTGATTACATATCGTATACATCACCGGGCCTGAATTCCATACACGTTTCTAAGAGAAAGTTTGTAAATACAGTACTGCATCTTCAATAAATAACAAAATATACGTATTTAATTACTTGTTGGTTTGTGTGTAGTTTATAAAACGAGATATATACGAGTTGATAGTTTATATATGCTATATAGGCATACATTACTTTAAAATCTTTGTATCAGCCAAACGAACGTAAATATAAGGACAGGATGGCCAAATGAGTTGAGCGTCTGTTTCTTGTTGTGGGATTCAAACCCCAGCCAAATGTCTAACCGATGATACAAATATTTATACATATTGCTACATAGCCTGGCGTTCGGCTTTTTGTTGTTGTTTGTTTTTGTTGTTTCGATTGTACATTAGTTGTTTTAAGCAGGGGAAATTTCAGTCGCAGACGACTGGTCTTCCTCATTCCACTGCTCCTTGCCCTATCCTAGTAATGCTGAGCGTCTGGCTAGGAAACGACAAGTATACATTTTTAAGTCATTGGTTTGACTCAACCAAGATTCGAACCCACAATCCCACGATGTACCACCATGGGAGACGGACGCTCTAACTCATTCGGCCATCCCGTCTGGTTGGTATTTACTAGGATATGGAAAGGAACAGTAAAATTGGAAAGGCCAACTGTCTGCAGTTGAAATGTCCCCTACAACATTGATCTAATTGAAAGGGGAAAAAAAGAAGATCTGGACACAAGTCAACCTGTTTATATAACGGAACATGTATTTGTAGAGTGACAGTAAGTATGGCGTAGTTCATTACAAACATAGTTACAAACAGGAACGACAGCATGGTAATGCATAACCTATATATACACATTTTAATTAATCCAATCCATTACATTCACTGACCTAGATTTGATCTAGATAAAATATCCACCCCTCCTACCCACAGTAAGGGTGAACGACAACGCAGTCTAAATAAGAGCAAAAACTGTTTTAAATGTGAACAGGAAGTGGAGTTCCTGGTTCCAGTGTCTACCTATAGGCTATTGGCAGAGTTGGTGAAATGGGAGAGAATGTAAAAATAGACAGGATGGCGACCTCATAATGCTCTCACTTCGAGTTTTAACGTCTATTAATCTACATTATTTATTAGATTATTCCTCCAAAAGTAGCGGGTAAATATAAAGAGGTATGTGAAGACTAATTTTAGCTTCTTAAATTAAAATGTTATTTGGTCTTTTTTTATTATCCAGGCAGCCAATTCAGGAACTACATTTGATCCTACATACTGCTGCGCTTATTAAGCATTTAACACTGCATAGAAAGGGATACTAAGTGAATTTAATAGAACCTCTCAGATTTTTGTGTAGGTGTTAGCCAACATTTATTTGGCATGTTCTCACTTCAAATATCGCCAAAGTTAGCCGCTTAAAACAAAATAAAATAACTTCAAACCAAAGTAGATTATTTCAACCAATCAAAAGTATTTATCTCAGAAAACGGCAGAATCTCGAACCCATCGGGCGATGCAACTTCAATAAATAATTTATGTAGGCCTGTCGAGGCATTAGACTTGGTTCATTGCCACTCCCACCCACCTCTCCAAACTTTAGGCCTACCCATGCTTTAATATATACAATAATTGTCAAAAGATTAATATACAAGCCTATCGATCCGATATTGGTTACAGCTTGCCATCAAAAGTGGCGGTGTAAATAAAGGTCACATAGTCTTGTGACGTAATGGATGCAAATCCTCAATTTAACTCCCTAGTCGCTCGCGATATACTAAGCATATCGTTGTATGTACATTCAATTTACAGCTTGCAAAAGTGAACACTTTCAATTCAGCTCAAAACAGTTACACAAAATCAAGCAATCAGAACCTCATATTCATTCCAATTCATATCATCCCAAATTCACCCACTAGGCTAGGCCTACTTACAGGCTCAATTTTTCTTAGAAAGTTTTATTTTTTATTTTTTAAATTCAAGTTCTTGATACAGACAAATAGGGTGGATTTCCGTTCCACTGTAAGACAATAAAGACCACTTTTCTCACATACTGGTTGGCTGGCTGAAATCTTTTATTGGAAGCCAACTTTTGCGTATTGTATTTTTAAAACAAATATGAATATTTAACAGAGTATGAGTAGTGCAGGTTCCGAATCCATTATCTGAAATCCTTGGGGGTCAGTTTATTCGGGAATTTAGTTTTCTTTTCCAGATTTCAGAATAAAGGTAGTAATCAAGCACTAATACCGACCCACCCTCTGGGGAGGCTTAAGACTAACGCATGTAGATATATGTATACACATAAGTCATAAACAATACTCCTACCCAGTGGGAAATGAAATCACCAAAATCCAGCAAACGGAAACGGAAATAGCCCCCTATGGGCGCCGCCATTTGTAAACTCCTATGCAAGAAATCAAAATCCAGCAAACGGAAACGGAAATCACTCGTCAAACTTCGGTACGGAGCAAGCAGGATGGACGACAGCAATTGGCCTAACGCCTTAATGATGCGCCGCCGCAGAGTAGCACACGTCGAATCGAAGAACAAGTACACTGGTCCCTCTGAGCATATTCAGGTCACCCGAGTTGATAGAATTTCAAATCGAACACCGCGAGTGGAGTAAAAAAAAATCATAAAATACTTTGCTGTAGTTATATCGGTGGGTCGGTCCTAAGCATTGCTTATTCATATTACTTCAGTTAAAACATATGAATATTCACACTAAGTGGGATAAATATAGACTATAAATAGTATTACAGTTTATTCATCTATACTAATATAATTCTTTTGACACACCTTATAATTGTAGCAATGGACAAATTCGACTGGGCCTTTCTATTCACATATCGAACGATTTCTTTACAAATTCCTATTCGACTGGGACCAAAAGTGCGTTTCTATAAGAATGAATCGAATGTGTCTTGTGGCTCCATCCATAAGGTCACATGGTTTATTTCAAGATGGCTGATATGGAAGTTGAAAGATTCAGTAGCATCAGCCAATGAGAGCTGTTCTTTTTTATTGCAAATGGCTGCCCTCTATGGGGGCAGCCATTTGCAATGGAAATGAACAGCTCTGATTGGTTCTTTTCGATTTCAAATGGCAGCCCTCATAGAGGGCAGCCATATGCAATGGAAGAGAACAGCTCTCTTTGGCTGAAACCACTGAAGCCATTTGACTGGTCATCTTTGCATTCGAAAACCAAGTTCACTGCACAGGTGGGCGGACCCTAAATTTTGCGGATGGAAAGGTCCCAGTCAAATACGTCCATTGTCAGGGAATCACGGGAAAATGCCGGAAGTCAGGGATTCAAAGTAACCAACTGTTGTCAATTTTTGCATCCTGATTCTTTGGCATTTTGCTTAACGTTAATCGGTAAATATAAAACATCGTGAAGAACTTTCATCCCTAAGCATAGCTAACTCATCATGATGTGATATAAAGACAGGAAGCTAACGATTGCACTTTGTGACAACAAATGACAGGCCAGGCACGGCAATGTACACTAACTACACATGGTACATCTGTACTATACAGACGGTTATTGTCGACAAGTATCGGTTCCAGGCCTTCAGCAATGCAGGCGATCTGCAACAGAAAACACATGTTAGGATCTTAAAAAATAAAAAATTGGGGGGGGGGGGTACATTAGTTGATAACAAAAAAAACAATGGGGTTAGACAGGTACTAATATTCCAGATGGCGCTGCGACGCAAGTCGGGCCTTCGTGTGTGCGATAATAGAGTGGAAAACTGTACATCGGTGTTTGTTTGTTTGTGTGTGTGTGGGGGGGGGGTAGGTGTGTGTGATGGGGTGTAGGTGTTTGTGGTGGGTGTTGAGGGGGTGTAGTGGGGTTGAGGGCTGTAGGTGGGTGTGGTTGGGGTGTAGGTGTGTGTGTCTTTGTGGTGGGGGCGTATGTTCGTGTGTGGGTGTGTGGTGGAGGTGTAGGGGTGTGGTGAGGATTTTGGGAGGTGTGGTGGGGGTGTGTGGGGATATAGGAGTGTGTGGTGAGTGGGTATGGTGGGGGGTGTGGTGGTTGGGGTGTAGGTGTGTGTGGTGGGGTGTATATTTGTGTGGTGTGTGGTGGAGGTGTAGGGGTGTGGTGAGCATTTGTGTGTGGTGAGTGGGTATGGTATGGTATGGTGGGTGTGGTGGGGTGTAGGGGTGTGGTGGGGGTGTAGGTATGTGTGGTGGTGGTTGACAGTATGTGTGGTGGAGGTGTAGGTGGTTTCTGGTGGAGGTGCAGTCATGTCTTGCAGAGTGGCACCTGATAATCTTTAGCATCCTTAAACCCCCACCACACATCTACACCCCCATCACAGCCCTAAACCCCCACCACACCACCCACACCTATACCCCCACCCCTACACCCCCATCACACAAACCTATACCCCCACACCATACCTAAACCCCCACCGCACACCTACACCCATCCACACCTCCACTACCACACACACCTACACCATCACCATCACCACACACACCTACACCCCCACCACCACCACATCCCTAATTTCAATCATAGACAATTGGTCTTCCTCAGTCCACTGCTCCGTACCCTATCCTAGTAATGCCGAGCGCCAGGCTAGGTAGTGACACATATCAATTTTTAAGTCATTGCTTTGACTCGGCCAGGGTTCGAACCTGGAGGTTCGAATCCCATGACCTACCAGAGCGGTAGGCGGACGGTCTACCCATTCGGCCATCACGTCTGATACATAGAGAAGGGTGCGGTACATTGAACTTTCTTTTGGTAAATATAGTCTATTCACTGAATAATTTACAGGGGTGAAAACGGTCTCCTGCAACAACAACAAAAAGCGGAAATTTGTGCCTATTGTGAGGTTTATCTGTAAACCGACAGCGAATTTCCGCGGAAATGAGGAGATTCTACCATAGGCTACCACTGTCAGGTAATTGAGGGAAAATTCCCAGAAGTTATGTTCCATACACTACTTTTCTGCAGCCTAGCATTGTCCTAGCTGATGGTGATGTGTGGTGCATTATGGTATTCGTCTAGACTGACAGTGCTGCGGCGTTTGAACAACTTATTAGCATACCCTGATAGTGCTGCAGGATTGCAGTACAGTAAATATCGCGGAAATCCGTGATATCGATATCGCGGAGATCTTTCAGCCCAACCCAACCCAACGGTGCAACCCAACCCAACCCAACCTATCCCAACCCAACTCATCCCAACCCAACGGTGCAACCCAACCCATCCCATCCCACCCAACCTATCCCATCCCACCCCACCCTAACCCAACCGTGCAACCCATCCCATCCCATGCCGTAAAACTCCGTCAGTGTGGGACTTACTTGACAAAGATGTCGGCCCTGGAGCTAACCTTGTGGTAGGTGTGCAGGAAGATGTGCATGTCGCTCAGCGTCCAGTTGGCTGAGCGGCATGGCTCAACGATGCGCTCCACCAGGTCAATGAACATGTCCTTCAGCTCCTTGCCCTGGTTCAGCCCGTAAGCGATGTTCACCAGCGCCTTAGACAAGGTCTGCGGAAGCAACCACCAGGCAAGCTTTATTTAATTATTTGTTTATTGTTGTTTTACGTCCTGGCAACAGTAAGATAGACTATAATGAGCAGCCTAATAGTAATACAGGGTCCGTACACATGTCAAGATGTGGAATTCAAGGCTATTTCAAGGCTGTTTTTGATAGGAATTCAAGACTATTTTCATTTTGATTTAGTCTGGAATGGTGATTTCGGATTAATTTAGATCAGTGGGGACAGTTTATTGGAATACAAGGCCTTTCAAGACTAATTACCCAAAATAGGTTAAATTCAAGGCTTTTCATGTCCTTGAAATGGGTCAAATGATTTTAGTTTTTGTTGTTGTCGATGGTTTACGTCCTAGCAACATCTAAGGTCATATCAGGACGGGTACCGACTTGGGACAGTGCACACTCATGGCGACTTTATAGTGCTGCCCCACTGGAAAGACCAGCCTGCCAGCACCATGACCTGATATCCCACTCAGTCACATTATCCTGACACTGCGCCAACCAGCCCTTGCCCTATCCTAATAATGCTGAGCACCAGGCTAGGAAGCGACACGTATTTGATAAGAAAATGAAAACTATGCTTCAAGTCAGCTTACAGAAGCACTCAGCAAGCAAAACATTGGATTAGGTCTCCAACAAAGTCTGTACGTTCTCGAAATTTTACAGAGTGGGGGCTCTGAAATGGTCTTTAGGTCCTTTCAAAGACTTGAATTTGGGTGACATTCAATAATTCATGGTCATACAGTACCTTGAAGTTGTTTTCAAGGTCAGTGTTGGCGGGCGCAGTGAGCTTTCCTTTGACAGTCTTCAAAACACATCTGGAAGAGAAAAGGGTTTAAGAAAAGGGTCAATTGCATTATATTACTTACATCCGCATGTTTACTTTAATTCAGTAATCCAATCTAGAAATGAATAAAATTGCATATCAGTTTAATTATGTAACTATTATCTGAAAATCATATAGAATGCTGCTCAAATCTAATTACAGTACAGCTTTTCTGGAGAGAATAACATAATGAACTTGCTTTAACCTGTACTGCGCATGGGTTAAAGCTAGATGTTTAATAACTGAACCAGTATCTAAGTTGAATAGATAGGTTCAAAATCTAGATAAGTGCTTTGCTTTTGAAAGTTTGATGATTTTATCGGACCTTGCAACTTTAAGAGTTAAATGCTTCAAATTTTCCTGGAATTTATTCTTAATTGCGTAATACGTAGATACAAACAAAACAAAAAAAAGCCTATCGAAAAACTGTCGAAATATTTTTAGAAATCGCAAATTACTATATTTCTTTTTGTTTGTCTAAGTTCTTAAAAAAAGAAAATAATTCGCGGAAACCGATGGAGAAGTTTCGTCTGTGAATATACGTACTGCCGGTGTTCGTCCAAATTCTCTTTGTCTGTCAAGATCCGCAGGTCTCGAAGAGCCAGCAAAAACTCTCGATCCAAGTCAACATCCATATCTTCATGATCAACGCAATCTTCCAACAGAACAACATCGATAGTCAGTTCAAAATAAAGAACAGCAACTCTTCTAGGTTTTCTTCTTGCTTTAATATGAATAGCATTTTGTTATTCAAGGTCAATGTGTTTTTTCTTCTTCCAGCCTGAAATGGTGAATTTGGACTATTGAGAAATGAGCTGATGGGACAGTATGAATGATAGTGACACATTGCCTCCTCAACCAGAAGGGATGGCTGAATGAGTTGAGCGTCTGTCTCCCTTTTTGATAGATTGTTTGATTCTAAATCAATGACTTGAAAATTAATACTTGTCGCTTCCTAGCCAAGCACTCTGCATTATTAGAATAAGGTGGGGACTGGTTGGCTCAGGGCAGGATAATGTGACTCAGTGGGATATTAGTCATGGTGCTGGCACCCTGGTCTCCCAATGGGACAGCACTATAAAGTCACAATAAGTGTGCACTGTCACAAGTCAGTACCCATCCTAATATGACCTTAGATGTTGCCAGGACGTAAAACTCCAACAAACAAACAACAAAAATCAACTCATTTATTAGTTACTTATAAATTGATAATTATAACCTGCTCTACTTTAGTTCAAAGTATTTTGTAAATCACTGGTTTGACTCGACCGGGAATTGAACTTCCGATCTCACGCACGGGAGGCCTGCGCTCTACCGATTCGGCCACCGCTCCCGGTTGACGAGTTGAAGACTAGCAGATTATGAAACTTTACGGAATGAGATAGATTAATAGAAAAGTTCTTACTTTGAACCTACCTTTAGAACTATATGACCATACTGTGATCATTTTATTTGCGCATACGACAAAGTCATTAAATGTGAGGTATGCCAGCTTCTTCTTTCCGGTCTCAAATTTATTATTTGTAATAAATACAATGGCGGCGTATTGTCTGAAATGTCAATGTGGAATTATTAAATGTAACACAATATTTGTATGACAAGCGATTGCATTACATAACTTCCAAGTCAAGAAAGTAGTATATCTTTAAATTATAGCATGGTCTGTTCACATGTGAAGATGGAATTCAAGGCTATTTCAAGGCTTTTCAAGCCTGTTTTTGATAGGAATTAGACTATTTTCCTTTGGATTTAGTCCGAAATTGCCATTCTGAATGGCGATTTCAGACAAATTTAGATCAGTGGGGAGAGTTTAATGGAATTCAAGGCTTTTCAAGACTGATTACCCAAAATAGGTTAAATTAAAAGCTTTCCAAGGCCTTGAAATGGGGCAAATGAAGTTCAAGACTTTCCAAGCCCTGTACGGACCCCGTTATAGCCTAGTAGCTATGGTTTCTTTCATTAAGGTTGCATAGTCTGATGTTTTTTTTAGTTTCTGCCATTTTCTGAGATAAATACATTAAGTTGATCAGTATAATCTACTTTACTTAAGTTTGAAGTAACTTTTATTTTAAATGGCTAACTTTGGAGATATTTGAAGTGAAACATGCTAAATTAATTTTGGCGAGCAGGTAAAAATTCTGACACCATAGGCTTGAGCAGTAATAGGTTCTATTACATTTACTTATCTTCTTCTACGAAGCAACAAATGCTCAATAAGTGCACCAGTACCGAAGTTGGATATGAACGATAATATCTAGGTAAAATGTTTGGTTTTGAAAAATTGATGATTTCATCGGACTATGCAGCTTTAATAGAATTAACAACAAATGTGAGACGATACAACTGTTGGGTTACAATTTCAGTATTTGGAGAGGTAGTCATAGTGGAGCAGTGAATAAAGACAGAAGGCAGTGACATTTATTATACACAGGGACTACTTTCCCATATGCAACCAAACTGGCTAGTCCAATCGCTAAGAGTGCTGGCTGGCTTCCGATGCGAAAGGTTGTGGCTTTCAACCCTGATCAACTCAAACCAATGGCATACAACATTGATACAAGCCGGCACCTAGCCTGGTGCCCAGCATTATTAGGAAAGGGCAAGGACTGGTTTGCCTGGAACCTGGCAGTGGTATATCAGGTCATGGTGTCAACAGCCCAGTCTCCCAATGGGGCAGCACTATGAAGTCACCATGAGTATGCTCTGTCTATGTAAAGCGCCTGAGAACGGCTTGCTGGATCGGGCGCTATATAAATGTTTTATTATTATTATTATTATAAGCCGGTACCCATCATGTGACATTAAATGTTGCTAATATGTATAACCCCAACAAAGAAACAACCCTGTGTGGGAAAACAAAGTTACTTTTGCCACCATAAGTTCATCAGGACATCATCATATATGACTTAAAGTTGCATAGTCCATTAAATTAAAGGATTTAATTACAATATATATCTAGCATATTTGCACTTCCAATATCATTAAAGTTAGCCATTTAAAATATAATTTACTTCAAACTAAAGTAACGTATATTATCAGGATCAAACTAATATATAATTATCTAAAAGAAAAAGAACTTCAGAAATTCTAAACCACCAGACTATGCAACTTTAAATTATCTAAGCCTCAAGATGAATCTTATAGACGCATTGTATGTCTAAATAACATGAACATTTCAGACAAGATCATATGTCACACTTACTCAGCTAATACGTCCGATACCAGAAAGTTAGCATGGATGTTATTCACGAGGGAGCCCAGCATTTCTTCGACGGTCTTGAAGACCATTTTAACATTATCAAACTGAAATTTAAAGAGTTAAAATGCATGTTAGATGGCAATAAATAACTCACTTAACAGCTGGTATTTAATGTGAGGGAAGGCGACATTTTATTATCAAAAGAATTCAAACTTATTCAACAGCATAACCATCTTGTAATTTTTAGTTTAAAAAACATCAAAATGGCATGATTTTACAAATAAATAGACGAAGACCTAGCGCTTTATTTACACGTGGAGTAGTCTATATTGACATCTCAGACAAGGAGTCACATAGACAGGTAGACGTGGATAGGGTGATTGCATCAGGGAGTCTAGCTGGTGAAATCGTTAGGATGTGGTGTTCTCTGTGGTGGAGTGGTTAGAGTGTCTGACTCTTTTCTAGGTCTGACTCCTAATCTGAAGGTCAGTGGTTCTATTCCATGTGCCCGCACCTCTGCCAATTTGGATTTCCACCACTGTATATAACTTACAGCGTCATCAAAGGCCAGTTGCTCTAATACCACGTCTATGTGGTGTGTGAGGTTAAAAATCCCATGGGTTGGTAAAAGTGTAGGGTCGGTCTTTCTATCAACAAACTGTCTAATGTTGAAAACAAGTATATTCAGACTTATCCATGATAGGCAGTATAAATCTTCAAGAAAAAAAAAAGAAAAAAATGTTAGCCCCAGAATGGTAAGAAGCGTGGGTTTGAATCCCACTTTAAGACCTGTGCAATGTTTCTCATTTGCAAAAAAATCACCACACCCCATAACATTGATGCGGTGACCAGGATCATATGCACACTATATGGTTAGTGAAACTACCCGGTGTTGACTGTACATATGTAATAGTAAGAATTATACGACATACAGACATAAACCATTTAAAAGACTTACAATTCCAGGGGGACGAGTGTAGTGATCTACACTGACCTCTCAGGCAAGGAGCCTCATAGACAGGTAGGCGTAAATAAGGTAATTGTGTCAGGGAGCCTAAATAGACTAATGCTTTGGACACTAGTCTCAGAATGGCCAAAACATGGGTTTGAATCCCACTCTAGGCTTATTATTTCCCATGTGAAAAACCACCCCCTCCAAAGTCAAATTTAAATGAAATAGTGCATGTCTTCATAAATAATGTTTTTATTGTGCACATCTGTAAACAATTGACAGCATTAGATTGCTGCTAGTTCTCAATGCAAAATAATTCAGTTCTGACGAAAGATTTACTTTGCAGATGAAAATATTTTTATTTTTCATGTTGCTTTAAATATATCAGGAATAACCGTTCCGGCGCGTTCGAAACGCCCGGAAGCGTCCAGCTTCTCGCCAAGCTGGGCGAATGCGGGTCAAGGTTCCGTACTGAACCGAAATAAAATAACATGAACGTACTCAAATAACAATTAGGTATACAGTAAAACCTCTCTAACCAACCACCACAACAGATCGCCCACTTCCCTATATGGATCGCTTTATTTGGGTCCCAAACGATCACCCATACAATACCATTGTAACGTTTAACCGACCACATCCCTAAATGGACAATTTAAAGTCGGTCCCATGGTCGATCGATTTTGTGAGGTTTTACTGTGAAATGGAATCATGACATGCGTATATTTATATCTACATATTAAATAATATATCACATACTAATTATACTTATTTAAATGGTACCTGTCTTCTGCAGCTCCGGAGAGGTACTTTGGTCTTCTCACTCACATCATCTAAAGCGTTCCGATTTCGTGACGACAACTTTTTACCGAGAATTTCACGCATGACAGGGGCATCAAATTCGTAATACCTAGAACAAGGCCAGTATTTGGCAATTATTACCGCATCACTGAAATAGGTATTGCCTATTTTATTCAACAAATGCATTATAACCATATGGGATGGCCGAATGAGTTGAGCGCCCACTTCCCGTGTGGCAGGTTGTGGGTTCAAACCTTGGCCGAGTCAAACCAGTCAGTAAATATGTGGTATAGAGGGAGTGCATGTGACGTCATTACTTAGCAATCAGTGGTCAGCGGGCTGCCATCTTGGATTACGAGCACCCTCCCTAGCCATGTAGTGAATGCATGCAGATGCAGTAAAACAGAGTTTTCTTGTGTTATGGGAGGTTCTCGGAGGTTTACTTCCAATGTGTTTACTTACAGCACTTTAGCAACAACTTCTGAGGCGAAACTGCTCAAAACAGTGACAAATAAACCAACAAATCAGTAAATAACCACCGTGTAGGCAGTTGCAAGCCTTCTGTATGTTATCCAATATGGCCACCGAAAGTTGTCTTGTGACGTCATTACACCCCCTCTATAGCATAGAATATTTTTAGAAATAACAGAAATCACAACAATATTTTTTTTTAATGCAGAAATCCATAACATCGATAAGTTATTTCATCCCTAACGAATGATTACATTCAATGATGGTATTTGTGAATAAGTACAATTCTGTTGGTCATGTTACTGCTCCTTTAAACCTAAATTTTCATTTTTTAGGTTTACCTAGAATAGATTTGCATTTTTCTTCTTCTTTTCTAACCACGTACTATGGATGAGAAACGTCATTTGTTTAACACTCAAATTCCTTCTTCTATCAGAGATTGCGGGGACTGCCTTACCAGACATAAATTATTCCAGTAAGTCTGAGTTTCAAATTCTCCTAAGTATTTTCTTTAAAGCTTACATAGTCCGATGGTTTTGAGCTTCTGCGAAGTGTATTTTTTTTAAAGATAAATACGTTAGGTTGATCATTATAATCTACATTACTTTAGTTTGAAGAAACTTTTATTTTAAATTGCAAACTTTGGAAATATTTAAAGTGAAGCATGCAAAATTGCTATATGTGCTGCATAAAAAACTACACGAGTATAATTATCGGGAAACCGATTATCTATGAACTGTGTTGTCAGTTCCTATCAACTTGACACTACACCACTAACTGACACTCCTCCAGTCATCTACTGGTCAGGCCTTCTGCCTCGCCTGGTGGCGCCACCTGCCCGTCCTCCTCGCCTGTCTCTGCCTCATGTCTGTACCACTGGCTCCAAAGTCCAATGTCCTTTTTGGTTCCCTTTTTTTTTTAAATTTATTTTTTAACATAGAATCAGATATATATACCCCTGTATGTACAGATATACGCAAACATTTTACATATGGCCACAGGAAAAGTGATGTCAAAGTTATATAGAATAGTGATTACATAAATCCGGCCTTTCTCAATTTATTCATACTTTAGGATGATGATGATGATGATGATGGTGGTGATGATGATGATGTTGATGATTGATGTGCTTAATTAATTAGGTGCTAGGTTTAACCAACCTCTCTATTAACAGTTTCTGAGTATCTGGCGCAAGTTGGAAGATGGACTGGTCAGCCATACGGGTTGGGTGTTGCATAAGTCGCTCCAGCATGCCAAACGTCCGGTAGTGGTCAAGGATGTCGCTTAGCAACATATCGAAAGTGGCCCCATACTGTTGAAGGACACCGCGCTTCTGCTGAATGGCTGCTGCCTCTTGTGCTATAGATAAAAGAACCAAGTAGTGATGTGGTCTTAGTATATTATGCCATTGTCGTGGCAGTGCTTTCAAAATGAGCCGACACACGCTGCAAGTATCGTCTATAGATATGCTCACCTGCGAGCTGTACATTTTCTCACAACATAGACTGTACTCTATTGTCCTGTGTGTGCCGCGGTGCCAATGGCACCACATCTGCAACTTCTACTTTTACAATTCCAACTTCTATATTTCACAATTTTTTTAAAGCACTGCATGGGTTGCGGGGTGTTTGCAAATGGGAAACAGCGCGCGTAGAGAGGGACTCGAACCTAGACATCTGCTATTCCAGAACTATCTCCCATTCCGTATTAATAATTATCACCGCAGGATAAATAGATCGTGATGAAATGTTATCTCTAAGCAAATAACACCCCCCCCCCCCACAAAAGAAACCCGGCAACATGTTCAGCATATTAATCTTTTACATAAAATATTCACCCCTACCCAAAGATATGCCTGGAAATAAGGTACATGTGCAGTTACAGTGCCGTACGATTAGACCGCCAGGTTACGTGTACGACTCAGGTACGCGTAGCCACTGCCTTTTAAAATAGAACAATAATTAAGGAATATATGACTAAACTATGGCTTGATCTGGCTATCTCTGTCGCACATTTTTACTGTTTTCCATCGTAAAATGTGACCCAAAGTTTAATCGTAATTGACAGTTTAAAAACGCCATAACTTTCTTAAAATTGATCACACAAAGATGAATTTAATGCTATTTTAATATTCATTTTAAGACCTTTTAATTGATGTCAACAACATTGGAATCCCATAATTAAATTAGTTTTTCACACATACCTATACTTTGCCCCTCCCCCCAATTAAACTAAGGAATTCCAGTTTTGTTGACATCAAAGTGATCAATGAAAAACCAAACTCAGGTAAAAAATCTGCAACTGAAAACCAATAGACTCTAGAGTAACTGTGAGAGAATTAGCCTGTATTTCTGATACATAAACTATAATAACTTTGCTTCTGCTAGGCTTATAAAGTCCATCTATATATTAAATTAAAGGGTTTGATGTATTTTAACAGAATACATTTGTTTTGTAGAGCTATCTGCTATTTGAATTTTGTCTGCAACTGCAAGTCTCTAACATTGTGCACACGCAACTATTTTGGTCACAATATGCCATGCATGTAACAATATACCAATTCACATGCTGTTCAAATTTTGTCCAAGTGCCTACAAATTACGAGTGACGGTCTGAGGATGTAAACTAAAGTCTAGACTAAACTAAAGATAGCCAATTTATTATCAACACATCTAAATAGCAAATAACTATATTATCGCTCAACCAATATTTTCTAAAGAAATTCTTGATTATACAGTTCATTTACATTAATTGTTTTAATGACTAACCTGTGTTTCCATTGAGCCATAGTAGATACACTTCGGGATCAACCAAAGTATTATTTCCAACAAATATATCAACATCGGCCATGATTTTAATGTTATTTTACCAACTATTTTGTTTCGTCAGTCAAGTATCCACCTACCGGCTTTGGTCTAAATTACAGTGACTGCCATCTACTGGCAAAATGCAGTAATAAAATCTCGCGAAGTTCGGCGTGACTGGTAAACATCCAAAATGGCTGGGTTAGGCGGGTGAGACCAATTTATTATTTGCAAATCTAACCATTTACTTGTTCTTGTGTGCTTTGCAATGGCTACTAAAAACTATAGGAATTACCTAACATGACATTAATTTTGATAACTGCAATTTTTAAGCAAATGTGGACAGTTAAAGGTCATTACAGTGCGATGTTTACAACATGTTACGTCTCGTCTAACTCTTAACCAAGCTACACACAGCACACGTTTCTTTTTGTGCGCTGTACAGTGTACTTATCGCGGCTCGGTTTCCTTTAGTTATAACTTATAGTTAATAATAATACGTAATCATTCACACACACGTAGAGATGACAGGCCCAACACGAACATTCTATTTTATTTCTCCCATCCTCCTTTCCCTAACGTGAATACACGCATGACAACTGTTTTCAATGACTGTATAAGTATCATAAAGTATGTTAGTATCATAAGTAATATGAATAAGCAATGCTTAGGACCGACCCACCGATATAACTACATCAAAGTATTTTATGATTTTTTTTTACTCCACTCGCAGTGTTCGATTTGAAATTCTATCAACTCGGGTGACCCGAATACGGCCGTCGTTTCCGCGGAGTAAACTATTAATATTTCATTTGTGCACCCATGTTTATGCCAAATTGTTATTTATTTCTTTTAATTTTGAATAAAATCTAAGTTTTGAACTGCACGTATCGACAAAGTCTATGGCAGGGGGCATTTGTTTTGATATATTATTAACCAATAGCTGTTGTCCACCCTGATTGCTGCGGACCGAAGTTCGACGAGCGATTTCCGTTTGCTGGATTTGGATTGTTTCTCGGTTATTCCACACCAGTTTACAAATGGCGGCACCCATACAGTGCTATTTCCGTTTCCGTTTGCTGGATTTTGGCGAAGTCATGTTCAGTACGAGTATTCTTTATGTGTATATATCTACATGCGTTAGTCCTAAGCCTCCCCAGAAGGTGGGTCGGTATTACTACTATTAGACAAAGGATTCACCCCATACTTGCAGTACACGGGTGAATACCAACCCTATATAAAAGCTGTTGAAAAAGCGGAGAAATGAAATGAAAGCCGAAATCCACAGTCTGAGAAGCAACATTTATTCTTTATATATGTCTTCATATTTCCCCGCTAACTTTGAGTTGAAAAATATAATAAAACATCTAGTTTAATAGAATTTAAAGGTGAAATCGACGGTGTTCTATCGCCGCCATATTGCCTTTTTGCATTCTCTCCCATTTCACCAAATCTGTGCCGATATAAGTAGCCATTTGATATTGGAACCAGGCATTCTACTTCCTGTTCCATACTAAAGCTATTTTCGCCTCGTTGTCATTCACCCGTGTACTACAAGTACGGGGTGAATCTTGTATCTACATAAGTATGTGCACTAAAAAATAATCACAGATAGGTAGATCAGCTAAAATTTCAAAACACAACAAACAAACAGTATAAATTTAAGCTCTTTCAACAGATCTTGCTAAGACAAACTCAAATCTGTTGTAATTTTGAAAATATCTTATATGGGGAGAAAGTTATGCCATTTCTAATGTCGGCTTAATTGTTAAATTTAGTCTGTATTCACCATTATAATAAACTGTGACCTTTGCCGCATTGTCACAGCTTTCTATGCTCTAAGTATTTTGATTTTGGTATTTTAATGTACATTTTCGGTGAGATTAGTTAATGTTCTTTCGAGTGATATCAAATTTATGAAAATATTCCGATGCGAAAGTACTTTAATCAAAGCCGGAATGGTGAAAATGCAGGAATATTTTATTATAGACATGGTGACCGACGCGCCCCTATTGGTATCTGACATACCTATCACTGACTTAAGCCTAGGTCACACATACCCGGATCAGGGGGCAGACGAGCCCCGACCCATGATCCGGTGTGGTCCGTGGCGATCTGTGTCTGGTCCTTGGTGTTCTGTGGCTGGTCCAGCCTCATCCAGGGTCGACCAAGGATGTTTTAAAATGTTTAAAACATCTGGGGCGATCCAGGGAATATTGCAATCTGGGGAATATTGCAATCCGGGATCGATCCGGCATCATCCAGGAGTTGTCCAGGGGTAGTCCGTGCCCCGTCCGGGGCAGTCCAGGTGTTTTTGAAACTGGATGAGCCATGGTTTAACCTGGACTAGCCCCGACAGAGCCACGGACCACTCGCGGATAAGACCTGGACAAGCCGGATGACCACGGATAGCCCGGTTTACTACGGATCAGTCCAGGATGAGCCTCGTTTTTGTATAGCAGGAGCAAGCTGGATTTGGAAATGAGCCCTCCAGCGCGGCACCGTCTTTTGTACTCCGGGAATAGTCCGGGGGTGTCCGGCCCAGTCCGGGGTCGATCTGGGGTTGTCCGGGACTGATCCGTGACTACTCTGTGGATACACCGGGTAGTCCGGGGATGGTCCGGCTCAGTCCGGGGGATATTCACCTCCAGCCACAGTGAATGGCAGCAAAAACTGCTTTGGTAAAGAAATACCTAAGAAGTTCATTCTAATTTTTAATGCTAATAGGTATACCCACTCATTAAAAATAAGAAAAAAAATCCAAGACAACCACATGGAACCTGCAGGAAATACACCTTTTAACAAAGTAAAATCACATGCAAAATTCCACAGCTCTAGATGCATTAATGAGATGTAGCATTGAAATATATATATATACATAATAATGAACTTAAATTAAACTGCCCCTTTTCAAAACTCATGAAATTAAACCTACAAACCTCATATTTTGTAGACCAAATGTCTATAAATATGGTATAATACAGTTATAAAAAAAAATCTCGTCATACAACAGAGGAAGAGAGAAAATATGATACCTCAAAATGACATTTTATGTAATTTGCACAACAATATTCCAAAAATGTCAAATTTCGACTTTTGTGGAAATTATTGTATTTAAGCTTTTCTGCATTTTTTAAGCATTCATTCACTCACTCATTCACTCACTCACTTAATTTGACTACTTTCAGAGTCCTCCCTATGCCGACACAGCGATTCTACGATCGTGAAGATAGCGATTATGCCAAACGCATTGCTTCCAGTAAAACACAGGTGAAGTTCACTTTTAATTTAACAGAATTTCATCGATTTTTATTATGTGAAAGGTTTGGTGATTTGTCTACATACAGTAGAATTCTATTACGGAAATCAAACGAGCCGTAACATGAATAAATCCTCGACAAATAATTATATTTTACCCTTGTAGTACAGTATAATTATTGACACTCCATAGCAGATTGTTATTGTATTCCTATTACTAGATGAATATATTTATTGCTCAAGCTGTTACCTCTACATAACTGAATGTCTTGATGAATTTTTAATTTAGTATTTGAAGATAATGGTTAAAAAGATTTTTTGTAATTTGCTATTTGTTTTATTTCTAAAATATTCTACATATTGTACATATGTTCTCTAGATATTACTTAAATACCACACAATGTCAGGAATCTTTCTAGCATTCACCCATATCACTACTGAGTGTGGTTCAATTTCCACGAAAATGCGAAAAAGTCTCATAGGATCAACATTGTCAGGGAATCTCGGAAAAACAATCATGGGCATGAACCCGCGAGAATACGATAATTATTTTTGACCTATGTAATATATTTCCGTTAATATATATCTGCTTTTTTCTCCTGCCAAATCCACACATATATGAGACTGTCTCAAAAGGTGATCATCAATATGGGACAAAACTTTGTCCATTGTAACGATCAACATACTATCTGCTGATGCATTTGCTCAGGATAAACCGATTTGTTTTTTACATGGTGTTTCATAATCCCAATAGAATACATATTGATTTGAAGCAAATGTCCTTGTGTTTTCAGTGTAACTGTTTCTGTGCTCTTTTATGTAAATCGTTACAATGGACCAAAAAAACAAAAGTTATCACCTTTTGAGATAGGCTCATATTGGAGAATGCAGTCATAATTTTGTTAGTGGATGCTTAAATTTCAATGACAAGTAAAATGACTGGACTGGACTGTACCACCTCATATAGTTTACTAAATAAATTCTATCAATTATTAATAAAACTTTTCTATGGGAATTTGTTTCCGTTGACCACAAATATATGATTGTGAGCTTTCTAATTTAATGAGTGTCTATTGGCACATAATTGATTGTCTGCTTTTACATGTAAAAGCGATGGTTTGAACAAAAAAACAACATTTCTCACTGTGAATATGGCCTATGCTGCCGACACGGCGTAAAGCAACCACCAATCAATCAATCAATCAGTAAAATGACTCCTCGTTCGATGCGTTTCTTTTGCCAGAGTGCATGATGTGAGTGTTTAACACAGAATGTGGCATTTCTATCAGATTCAGGTGGTTAGTAAAAGAACCGCCCCACCATATGGTCACCGCAGAGGATGGGTTCCGAGGAATCAGGAGGTAAGTTCTGCAGTTTGTGGGGTATTCATAAATGAAATACCCAAGAAAACCAGGGCACAGCTGTCTAACAGTTCACACCTAACGCCATCAAATATTTATAACAATATAACCACTTTTTAAAGCTACCAGAGGACATTTGTTACCCAGTTTCTCGTAAAGTTGCATGGTCTGGTGATTTTTGAATTTCTACAATGTTTTTAGATAAATATTTGGGGTTGTTCATTATATTTTTACTTTACTTTACTTTAGTTTGAAGTATCTTTTATTATAAAGTATCAACTTTGGAGATATTTGAAGTGAAAACATGCACAATTAATTTTGTTGTCACATCGAGATACTGGAGTGCATAGGTTTCAATAGTGACCGATTCTGTTAAATTGACTTAGTAATCCTATGCAGTAATACATGATTAGTGAGTGCACCAGTATCTAAGTATGATAACAATCTAGGTAAGTGATTAGGTTTAGAAAATGTTTAGGTTTAGAAAATGTTTGACTGCAGCTTTAATATAATCGAGTGTGCTAGGTTTACGGAATGTGCTAAATGCATCTGGCAGTTGTTATTCCATTATGTCACTTAGATGACAACCTTTCAGGACCGAGTGCAATTTTGTAATCAACTACGTTCTTTAATTTGTGGTAAAAAAATATTTAAACTTGTGTAGTCCGATGACGGCATAACAATTTCGAAACCAAGACACTTACCTACATTTGATTCTACATATCCAACTTAGATACTGATATAATTATCAAGGATTTATTTCTGCATAGACGGGAATATTAAGTCAAATTAATAGAACATGTTACTACTGAAAGATATGGTGTTAGAGTTTTGACGTGCATGCCAAAATTAATTTAACCGAAAACTTTGGATGACCCTTATGTTGGATTTATCACCATCCCCAATTTAAAAAAAAGAAGAAATATCAACCACTATGTTTATTATATTTGTTAGCACACTGTTATATAAGAAAAAAAGCAATGCTATGAACAATATTCTATAAATGCATGTTTGTCCTTAATAGTCATTTCAATAATGATGTGGCTTATATTGCATTGTCAAATGAAGGACTTTGGCGATGGGGGCGCCTTCCCAGAGATCCACATTGCCCAATACCCACTGGGGATGGCGATGAAAAAGTCCACATCCAACGCACTAGCAACACAAGTAGATGCGACAGGGAAAATTAAGTATGACGTAATAGCCCGTCATGGCCACGGCAAAGACAAGGTGAGTTGCTTTCAACTTTCTACCGTTGATCGGCTAGGTATGTTAAAATTTTACTGCACACTTAAGTTTACCATAAGGTAATTTAACCACTTCAAAATTGCGTAAACAGGGTTTTTATGTGTCGCTGAAAGTCTTGAATGGTCTTGAATTTAGACTTTTGGTTTGGGTACCTTAGAGTGTTCTTGAATTTTATCTGTATTTTCTTGAGTGTTCTTAAATTCCCTTTCCCCCCCCCCCCCCCCCCCCCCCCCTCCCTTGCTCTGCTTAACTGCGACCCCTTCCTGCCTGCTCGCGGAGTTCTCTCAGTCTGCCTTATTTTGGTATCAAAATGTTTTGCTTCTTGAAAATGTTCTCGAATGTTTTTAAATCTGGTTGCCGATCTTTTGTATGAACTCTGAATTTGCCAATTTTTTTCATGAATCTAATGTGACAAATCCTACAAACTTTTCCCTGTGCATATATAGCCTTTGATGCCAACACGGTATTAAACCACCAACCAATCAATCAATCAAGCATCTCTGTCATTCTGGGGCAACCGTCCTAACCATTAGCCTGTCTACCCTCCCTGCGGCAATCACCTTTCCCACGCAGACGAGAAGGCCGAACGGGTTGAGCATCCCTTTCCCGCTTTGGTAGATTGTGGGATTCAAAGCCTGGTCGAGTCAAACCAATGGCTTAAAAATTGATACTTGTCACCTCCTAGCCAGGCGCTTGGCATGATTAGGATAGGACAAGGACTGGTTGGCTCAGTGTCTGGATAATGATAGTCGTCCTGATAAGACCTTAGATTTTTTTCCTGGATGTAAAACTCCACCAACCAATCAACCCTTTCCATGCCTACCTGTGCAAGTGGTTCCTTGTCTATAAGGTCGGTGCAGACAACTGTACTTATTCTATGTTTGTAGGTAATTCACTCCAAGTTCCAAGACCTCGTGCCTAAGCAACTTCAGGAAGATGACCCAGAGCTGCAGCGGCCAGATGACGAAGCCATCAAAGAGGTAAGTCTGTCCTATCTGGCCCTTTATTGCACACAACCAGTTCAGGGTTCGCACAATCTTGAAAAGACCTTCAATTTGAAAATACCCTGAAAAGGCCTTGAAAATTGATCAAATATCAGGGGCTGGGGGACACCTTGACTTTTATAAAAAAAAATCGGAGAGGATAGAGGGCAAAATTGATTGACAACAGTGTTTTGAATGGTTAGGTGTGCGGCATAACTAATCTAGGACAATTGTTATGTGTAATAAAGATGTTAATAGCCTAGTTGCTTCTTTTGCTTTTATAAAAATCGCATACAGAAACCTGGTGAAGTAAGGCTGTGAAGAGTATATGTATATAATCATTATAATGAAATATTATTTTCAGCATTCAAGAATGAATTTCCTACCTGACAACGCCCTAAAAAGGCCTGCAATTTGGTTGCTGGATAGCTGTATGAACCCTACAGTTCAGTACTGGACCATTTCAGAAGTTTGAATCCAGCTTAGATCTGTATGTAATGGCGATAAGACCAAATGGGATTACCAAATGAGTTGAGCGTCTGCTTCCCATGTGGCACTTTCTGTGATTTGAATGTTGGGTTTGAACATCAGCCGAATGAAATCAATTACTTAAAATATACTTGTCGTTATCTAGCCCAACGCTCGGCATTACTAGGATGGGGTAAGGAGCAGTGGAACCGGGAAGACCAATTGTCTGCAGTTGAAATTACCCCCTCATAACGAATGAATGTAATAAATAAAACAAACTATTTTGAGGCAATACTACCTCTAGATATATAGGGTTCTCAATGACTGGGGGAGTTCAGATCAAACACATGTGAAACCACATTTCGCATCAGGGAAAAGAGCTGAGTATTACAATTATTTTGTTCACTACCTGCATAATTTAAAAAAAAAATCATGTTATAATATATACATTATGCGTTAGAAAACAAACAAAAATGATCCTTAAAATATCTTAATTTAAAAACTTGCGGCTCTCAATTTTCCACCAGTGGAGGGTGTGCTGGAAAAACTGATCCACGTATTGCTGACTCCCCACCCACCTCAGATAGAACTTCACATTGAGAGCCGAGATGTTTGTCAATTCTTGATGATTGGTTCTGCTTCTGAGGGATATCGCTGATTGTCCAGAAACCGATTTAAATTTGTTTTTTTCCCTTCAAATTTGTTTAGATCTTACAGCGTTTACTATAGTTTAAAGTTTTTTTGTTTTGTTTTGTCTTTCTGACAGACAACAGAAAAGACTCGCATGGCCTTGGAAAAGTTGGTACAGGGCAAAATCTCTGCAGCGATGCCTGTCAGGGCTGCGGAGAAGCAGGCTCCAGCACAATACATCAGGTGTGTACTGCTACTGCTGCTGCTGCTTTCGATCAGTAGTGATAACTTCAACATGTGTTACTCTAGTCTCTAAGATAAGATAATAAATGAAGTGGAACTAACTGGCCTCGAAAGCCTGAAATGTATAATTCTATATATAAAAATGTGGTATCGTAAAGTATGATATACTCTGCATGCACCATGAAAGAGCGAACCATGTAATAACCAATGATAAGGAATAAATTGTAAGAGTACAAGGTGTTGAGAGCAATCTGAGTACATACCGTAAATAGAAGATTGGTTATTTAACTGTCTTCAAATGTTGGAAAGTATCTAAGTTTGAAATTAGTTGTTTTGACATAAAGGATGCTGTTGAATAAGCGAGCATTGCATGTGTATATATAAATAGTGACATTGATGGTTGCTTTGCTATTTTTGTTAGGTACACTCCTTCGCAGCAGGGCGTCGCCTTTAACTCTGGTGCTAAACAGCGAATCATCCGGATGGTTGAGGTGCAGAAGGACCCAATGGAGCCACCCAGGTTCAAGTGAGTAACCTCTCGTCTGGTCAGTGTTAACGAATGGGACATTCCCAATGAGGTTCTACAGTTAGAGCATTAGAGAGCTGCGGGTTCAGAATGAGTTTCTACAGTTACAGCGTTAGAGAGCTGCAGGTTCATAATGGGGTTCTACAGTTATAGCATTAGAGCTGCATTTTCATAATGGGGTTCTACAGTTACACATTAGAGCTCCATGTTCAGAATAGTGTTCTACAGTTACCGCGTTAGATCTGCAGGTTCAGAATGGGGATCTACAGTTACAGCATTAGAGCTGCAGGTTCATAATCGGGTTCTACAGTTACAGCGTTAGATCTGCAGGTTCAGAATGGGGTTCTACAGTTAAGTCGTTAGAGCTGCAGGTTCAGAATGGGGTTACAGCATTAGAGCTGCAGGTTCAGAATGGGGTTCTACAGTTACAGCGTTAGAGCTGCAGGTTCATAATGGGATTCTACAGTTATAGCATTAGAGCTGCAGGTTCAGAATGCGGTTCTACAGTTACAGCATTAGAGCTGCAGGTTCATAATGCGGTTCTACAGTTACGCCGTCAGAGCTTCAGGCCCATAATGGGGTTCTAAAGTTACAGCGTTAGAGCTGCAGGTTCATAATGGTGTTCTACAGTTACAGTGTTAGAGCTGCAGGTTCATAATGGGGTTCTTCAGTTACAGCATTAGAGCTGCAGGTTCATACTGGGGTTCTACAGTTACAGCGTTAGAGCTGCAGGTTCATAATGGGGTTCTACAGTTACAGCGTTAGAGCTGCAGGTTCATAATGGGGTTCTACAGTTACAGCGTTAGAGAGTGGGAAGTTCTTAGTGGGGTTCTACAGTTATAGTGTTAGCTGCAGGTTCAGAACGGGGTTTTACAGTTACAGCGTTAGAGAGTGGGAAGTTCCTAATGTGATTTGATAATTATCGAGTAGCAGGTTTTTAATGTGGTTTTAAACTTTACGGCTATAGAGACTGGAAGGTTCCTAAAGCGGTTTCAAAATTACAGTGATAGAGTGGAAGGTTGCTAATAGGGTTCCACAACTACAGCAATAGAGAGTGGAAGGTTCCTAATGGGGTTCCACAACTACAGCAATAGAGAGTAGAAGGTTCCTAATGGGGTTCCACAAGTACAACAATAGAGAGTGGAAGGTTCCTAATGGGGTTCCACAACTACAGCAATAGAATGTGGAAGGTTCCTAATGGGGTTCCACAACTACAGAAATACAGAGTGGATGGTTCCTAATGGGGTTCCACAACTACAGCAATAGAGAGTGGAAGGTTCCGAATGTTGTTCCACAATTACAGCGATAGAGAGTGGAAGGTTCCTAATGAGGTTTCAAAATTACAGTGATACAGAGTGGGAGGTTCCTAATGGGGTTCCGCAACTACAGTGATAAAAAGTGGAAGGTTCTGAATGTGGTTTCAAAATTACAGCGATAGAGGGTGGGAGATTCCTAGTGGGGTTTCAAAATCACAGCGATAGGGAGTGGAAGCTTCCTAATGGTGTTCCACAACTACAGCGATAGAAAGTGGAATGTTCCTAATGGTTTTCCACAACTACAGCGATAGAAAATGGAATGTTCCTAATGGTGTTCCACAACTATAGTGATAGAAAATGGAATGTTCCTAATGGTGTTCCAAAACTATAGTGATAGAGAGTGAAAGGTTCCTAATTGGGTTTCACAACTACAGCGATATTGAGTGGAAGGTTTCTAATGGAGTTTTTGTGCCCTGTTTCAGAACAAACAAGAAGATCCCACGTGGTCCTCCGTCACCGCCAGCTCCTGTCATGCATTCACCAAACAGAAAGGTACTTAACCATAATCAGTTGAGCACCCGCTCCTCATGTGGCAGGTCGTGCGATTCAAACCCCGGTCGAATCAGCAAGACTTTGTGCAGTCGAAAAGCTCTTTCAAACCACATACTAGATGACCTGAAACTTGCACTTATTAAGCATTTGTTGCCACATAGAAGGGCATACTGAGTCAATTTAATAGAACCTGTTACTGCAGAAGCCTATGGTATCAAGAGTTTTGGTGTTCATTCCAAAATTAAGTTTGCACGTCAAATATCTCCCAAATTAGCCATTTAAAATAATTTTAAAAAGAAGAAAGTTGCTTCAAACTAAAGAAAGATAGATTATAACCATTAACCTAATCTCAGAAAATGATAGAAACTCAAAACCATCGGACTAAGCAACTTTTTTTAATTAATTTATACATATCGCTACCTAGCCTGGCGCTCAGCATTACTAGTCACTAGCTTCCTTTGAATAATATGAATTTAAGCCACTTATCTAATACATTATAGAGTATGCAATTCCACCTGTTTTTTTCCATGCCTGATATCACAAACATGTATATTTCAACTTCAACATTGGACAAAGTAGCCCATAGATACTTTTTTAGCAGTTCTACTCTCAATATAGTTGGTATTTCTTGAATGTGAATATTTCACTAGGTTAAAGCGAAGGAATGCATACATGACCGGATCTTTTACAGTGGCATCTCACTGAGCGGCAGCACAGCGCCCCCCTAACGTTATTATATTTTTCTTCCAGGTTACAGTTAAAGAGCAACAAGAATGGAAAATCCCTCCCTGCATATCCAACTGGAAGAACGCAAAGGTGGGTTTAATTAAGTCAATTATTTTGTTTAGTTTCGGTAATGTTTATTTAGCTGAACAAATCTTTTTTTCAGCACCAACCGAGGAACTGCTCTTTTTCTGGTTATGGGGCATCATCATCATGCTGTCGGTCGTGGTGCGACAAAGACTGCTTTCATTACTTGACTGCCACTCTCCATTTAGCTCTCTGCTGTGAGAGTTGCGTCCATGAGTTGGTCTTAACATTTCATGAAAGCTGCCTGCAAAGGTGTTGAAGCGCTGCTGGCTTTTGCAAGTTACCAGCGGCACTCTCTCGGGGAGCAAATAGAGGTTTCACACCGGCAAGAACATGCCAAGACAGGCACAAAACTATTTGTCCCTGCAGTGGCTGGTCGGGAGATGTTGGGAGTTCCATACATCAACCGCCCTTAATGCTGCCACAGTGACATGGTTTTCTGTTTAGGGTTTGCTCCCTTAGCCTTCGGTTCTGTCAAGAACCTGTATCACAGGGCAGTGGTTTACAACTCTGCAGGGCAGGGCATCAAACTCCCTGAGGTATTGCTATACCTGCATACCCTTTGGTTATGGGTAGATACACAAATAATAGTTTAGTCACGGAAAAATAGGATATTTGTATGTCTATAGATGCATGTTTTAACACTACATAGTCATTCAGCAGTGCATAACAGTGATAAAAATAAGCACCATTTTTCACTTGTCCAAAGGACAAGTCTGGCATGATTTTCACTTGTCCGCCTAATTTTTCACTTTTCCACATTTGGCATCTGCATATATTGATAGTCCGAGTGGGTCTGGAGGCGATAACGACCAGGCACAGCTGGCATACAAGTGTCAAAGCCTATGACTAGTGGCTCCAGTGTGGCCGAATCTGAAACTACATGCGGCATGCAGTAGAGCCTAGATAAATAGTATATAATAATAGAGCAAACTGAAGAGAGTTGATGTCCTTCTTTATAGTTCCATAGTAGATTATAGAACACATAATATATGTAATATGTATTATATATTATGTATAATATGTATATTGTATATGTGATATATATGTTATATATGTTATGTGCTCTATAATCTATTATAGGAATGTAAACAAGGACACTACCATCTTCAGTTATATCTGTATTGTTAAATTGTGAACCACAGCTAGTGTATGACATTGTTTAGTTCCAGGTTTGGCCACGCAGCGCCACCTGTCAGGGGCTCTGACCTCATATAAGCCAGCTGTGTCTGATCGTTATCGCCTCCCAACCCACTCGGACGGTCAGATGGGGGTCTTCTATGATCCCTATTTAACTATTATCTATATTCCTGCTAGAGAATATATACTCTTCTCAACCATGTCAGTCTTCTTGGTGTTTCTTGTTGTTTCTGTTCAATGGGGCCAACTGTCTATATATTATATATAATGGAAAGGAAACAAAGTAGCAAAATTTACATATTTTCCTGCGCAAAATTGTCATTTGTCAAACGGAAAAGCTAGGAACAACCAACCAACCCATAACAATTTTTAATCCTATAGGTTACTAATCACTTAGCCTGCTTGTAATATTATTTGCGTGTGCACTCAAACTGCCTACCTCTCTTACCCTCCAGGGATACACCATCCCCCTGGACAAGCGGCTGGCAGCCGATGGCCGCGGGCTGCAAGGAGTCCACATCAATGAGAACTTCGCCAAGCTGGCTGAGGCGCTCTACATAGCTGACAGGAAGGTCGGTGCTTCGTCTGTCTAGGAAAAAAAGAAACATTTGATTTGATTCAGTGGATTCAAGGTTCTCACTGCAATACGTGTTGTATATTGGAGTATACCAATTTTATTACTAATGGAGATGTTGCTACCTGCTTAGTTCTGTATGTCCTCGCTAACCGGAACTGGCACCCCCCAACTGCCGCACACTTCGCAGTAGACCAGGGGGCACCACCCTCTCCCTCTCCCTCTCCCTCTCCCTCTCCCTCTCCCTCTCCCTCTCCCTCTCCCTCTCCCTCTCCCCTCCCACTCCCCCCTCCTCCCCCTCCCTCTCCCCTCCCACTCCCCCCTCCTCCCCCTCCCTCTCCCCGCCATGAGTACACAGTCACAAGTCAGTACCCGTCCTGATATGACCTTAGATGTTGCCAGGACGTAAAACTCTAACGACCAACCAACCATTGTCCTATGTGTGTACCCAGGCTCGGGAAGCTGTGGAGACACGTGCAAAGCTGGAGAAGCAGATGGCTCAGCGTGACAAGGAGAAGCGCGAGGAGGGCCTGAGGCTGCTCGCCCAGCGGGCCCGAGAGGAGCGCGCTGGCATAGGTGTGAGGCGCGAAGGTAAGCAGAGGCGGGCTGTAGTCGCTAAAATGTCAACTGTGTCCTTAGTATGTTTAAAACACAGCTTTTTGCAAATGGGTGCAGTTGTTTTGGTGAGAAGAGGTGGGCTGGGATCGCTAAAGTGTCAGCTGTGTCCTTAACATGTGGAAAACACAGGTTTTTACAAATGGGTGCAGTGTTATTGTGAGAAGAGGTGGGCTGAAATCACTAAATTGCAGAGATGGAAGACCTCCGCGCTTTCGCGGATTTCCGCGATTTCTTATATTCACCGATTCACATCAAACAAAATATGACGACAGTTGGGTGGTTCGAATCCCATTCTTATATGACCTTAGATGTAGTTAGAACATAAAACCTAAGCAAGAAACTGCTAGATTTGGGCGATAATACAATCACAACAAGGCTAGATGAGATCTGACTTCCGGTATTTTTCCGCGATTCCCTGACAATGCTAAACCTATGGGAGAATATCTGCATTTCCGCTTTTTTTCCCGGAGACCACTTTCATCCCTGAAATTGTCAACTGTGTCCTTAACATGTGCAAAACACAAATTTTTACAAATGTCTGCGGTGGTACGGTGAGATGATCGCTAGTGTCAGCTTTGTCCTTAACATGTGTAAAACACAGATTTTTACAAATAGGTGCGGTGTTATGGTGCACAGCAGCGGGCTGGAGTTGATAGTGTGAGCTGTACTCTTAACATCATGGATGAAAAGTTTTACTCTTTGCAAAAGATACTGCACATGCTCTGGTCTGCTAGCCCGTGTCCAGCTTCCCGCTATCAATCATTGATCTGCCTCTGATTACAGCAAAGGATGATGAGCTGAACGAGCGTGACGACCTTCGCCGAGAGCGGCGCCAGGAGAGGCAGCGGGACCGCAACCTGGCACGCGCAGCACCGGACAAGCGGTGAGGAAAAGTTTGTTACCCGCATAAGTAGCAGGGATGAAAGATCGCTATTTTTTTATATCGCTGATTAACTATCACAGAATGCCAATGATAAATATGACACCAAGTGGTTAGTTTGAATCCCATTCTGATATTACCTTAGATGTTGCTAGGACATGAAACCCAAACAAAGCGAAGTGATTGCGAAAGGAGAAAGGGGAATTGGCGTCATGGGTGATAGTACAGTCACAAGGACAATGGAGCTAGGGTAGTGCTTGGAGAGTACTGTGTAAAACCTGACTTCCTGAAATTTTGCGCGATGCCTATGGGGCGAATATCCACATTTTCGCGGAAATACCATAATAATGGACTGTTTGTTGGGATTTTTACATCCTGGCAACAGCTATGGTCATATCAGGATGGGAATATCTGACAATGTAAGACAATAAATTACTGGGATGAGGATTGAAGCAATATTCTGCTAACAATAAAACATTGTTCTCAAATATCTACAGATTTCCGCTTTTTTTCTCAGATAGCATTTTCATCCCTGTAATAGTCTGCACTGACTTCTCGGACAAGGAGCTACATAGACAGGGTAGACATGGATAGGGTGGTTGTATCAAGGAGCCTAGGTAATGTAGTGGTTAGCATGCTAGCTCTGGAAAAGCAAGAAGTGTGGTTTTGAGGTGCGGTATTTGCCATTGTCATCACCTAGATCCCATACAAGCTACACGGTTGTTGAATCTACCATATGTATCTATATATGTAAGGGTATTGCATGTATGTATATACGTATGTATGCATGTATGTATTTATGTATGTATGTATATGCATGTGATACACGATTTCCGCAACTAGTACGACACCTGGTGATAGGCAACGACACTCGTGTTGTGGGTCAACAGTGTGTCACTGTGTTGTTTTACACTGACGATCGAGCTGTTCAATCAATCAATCAATCAATCAATAGGATGCAGCTATAATTATCAAAAATGATGAATAAATGGTGAGTATTTATTCTCTATGAATTCACATTTGTGCCAAAAAGACTGTGTCAGTTGCTCAATATGAAGTCAGTCTTAACTGAACCCCAATTGCCTCTCCACAGACTCTGTGACCCACAAGTCCAGTCTGGATTACGCTCTGCGCATGCGTTGCGGAAATCGTGTATTGCCTAGAATTAAACGACGTAAACCATTTAACATACTTACAATTCCAGGGGGTCAAGTGTAGTCTATACTAGCCTCTCGGGCAAGGAGCCACATAGACAGGTATGCATGGATAGGGTGATTGCATCAAGGAGCCTAGGTAGTGTAATGGTTACTACTCTAGTTCCAGAATGGCAAGAAGTGTAGGTTCGAATCCTGCTCGAAAAAGCAAATGAGGGTTGCAGGAAGGAGCAGGCATGTATCTGCAATTTGTGGGAAGTTTTTAAATGTTTAAAGTGTTTTACTGACGGCCGGCGTCACTGAGAGCTGATGTTTGTGTTTGCGCCCCCCAGATCTCGTGTGCAGCGTGACCGGGACCGAGACATCAGCGAGAAGATCGCCTTGGGCATGCCGAGTGCTGCCGGGTCGCAGGAGGTGCAGTATGACCAGCGCCTCTTCAACCAGACGCGGGTAAGGAGCCACTTACCACTCATCACTCAACCACTCATCACTCACCATTCACAACTCACTATTCAACACTCATCACTCACCAATCCACTTACCACTCATCACTCAACCACTCATCACTCAACATTCACAACTCACCATTCACAACTCACCATTCACCACTCATCATTCACCACTCACCACTCATTAATCCACTCATCACTCACCACTCACCACTCGCACCAGACGGGATGGTCGTGATGAGCGTCTGTCTCCCGTTTTGGTAGATCGTGGAATTCGAACCCACGGATTCGAACCCTGGTCGAGTCAAACCAATGACTTAAAAATTGATACTTGTCGCTTCCTCGCCAGGCACTCAGCATTAATAGGATATGGCAAGGACTGGTTGGCTCAGTGTCAGGATAACGTGACTGAGTGGGATATTGGGTCATGGTGCTGGTGGCCTGGTCTACCAGTGGGGGCAGCACTATAAAGTCACCATTAGTGCACACTGTCACAAGTCAGTACTCGTCCTGATGCTGCCATGACGTAAAACTCCCAATAACCAACCAACGGGCAGGCCCCCTACCAATCCTGATATGACCTTAGATGTTGCCAGGACGTAAAACTATAAAAGAAAACCACCCAACAATTTATATATCAGTTATATGAATTTGGCTATCACGTCTGATTTTACGATTGGCTGCATTTGATTTGTTATAGGTGTTATTTTGATACATGGTTTTTTTTTGTTCGGCCAAGTGACAGGAACACAGCATTAAGTCACTCGAATATAGTTCCATGTTGAATATTAAAATGGTTGTGTACATGTACAGTTAAAAAAAGTAACCCAAAGATGGCAATGTACATGGTTGTAGGCATCATAATAGTCCTATGGGTGGGTGAGTGATTTCAAATGGGCCTGCCGCTTTAAGCTTCAACCCATATGAAAGCACTCCGCCCACCGGCATCCAGACCGTTGCATATGTCCACACGTTATGTGAAATTGTCTTTTGATTATAATTCAGTAAAACCTCTCTAAATTGACCGACCATGGCACCGACTTAAATGGTCTATTTAGGGAGGTGGTCGGTTTAGGGAGTTTTTAAAAATCATCGTTTGGGACCCAAATAAAGTGATCGATATAGGGGAGTGGTCGATCTGTGGAAGTGGTCAGTTAGAGAGGTTTTACTGTATTACGCTACAGTGAGTGCGCTTTATCTGATGCCTTCAGGGTATGAGCAGTGGGTTCGGTGACGACGAAAGCTACAATGTCTATGATAAGCCGTGGCGCGGAGACCGGGACATGGCCACTTCCATCTACAGGCCTTCTAAGAATGTCGACAAGGATGTTTACGGCGATGACCTGGACAAGCTCATGGGCAGCGGTACAAACAGGTGGGTCTTAGGAGTTTTTAATATATTTTTTTTACCCATCTTTTTAAACCATTCACAATGGCACCTGCTACTTCACTCCAAATCTGTCCTTATATGACCTGAGATGTTGCTAGGACGTACAGCAACAACAAACTTCACTATAACACAACGCAGACAAAGGGAGAAGTGGCAGGGTAGGACAGTAACCTTTTCCCCCACTTGCCCAATCGGGCAGTTGACTGAATTTTCTACTTGCCCGAGTGGCAAAACTACTTGCCCAAGCCAAATGTCAGCCAATTGAAACTGAAATCTGCAACTGCAGATAAAAAAAAATTACGACTTGCCCGAACGGGCACGGAACTTCACCTGCCCGCCCGAGTAAACTCGGCAGTCCTTATTGTCTTACCCTGGGTGGGAAGACAAAATCGGGGAATGGCTTAGCATGGTATCCCAGTGAAGAAGCACTATCATAAAAGTTGCCATCAGTGCGCACCGTCACAAGTCGCTACCCATCCTGATATGCCCTTAGATATTGCCAGTACATAAAACCCCAACAAACATTGCTGAGCCCCTTTGCATGTGCGCTAACTCTCCCATGCCCTCACCTTCTCGCGTCTTCTTTTCGGTGGTTATATTTTTTATTTCCCTTAGTGACAATTTTTTATAATTTTGTGAGCTTTTTAACTTCATAAGTGTCTTTTGACGCATATTTGATTGTATGCTTTTACACTCTGTCAAAGTGATGGTTAAACAAAAATGGACAGGATACAAGTTTAAACACTTCTCGCCGTGAATATGGCCTTTGCTGCTGACATGGCGTAAAACAACCACCACTCAATCAATCTGGCGCTTTCTTTAGGTTCGTGCCTGACAAGAGCTTCGAGGGCACTGACCGCACGGTGCGCAGGGACGGCCCAGTGGAGTTCCGCAGGGACGAGGAGGAGGATTTGTTCGACCTCAACAAGCTGTTCTCGGAGGCCAAGAAGGCGACGAAGCGGCCGGCCGACGACTCCAGGTCGGGCCGCGACTACGACAAGAACAAGAAGCGGCGGGAGTAGGAGCCCGGGGCGCCGGGGTGCCGGAATGAGTGCGTGGTGTAAGGGCGGTGTGACTTGTAAGGGCGGCGGCCCCGACTGTGACAGTGACTTTGATTTGACAGAATGTCCGTCGCTGTCACAACCTGACAGTGATAGACCTTTTTTTAATTTGTATTGAAATTTTTGTATTATTATTATAGTGTATTACGATGTTGTTACTTACCTTCTGAAAATGACCATGGTGACTGTGTGGGTGCTACTTTAGCGTGCAGTCTACCAGGACTTCAACCCTAACCCTAACCATAACAACTTAGTTAAATAGGGATCATAGAAGACCCCCCCCCATCTGACCTGTCTATTTAACTAACTGTTTATGGTTAGGGCTAAACTCCCAATAGACGCATGCTAAAGTAGCACTGACTGTGTGTCTGTCGCTGTCTCACACTGACAGTGACTGACCCTTTAATAACTACTAGTACTACTACTACTATTACTATATTACTGACCTTTTGATAAGATGACCTTGATGACAGTGTGTCTGTGTCGCTGTCACAAAGTGACGGTGACTGGCTCTTTAATGACTGCTACTATTACTATATTACTGACCTTTTGATAAGATGACCTTGATGACAGTGTGTTTGTGTCGCTGTCACAAACTGACGGTGGCTGACTCTTTAATGACTGCTACTATTACTATATTACTGACCTTTTGACAACCTGCGCTTGATAGCATGTCTGTTGCTGTCACAAACCAATAGTGATGGGCATCTTTTTTTATTTTAAAGGAAAGTATTACTATGTTGTTACTGACATTTTGACAGTCTCAGCCTGGTGACAGGCCCTTTGTTTTCCTTTTTTTTAAATAAGAATTATTACGATTACTACGTTGTTACTGACCTTTTGACAGTCTGAGGATGGTGACAGGGTCTGTCGCTGTCAGTAACTGACAGTGACAGACCTCCCCCCCCCCTTTTTTTTTTCTCTCTAAAAATGATTATTATTTCTAGGTTGTTACTGACCTTTTGACAGTCTGACTATGGTGACATTGGAAAACTTATGAATGATCATGTCTAGATGGTGCACCCTCAAAACGTATTGCTCAAAGAGTAATGACAGAATTTGCGTTATGTGTATAGATATTGATATATATATCTATATAGATATCTATATAGATCTATACACATATATTATATATATATATATATATATATATATATATATATATATACACAGAACTACTTCGACCTATATATATATATATATATATATATATATATATATATATATATATATATATAAATAAATAAATAATAATAATAATAAAATCAGTTCCCGCTGATGTGGCCGTCACACTACTATTACTCTTACGACTGTCAGTCTATCCATGTGAGTGAGCTGTGAGAATGGGGTGCCCAGAGACAGCATTTGTATCGAATCTATTTACATTGTGAGCAATTCTTGTGGACTGCCCCACTGTTTAGATCTCTCCGACCAGTTGTGACCTCACATGTTGCTAGGACGTAAATCTACAGGAAATGTACTCGCCCACCGCTGGCTTTGCTTGACCTGCTCCTCGAAGGCAGTGATGGAAAGAGTTTTGCTTGGATAATCCAGAATGAAGCGATTATATATAGATTACAAGGTTGTTAAGATTGTTACAGAGAAGAAGAAAATGTGCCCCTAAAGAAATAAGTGTTACAAATCTGACATTTTCTTCTCGTGATTTAGAATTTTTGTGATCATCGAATTAGAACAGAATACATGAGATGACCTTACTTGTCATTTACTGAATCTACAAACAGGTAAATTAAATAGGGAGACGCATCTTTATTAAGAGTCGTCCAAAGTTTTTAACATTTTCACGATTGTACAAAGAGTACGACTTTTCGAAACTTGCCTCCTCCGTCCCAAAGTAGCACACATGAATACGTTATCACAGAACATAACAATGGTGTATGTTATCTCAATATTCTATTTAACCATAAAAGTCATGCATAACTGAAACCATCGTCCCCCCCCCACACACACCCCGGTAGACATTTTGATTTTGTATGACTGAAAATGTTGAGAACTAAGTTGCATAGTCCGATGGTTTTGAGTTTCGATCATTTTCTGAGATAAATATATTAGATTGATCATTATAATCTACCTTACTTTAGTCTGAAATATTTGTTCTTTAAAATGATAAACTTAGGAGATATTTGAAGTGAAAACATGCAAAATTAATTTTGTCATACTTGCCCAAACTCTAACCCCATAGGCTTCAGCAGTAGTTTACTAAATAGATTCTATCAATTATTAATCAAACTTTTCTTTTTCTATGGGAATTTGTTTTCCTTGACCACAAATATATGATTGTGAGCTTTCTAATTTAATGAGTGTCTATTGGCACATAATTGATTGTCTGCTTTTACATGTAAAAGCGATGGTTTGAGCAAAAAACAAACATTTCTCGCTGTGAATATGCCCTATGCTGCCGACACAGCGTAAAGCAACCACCAATCAATCAATCAATCAGCAGTAACATATTCTATTAAATTGTCGTAGTACGCCCTTCTATGTAGCAGCAAATGCTTAATAACTGCACCACTATCAAAGTTGGCTATGTAAGTTCAAATCTAGATAATGGTTTTACTTTTGAGAATTTGCTTTCATCGGACTTTGCAACTTTAAGCATATGTGTTGATGCTTTTACAGTTGACTTGACCTAGTTACGGATTTTTTTTTTGGCGCCGCCATTTTACCTAGCTGACCTTGAGAGCGGATGACCTTGCAGCACGGCTCACCTTGCACACATAACCCGAGACCACCCGCACATAACCCGAGACCACCACACCAGACTACACACGCCATTTAAAATTACAGGCTACAAAATTGACATTCTGCCTTCATATATTTCACTTTTTGGTACTAGTGTAATGTAAAAATGCACAGTTGTGTCCCAGAGCCATCAGCCACTAGAAATAATAGTTCTATATTGTTTGTGCCCTACATGGACTATGAGTGTTCACATAAATCCCCGTCCTTATGTGACCTTAGATTTTGCCAGGACGTAAAACTCCAACAACCAACCAACATCACACAAATCAGCTGCAGTTCTTTAGATATTATTTAAAATACATTTTTCAATGCAGTCTTAATGAAAATGTCAATTAGAGGCAATTTATTTGTCTAATTCCGCTGCTGCTTGCCTATCCTAGTAATGCCAAGTACCAGGCTACGTAGAGACAGGTATCAATTTGTATGTCATTGGTTTAACTCGGGTCAGGATTCGAACCTATGACCTGCCACACACTCATTCAGCCATCCATACTGGTCAACCAACAACTATGGTTTGTGTTGAAAAAGCACTGCAAGGATATTCGTTTCCGGTTATAGGGTGATTGCTGGTCTATGGTTGTGTGAATAATACACCAGTCTAATGCAATCATGCGAACAAACTTTAATCTTTAGACTCATACGTTGAAAGTGTATTGGTTTATTTAGACAAATTGTCCCCCTTTTAAATTGTTTCTGTCACCTGGTATTTTATATGGGCAGCCGAATGAATGTCTTTTGAAAGGTATATGCCAATTTTTGTTGTAATATCTTTGATGAATTGATGGTTAATTGGCCTAATTTTGTGTTTTGTGTACCCGGTGTGACCATATAGAAGTGGCCCATTGTAGGTATTGATATACCAATTAACGACAGTCGTAAGTAAGCAATAGTGGAGTGTCATTTACAATAGCGCCTGTATTCAGCGACTCTTATGATTGGCGAAACCCTGAAATGTGCGGACAAGTTTTCAATGTTCAAACTGTCTTTGGTTTCATTCCACTGTCCCGCCGATGACAGGATACCCCGTTGTCATGACGACAGGACACCCTGTTGTCAGGACAACATTGGTCTGGATGCAGCGTTGTCCGTTGAAGACGTGTACTACTACTGTCTCTGAATATGCATGTTGCTCTTCTCAAGAAAAAGGAATCCTCATTTATTTTTGTTATGTCTACTCTTCACAGAAAAATGTATGGAATTACGTAATGGTACTAGACAAATTGAAATGTATAAAATGACATTCAGAAAGAAATATGAATTAAGTTCCGTATAATTTATGTAAATAGAAACTCACCTTTATTTTCGTTTAGGTTAAATCCGTAAAATTACAATTAAAGAAATAAAGAAATCGGTGGTTCGCATTTACCACCTTTAAATAAATCTTGATCGTTTTTAAAATTAATGAATTAAAATATTTTTGTTAAATATTTTCTTTTTCTTTAAGAGGGCTGAGTGATCGATGTATGCGTTTGTTTATGATGTACATCATATATTCCAGTGTTGGCTGAATTGGGTATGGCTGTAGAATAAGAAACTGGATGGATATGGCAATGATTGTATAACCAACTGTAAGGTACATAAACATTGAAGTGTCCAATAAATTTTATAGTCGAAACTGTGTTTTAATTCCTATATTTAAAAAATAACTTATTTATTGGTATTGTAATGGCCCACGGCCCTCTGACTCTCACTTGCACGCTCACACACGGAAGAACACCCAAGATTCAATTAGTGTACGCTTCAATCTGGTTTATTGAACCATCTGCTCTAGTAGTTGTCTCCTCCCGCCCCCTGACTCGCTAGATCTCACATCGACTCTATAGGTGTGTGTGTGGGAGGGGGGGGGGGAGGTCAACCACCCGCAGTAGAGGGCAGCCCAGTTGGGGTCTGCCCGGTGGCTACCCGTGCTGGCACCTGGCGCAGTGTAGTGGTACTGCACTGGTGTACGGCATAGTCTCCGCTGCTACCGCATGGTAGTAGAGCTCATGTACAGACTACTATAGTATTAAACTTTAAAGCTGAAAACATAATATTTTCAAAACCAAAATACTTACCTAGATTTTATTCTCCATATCTAACTTAGATACTGGTGCACTTATTAAGTATTTGTTGCTGCGTAGAAGGGATATACTGACTCAATTTAATAGAACCTGTTACTGCCTGTGGTATCGAGTTTAGACATGCTTGCTAACAACAACATTGTTTTATTTAATGACGCCTCTAGAGCACATTGATTTATATCATTGGCTATTGGACCTCACACATATGGTCATTCTGACATTTCATTGGAGGAAACCCGCTGCCGCCACATAGGCTACTCTTTCCGATAAGCAGCAAGGGGTCTTTTATATGCACTTTCCCACAGGATGGCACATACCACAGCCTTTGATGAACCAGTTGTGGACCACTGGTTGCTAACATAAAGTTTGCGCTTCAAATATCAGCTATAGGTACTTATTAGTTTTTGTTTGACAATTTTATTTAAAATTCCGATGACACTACCTTCATTTAAAACCAAGGTACTTGCGTATATAAGAGTCTATATGCCCGGGTTCCGGTTCCTGGTTGGTACTTCAGCAGTAACAACAAGTTACATTAAAGTTGCATAGTCCGATGGTTTTGAATTTCAGTATTTTTTCTGAGATAAATATATTAGATCAATCACTAGTATCTACTTTACATTAGTTCAAAGTTACTTTTATTTTAAACGGTAAACTGTTGAGATATTTTGAGTGCAAACATGGAAAATTAGTTTTGCCAAGCTTGCCAAAATTCTGACACCATAGACTTCTGCAGTAACAGGTTCTGTTAAATTGACTCAGTATTGCCTTCTACACAGAAACAAGTGCTTCAGTATCTAAGTTAGATATGTAAAATCAAATCTAGATAATTAGTTTGGTTTTGAAAATTTGATATTTCATCGGACTATGCAGCTTTAAATTGACTTAGTATTCTTTAAATGGAGCAAGAAATGCTTAATAATCACACAAGTATCTAAGTCAAATCTAGATAAGTGTCTTGGTTTAGAAAATTGGATGCTTTCGTTGGGCTATGCATCTTTAAAATGTGATGATATATTTAGCAACAGCACAAGTGAGATACATCGTAGGCTCTATCACAATTGGACAGGTATTGTTCAATATACTCCAAAACAACTAAGACGGGATGCAGACCTCCCTACGCAAAATTAAAATTTTCGCCCAAAAGTACACAATTTAATGTGTGTGGAAAGTACAGTTTCTTCTGGAAAGTGAGCAATTTCTTTTTTTACTGGAGTACTCAAATAGGAAATACACAAATGCGTTACTGCTATGGAATCATGAATATTTAATTAATTGACAGAACCTTCACAAGGGATAACACTGTTCAGTGCAGGTTCAGGTTGAATGAGTTTGAGGATGATACATTATTGAGATGAAGAGTACCATCAAGTAGGAAGCAGTACATGCAGCTTGTGTGGTCAATAATTCAAGTCTAACTTCCCTGACAACAGAACTCCTCAAGCGTTGAGCCACGTCAGTACTGTGAATGGATTTGTTGCTGTTGGAGTTTTACGTCCTGCTAACATCTAGTCATATCAGGATGGGTACCAACTTGTGACAGTAGGCACTCATGACGACTTTATAGTGCTGCCCCACTGGGAGACCAGGACGTTAGCACTGTGACCTAATATCTCACTCAGTCACATTATCCTGACACTGAGCCAACCAGTTCTTACCTTACCTTACCCTATCCTAATAATGCTTAGCGCCTGGCTAGGAAGCAACAGGTATCACATTTTAACGAGATACGGATGCTCAACTCATTCGGCCATCCGAATTATTACAATGTATTATCAGTCGTGATACATAATGGGCATCATTGTTATTTATTAACTGGAAAAATACACTATAATTTATAGTTCCAAGCCATTAGGTTGTAGTTTTTTAATGGATGTAATATTCTGGAGTAAAAGTAACTGCATTGATATTGCAACATTGAATATGGCATACATTGTAAAATATTCATGCACTGACAATACTTTTTTATTTGTAAATGATAATTTTTATTCAGTGAATAAAGGTATTTTTCCAGTGTTGGGGCACTTGTCTTCTGCTCATATAATGCTACATTCATTTCCATATATAAAATAATCTAAAATAAACAGAAAGTTTGCTACAATGAAAACTAAATATGGTGTTACCCAACAGAATTATGAGATAATAGGGTGTACATTAAATATTGTCAGTGTCAAGGTTAGGGTAACTTTGTAATAATGCACGGTGAATATGAATTTATTCTTTTAGTAGAATTGGATACAGATTAAATGCTATACTTGGATGGAGATTTGATGACAAACATGGTGTTTGGCGCGGCTTTCTTGTGTTATGGTTAAAACTCATAGGTGAAGTTCTTGAGATGAATATTACCATATATTATATACAATATAAATATATATAACATGATATGTATGTATAATATATATATATATATTATATGTCATATACATAATATATATCCCCTATTTATTAGTTGATTAAGTGCTACATAAATTAAATTCTAAATACAGCATGACAGAATGCATTTGTTTATATATATATATATTTATATAATATATATATATATGTGTGTATATATATACATACATATTTGTGTATATATATATTCACGGCACTGGTAGCGGTGGGGTGTGGTGGCGCCATCTGTCCCACCGTGAAGAGGGGGTAACCCATAAAGTAGTACACAACATAAGGGTGTCCAAATAAGGAATCTTCCCTTATGCGCCTTTATACTCGCATAAGTTTTATATATCACACACATATATATACACATACATATATATACACACACACAAAACATACTAAAATATATATCTATATATATATATATATATATATATATATATATATAAACGATTAAAAGCTAAATGTGTATAGCAGGAAGGTGAAGAGAGGAATCCTCATGAATTTCCTTCCACGGTGAATTAATCTTCTAGACAAGATCCCCTGTGTGAGGATTACTTTGCTGCGAGCCATATTCGGTCACCTCGATAAGTAACACAGATAAATCAATGCACATATATATCACACTGCTTTAAGTACGACACGACTAAGGCACGAGGGGACAGTCACTGAGCAGTATACACAGTGTAATATGGAATAATACCACCCTTTGTGTGTAACTACATACACGTTGGCGAGCCAGGTAAATACATGGGTTAAAGTTGCAAAATCCGATGATTTGAAATTTGGGCCTTGTTTTATTACAATTTCTTTTATATAGATATAATTAGGGATGAAAGTTGTCTTGGAGGGGGAAAAAAAAGCGGAAATCAGCGAGCGGTCATTTCTAATGATTGTTAGATTGGTGATCATACAATTCCATTTAATTAATAATTTCTTTAATTTTATATTAAATATACATTTTCTTTGTGGGTATACAAGTTGATTGGGCTGGGGAAATTTCAATACCAGACAATTGGTCTTCCTCATTCCACTGCTCCTTGCCCTATCCTAGTAATGGCGAATGCTAGGCTGAGTGGCGACAAGTATACATTTTTAAGTCATTGGTTTGACTTGACCAGGGGTTCGAATCCAGGGTCTCAAACAAATCCCACGGCCTACCAAAATGAGAGACAGGTGCTCAACTCATTCGGCCATCCATTCTGATAACTCAATGTTCCTTTTATGCAGCACCCCATGTTTTAATGAGTGTCCCGGTGTCCAAAGTTGGGTATCAAATCAAAGATCAAATCTAGGTAAGTGCTTTACTTTGAACATATTGTGATTTCATCAGACTGTGCAACTTTCATATCACAACTAAAGATGTTGGGACAGTCAAGGCTAGAACAAGACGCACGTGTGAAAACTTGTTCCTCTACTTTGCATAGGTGCAGGAGTAATGTATAGTCACACCTCATCTGTCTAATTCTACATAAATAACCCCGATTTAGAAGGCTCTGTTTGTCACAATTATACAAAACATGATTAAATACATCTAACATTAAGAATCTGATTACAACCGACCCTACTCAACTGTTGACCAAATCTGGTAGACTTTGGGCAAATTCATAATTTAATTGTAGACTGTTTCTTCGGGTTTTACATCCTGACAACAATGTCAGGATGGCTCCGACTTGTGATAGTGGACACTCCTAGCCACTTTATAGTGCATCCCCACTGGGAGACCAGGCCACCAGCACCATGACCTGATATCCCACACAGTCACATTATCTTAATACTGAGCAAACCAGTCCTTGCCCTATCCTATTAATGCCGAGCGCCAGGCTAGTTAGCAACAAGTATTATCTTTGTAAGTCACGTGTTTGATATGGAATTCAAGGCTGTTTCTGATAGGAATTCAATACTATTTTCATTTGGATTTCAAGAAAGAAAAGTGAGTGGCGATTTTGGACTAATTTAGATCAGTGGGGAAAGCTTAATAGAATTCAAGGCTTTTCAAGACTAATTACCCAAAATAGGTTAAATTCAAGACCTTTCAAGGCCTTGAAATGGGGCAAATGAAGTTCAAGACTTTCCATACTTCGTACAGACACTGCAATGACTTCCCGAACCAGAAGCCAGCCAGCACTCTTACCCAGCCTGTTAATTCTACATTCAAGGACACATACCATATTCTTGCGGGTTAATGCCCTAGGCGTTTAAATTGGTAAATCACTGAAGTGGGGGGTGGGAATTTACCCACACATCAGCGTTTACGGGGTGGGCGTTTATGAAATATTGGTCAAGTGGGCGTTAACACACACATGGGCGTTAACCTGCGAGAATACAGTATATACACTACATGAACATTTACATGCCCATTTCAAACAATTCTCTAAGGTATTATGGACGGTGAAACATGAAAGTGGAATCCTAAGGCACCTGGCTGACTTAGTTATTTGACGGAGGAGCAGACACCTGAACCCAGTCTAGGCTACAATAGTACACCTACCTGGCCCATCTGAGGGATTTGCATTAAATCTAAATCTAACTTCTGAAATATGACCAGGCCTGGTCTGACCAATCATATGCAGACCTGGAGCGATTTTTAGATTAAAGTTGCATAGTCCGATAAAAACATCAAATTTTCAAAAGCAAAACACTTATCTACATTTGAACCTACATATCCAACTTGTATACTGATACATTTATTATTAATATTAAGTATTTATTGCTATATAGAAGGGCATACTATGTCAATTTAATAGAACCTGTTACTGGTGAATCCTATGAAGTTAGGAGTTTTGGCAAGCATGCCAAAATTAATTTGGCATGTTTACACTTCAAATATCTCCTAAGTTAAAACAAAGTTATTTCAAACAAAAGTAAGGTAGATTATAATGATCAACCTAATATATTGATCTCAGAAAAATTACAAAAATTACAAACCATCGGACTATACAACTTTAATACCATGTCACTCCTCTAATGGGGTGAGGAGGGAGGGGAGGGGGGGGGGAGAGGAAGGGAGAAGGGGAGGGAGGAGGGGAAAATTACCTCAATTTGGTTAACTATCTGAAGCATTTCGAAATTGCTCGAATCACTAACATTCGGACTAGATCATCACACATGCTGCATCACTAGATATGTGAGATAATTGTCTATACTAACAACATGTAATATGAATACGGATGTCACCACCATCATCATCATCACCACCGTCAATGTTCATCCTCTTACTCCTCTTAATAGTCATCATCCTCGCCATCATAATGTTCATCATCATCATCATCATCATCTTGTTCAACTTGATAATGCTCAACATCATTATCACAATATTCAACATTATCATCATCACCTCAATGTTCAACACCATCATCATGTTGTCCATCCTCATTGTCATTTACTTATTAACAACACTTATTATCAGAAGTAAACTGTCCACATTGATTATATAAATTAACGTTTCAGAGATGAGCATTACAACATACACTTCCAAATTGGCATTATAATTCAGGTTGAGCATCTCTTGCATATATCATTGTTTCAGTAGAATACATTAACCCACTGAACATGGCCCAAGTATACAAGTTGGAGCATGTATAATATATCCCATTATACATGCTAATGTATCCCATAAGGAGGATGAAGCCTATATTTATATAGGTAGCCTGGTCATTTCATTACATGGTATACCTTTACACGTAAGTCTTGTCTTCTCCATGAATACAAATAGAGATCTTCAAAACATGTGCACACCACACAACAGTCTTTGATATAAACGAGCTAAAATTGTATAAATTAAAGGGGACCAGTATAGACCATCACAGCTTTGTTAGAATTCTCTATTTATATAACCCAGTATGTCTCTGAAGAAAGACTGGGAAGGCACAATGGGTCTGGTGTTTGCTGACTGGAGGAGGCGTGGTTACTATAGTCAGACATGAGCAGAGAAGTAAAACAAATTAGCTGATTGTGGGAGTATGCCTCAAAACTTGGCCAACGGCCGAGATGGGGGGGGGGAGGGTGTAGGGAGGGGGGCCATCCCCCCTCTCACGGAGAAATTTCTTTACAAGTAGGACACAATTGGTGCAATTTGGTAGCCACTTAGGAGGGAGTAATCTCACTCTTCACCTGTGACATAAGGTAAGAGTAGGCATATAGACCAGTACTCTAAGAATACAGAAGTGTTTTTCTTGTAATCTTGCATAAATGATAAGTCAATAATATAAATCTTTTCTCCTCGGATTTACAGGTATCTCGTGAACAGCCCAGAAGCATTTAATTGGCGGAAATCAGCCAATTGGCGGGAAATGCTCATGCCTGTATAGTTAGTGGAGAGATCAGGGTCAGGAGCAGTCGATGGGGTATGAGCAAGCTGTGAGAGGGTGAGGGACTAGTATACATATACAGTAAAACCTCTCTAAATCGACAGAGCGTGGGACCGACTTTAAATTGTCCATTTAGGGCGGTGGTCTGTTTAGGGAGTTTTTTTTTATCATTACGATGGTATTGCATGGGCAATCGTTTGGGACCCAAATAAAGTGATCAATATAGGGGACTGGTCGATCTGTGGAGGTGGTCGGTTAGAGAGGTTTTACTGTATACAGAAAGTCATGCTTTATCAAATATAACCCTTCACCCTGATAAGGGAGCCATTAATAATGCAGGTGCTGTCAGGTAGGTTAATTCAACTTCAATGATTATCACAGTGTGCTGATAAGACACGATATACATGGGCAAACATACATTTTTAGTCTAATTCAGTTTGTGATGCTTTGGCATGTGGCTCAAATTTACATTGTAGCACTGCTAACTGATCAATGCTAAGGGGCCGTACAACAAAACCACAGTATGACAATGTAGATTTAATAGAGTGCCCTCACTAGCAGGAGCCATTCTAAGGCACTGCACAATAAAACCACAATATAACAATGTAGATTTAATAGAGCGCCCTCACTAACAGGAGCCATTCTAAGGTGCTGTACAATAAAACCACAGTATGGCAATGTAGATTTAATAGAGCGCCCTCACTAGCAGGAGCCATTCTAAGGCACTGTACAATAAAACCACAGTATGACAATGTAGGCTTAATACAGAACCCTCACTCGCAGGAGCCATTCTAAGGCACTGTACAATAAAACCACAATATGACAATGTAGATTTAATAGAGCCCCCTCACTAACAGGAGCCATTCTAAGGTGCTGTACAATAAGACCACAGTATGGCAATGTAGGCTTAATACAATGCCCTCACTAGCAGGAGCCATTCTAAGGCACTGTACAATAAAACCACAATATGACAATGTAGATTTAATAGAGCGCCCTCACTAACAGGAGCCATTCTAAGGTGCTGTACAATAAAACCACAGTATGGCAATGTAGATTTAATAGAGCGCCCTCACTAGCAGGAGCCATTCTAAGGCACTGTACAATAAAACCACAGTATGACAATGTAGGCTTAATACAGAACCCTCACTCGCAGGAGCCATTCTAAGGCACTGTACAATAAAACCACAATATGACAATGTAGATTTAATAGAGCCCCCTCACTAACAGGAGCCATTCTAAGGTGCTGTACAATAAGACCACAGTATGGCAATGTAGGCTTAATACAATGCCCTCACTAGCAGGAGCCATTCTAAGGCACTGTACAATAAAACCACAATATGACAATGTAGATTTAATAGAGCGTCCTCACTAACAGGAGCCATTCTAAGGCGCTGTACAATAAGACCACAGTATGGCAATGTAGGCTTAATACAATGCCCTCACTAGCAGGAGCCATTCTAAGGCACTGTACAATAAAACCACAATATGACAATGTAGATTTAATAGAGCGTCCTCACTAACAGGAGCCATTCTAAGGCGCTGTACAATAAGACCACAGTATGGCAAGGTAGGCTTAATACAACACCCTCACTAGCAGGAGCCATTCTAAGGCACTGTACAATAAAACCACAGTATGACAATGTAGATTTAATAGAGGGCCCTTACTAACAGGAGCCATTCATTCTAAAGTACTCCACAATAAAGCTACAGAATGACATATTTACAATCTAGTTATAAAATATTGAAAGATGCATAAATTTCATTTACCATTCATCTGTAATCAAATTAAAAGATAATTGAAATTCGATAGTATAATATCAGTATCACAATTTCTCCCCCTTTTTCTTTGCATTCAAGAAGTCTGTTTTACAAACAGCTAATCCACGCATAAGGCACTTTTATATAGGTCTTCTTAATTTACAAAATCACTTGATGCACTTATCGCGGATTGATATGAAAATAATTGAAACCGCAGTGGCAGTGTTAATTATTTATTAAACCACTTAAGAATTATGGTTATTATTACCTAGAGATACAGAATTTATGATAACCTATATTTGATTGATTAATTAACACAGATGAGAATCGATTAACTTCGGAGGTCATTTAAGGTGAAAGAATGCTTAATTAATTTCGGTGTGCAGAATGAAATGGTGGTCATAGGCTTTGTTTATCCGTTTTTTAATGTAGCAGCATAGCACTAAAGTGCAATAAATGTTCAATGAGTGCACCAATATCTAATTTGAATATAGGGGAATCAAAACTATATAAGTGTTTGAGTGTCGACAATTTGATGCATTCATCGGACTATGCATGTTTAGGGGGACCATCAAATTTTTTCAATATTTTCATGGTCATACAAAGTGTGCAACGTGGGGAGGGGAGGGAAGGGGAGGGGAGGAGAGAGGGGGGAGGCGAAGGAAGGGGAGGGAAGGGGGAGGAAGGGAAGGGGGGGAGAGGAGGGGAGGGGAGGGGAGAGAGGGGAGGGGAGAGAGGGGAGGGGAGAGAGGGGAGGGGAGAGAGGGGAGGGGGAAGGGGAACGGGAGGTGTCAGTCAAGTATGACTTTTACCATTTAATAAAATGTTGATATTGTCGTGGGGGTGATGGAAATGGAAATATTACGCCTAGAGCGGGACTCGAACCCACATCTCTTTGCATTCCGGGCCAGTGTGCTAACCATTACACCACCTAGGCTCCCTGATATCAACACACTACCCACGCCTACCTGTCTATGCGGCTCCTTGCCTGAGAGGTCAGTGCAGACCACTACAATATTCAAAACGTTCATATCCTTGTCGTTATGTTCTGTAGTAAAATGTTGATGTGTACTACTTGCATGGGGGTGAGGGGAGAGAGAGAGCGAGAGGGGGGGTCTGGGAAAATAGCATGCTTTGTACAACTGAAAATGCTTAAAACTTTGGATGGCCCCTTAATTGAACTTTGAAACATACTTTTATTGTATACATGGGACTTGTGTGTATGCACTTAAAACCACTTTCCTTATACTGCAGAAAAAGATATACGTAAAAGTATACATGTCATACAACATGGGCAAGGGAACAGCTACAGGAATGCACCTATATATTCTAAGGGTGAGAACACCACTACATACTGTCATACACACATCCAGTGTGTGAGTGGAGACCTGAACACAGAAACTACCAGCCACCTTACAAGGTGGGCAAGGACATGGTTACATATACATACAGACACACAACATACACACACACTGTGTGAGTAGAGACTACCAGCCACCCTACAAGATGGGTAAGGACATGATTACACACATTATATGAGTAGAGACTACCAGCCACATTAGTAAGTGGGTAATGACATGGTTACACACACACATATATATATATATACATGTATACACACAAACACAGTGTGAGTGGAGACCACCGGGCCACTCTACAAGGTGGGTAAGGACATGATTACACACAGACACACACAGAAACACACTGTGTGAGTGGAGACCACCAGCCACACTACAAGGTGGGTAAGGACATGGTTACACACCCACTGTGTGAGTAGAGACCTGAATACTACAGAGACAATCAGCCACTCTACCAGGTGGGTAAGGACATGGTTACACACAAACACACTGTGTGAGTGGAAACCACCAGCCACACTACAAGGTGGGTAAGGACATGGTTACACACACATTGTATGTGTAGAGACCTGAATACTACAGACACTCAGCAAGGTGGGTAAGGACATGGTTACACACACATTGTGTGAGTAGAGACCTGAACACTCCAGACACTTAACCACTCTACAAGGTGGGTAAGGACATGGTTTCAAACACACCGTGTGAGTAGAGACCTGAATACTACAGACACCCAGCAAGGTGGGTAAGGACATGGTTACACACACATTGTGTGAATAGAGATATGAATATGACAGACACACACAGCCACTCTATAAGGTCAGCAAATTCATAGTAACACACACTGTGAGTGGAGACCACCAGCCACACTACAAGGTTGGTAAGGACATGGTTACACACAAACACACTGTGTGAGTGGAGACCACCAGCCACACTACAAGGTGGGTAAGGACATGGTTACACACCCACTGTGTGAGTAGAGACCTGAATACTAGACACACTCAGCCACTCTACCAGGTGGGTAAGGACATGGTTACACACAGACACACTGTGTGAGTGGAAACCACCAGCCACTCTACAAGGTGGGTAAGGACATGGTTACACACCCACTGTGTGAGTAGAGACCTGAATACTACAGACACACTCAGCCACTCTACCAGGTGGGTAAGGACATGGTTACACACAAACACACTGTGTGAGTGGAAACCACCAGCCACTCTACAAGGTGGGTAAGGACATGGTTACAAACACATTGTGTGAGTAGAAACCTGAATACTACAGACACACTCAGTCACTCTACAAGGTGGGTAAGGACATGGTTAGACACACATTGTGTGAATAGAGACCTGAATATGACAGGCACACTCAGCCACTCTACAAGGTGGCTAAGGACATGGTTACACACAGACACACACACAAACACACTGTGTGAGTGGAGACCACCATCCACTCTACAAGGTGGGTAAGGACACGGTTACACACATTGTGTGAGTAGAAACCTGAATACTACAGACACATTCAGCCACTCTTCAAGGTGGGTAAGGACATGGTTAAACACAGACACACACACAAACATACTGTGTGAGTGGAATCCACCTGCCACACTACAAGATGGGTAAGGACATGGTTACACACACACTGTGTGAGTAGAGACCTGAATATTACAGACACTCAGCCATTCTACGAGGTGGGTAAGGACATGGTTACACACACACTGTGGGAGTAGATACCTGAATACTACAGACACACTCGGTCACTCTATAAGGTGGGTAAGGACATGGTTACACACACACTGTGTGAGTAGATACCTGAATACTACAGACACACTCGGTCACTCTATAAGGTGGGTAAGGACACGGTTACACACACACTGTGTGAGTAGAGACCTGAATACTACAGACACTCTTCCATTCTACGAGGTGGGTAAGGACATGGTTACACACACACTGTGTGAGTAGATACCTGAATACTACAGACACACTCGGTCACTCTACAAGGTGGGTAAGGACATGGTTGCATACAGACAAACACACACTGTGTGAGTAGAGACACTCTCGGTCACTCTACAAGGTGGGTAAGGACACTGGCGCTGACGCGTACACAGGGTAGCCGAGCGGGGGGTTGGCTGCCTGCACGGTGAGGTTGCGCAGCAGCGTGGCATGTGCCTGGATACTGTTGCGTTCCTCATCGTCGTTGGTCATGTAAAAGAGTTCGAGCGCCAGGTTGGCCCACTGGCCACGCACTGCCTCACTGGAAACACTGCCGATGTGCACCGGCACGTCCTGCAGTGTCAACACGCGACTCGTGAAGGTGCCCTGTCAGAAAGAGTCAACATCTCATCACTGGCTTTTTAAAACTTTCCGTTGCTTTGGTCTGAGACTTGGTTGAAGAATGATTATTATTCGCAGAGTTAGAGATTTGCAGAAAAAATTCAAATACCAGATAGCCCTACAAAACAAAAGTATTCTGTTAAAATACATCACACCCGTTAATTTAACATATGCAGTAAAACCTTCCTAACCGACCACCTCCACAGATCGACCACTCCCCTATATCGATCACTTTATTTGGGTCCCACCAATACTATTGTAACTATATTATAACTCCCTAAACCGACCACCTCCCTAAATGGATTAGTTAAAGTCGGTCATATGGTCGGTCGATTTAGAGAGGTTTCACTGTACTTGATATAGATGCACTTCATAGGCATAGCAGAAGCAAAGTTATTACAGTAAATAACCATCTTGTAAATGTAAACAACAGCACATGACAAACTAGATAAACGTTTCACCCCGTACTTACAGTACCATAACATAGTCTAAATACTGGCGAAAATAGTTTTAGTATGGAATAGGAAGTAAAAACTCTCTATCCAGGATCAAATGGCTACATATATCGGCGCAGAGTTGGCAAAAGCAGAGAGAATGAAAAAAGACAAGATGGCGGCGATAAAACGACAGCGATTTCACTTTTAAATTGCATTAGAGTATATGTTTTACTATATTTTCCAACTCAAAACTAGTGGGTAAATATGAAGACAGACATACAGACTGCTTACACCTTGCTTCTTAAATTAAGAATTTACCAGCTCAGTTAATTTCCCCAGTGTGTCAAAATTCATCGCCAGTTTTTCTAATGGGTTGGTTTTCACCATGGAGGTGTGAGCATCATGGAGGTGTGACGTCCTGCATGTTGATTGGTTAGTTGCAGCTCTGCGAATTACAGTATTGTTGGCTATAATTCGCAGAGCAGGAGTTCTGCGAATAGCCAGTGCATTAATGTATGCATGACGCCACAGGTGGGATTCCCTTGGCTTTTTGCATTCACTACCAATGGGATGCTTCAAAGCAAAAGGTTTTCCACAGTTTGTGGGGAATCCCTCTAGGCCATGTGATAGGGAATCCCACCTGTGACGTCATTTGTACATTACATCTGAAGTTTGTTTGTCGTCTCAGTTGACTTTAACATGTATCATTTAAAAAAAAGAAGATTCATACTGCCTATCATAGATAAGCCTGAGTAGTCTTGCTTTCACCATTAGACAGTTGGTCGATAAAAAGCCTACACTTTTACCTACCCAAGGGATTTTTAACCTCCCACACCACATAGACATGGTATGAGAGCAACTGGCCTTGCTAACCGACAATACTACACAGTCGGTTAGCAAGACCAGTTGCTAACTGGCCTTGCTAACCGACTGTGCGGTTAGCAAGGCCAGTTAGCAACTGGCCTTGCTAACAGCGGTGGAAATCAAAATTGTCAGAGGTGATGGCATTGGAATTGAACCATCCACCTTCAGATTGGGAGTCCGACCTAGAAAAAAGTCAGACACTCGAACCACTGTGCCACAGTGGACACCGCATCATATTGTTATTGCGTACCTGCGTGGGAATATAATTGAGGCTGAACAGATTGGGCGTGCTGTTGAGAATGGCCTCTGCCCAGCCCGGGTCCACTTCAAGCCCTATGTAGTAGTCGTTGTCGTACTCCTCCATGTAGGCCTGAAGGTCCTCCAGGGAGGTCACCTCGCCCAGCAGCACCTGGTCGATGGCCAGCTTCACGCCATACCTGTACAAGAACAGAGGGAGGGTGAGCACAGGGCGGAACAGCCAAAACCAGAATGGTGTGTTAATGGCTGCTGGACCACTGTTAAAAGGCCCAAGGGGAGGGTGAGCAGAGGGTGGAACAGCCAAAATGAGAATAGTGTGTTAATGGTTACTGGATCACTGCCACATGGGGCAAGGGGAGGGTGAGCAGAGGGTGGAACAGCCAAAACGAGAATAGTGTATTAATGGTTACTGGATCCCTGTTACAAAGGGCAAATGGAGGGTGGGCAGAAGGCGGAACAGCCAAAACGAGAATAGTGTGTTAATGGTTACTGGATCACTGCTACGAGGGGTAAGGGGAGAGTGGGCAGAGGGAGGAACAGCCAAAACGAGAAGAGTGTGTTAATGGCTACTGGAACAGTGTTACATGGGAAAAAGGGAGGGTGAGCAGAGGGGGGAACTGCCAAAACGAGAATAGTGTGTTAATGGCTACTGAAACACTGTTACATGGGAAAATGGGAGGATGATTAGAGGGTGGAACAGCCAAAACGAGAACAGCGTGTTAATGGCTACTGGACCACTGTTACACGGGGCAAGGGGATGGTGAGCAGAACAGGGTGGAACAGCCAAAATGGGAATGGTATGTTAATGGCTACTGGACAACTGTTACATGGGGAAATGGGAGGGTGAGCAGAGGGCGGAACATCCGAAACGAGAATAGCGTGCTAATAGCTACTGGATCACTGCTACTTGTACACTGAGTTCCAATACCTGAAGGCCTTGATGACCATGGTGAACAGCTGCTTGTCTTCTTCCAGCCAGGCCAGGCTGGGCGACCAGGGGATGTTTCCGTTGTACACCTTGTGCACATGCGTGGGGCCCAGGGATGCCACGTCTGTCACCTCGAGAGTTCCTGCAGCAGACAACATTAGCTTTAGCTCAGTACCGCCAAAAAAAGCACGACCCCCTTTCTATATCTGTCAGCATGTCACAGGTGCTCATTTAGAAAACAGAGTTTATATTATCTTTCAGCGAGAGAGAAAAGAGAATCGTACCATCTCCTCCAAAACATGGAAAAAAAGAACATCATACACCACCTTGCAAAGACCTAGGATTCTTCTTCTTACATGTTTTAATATATGGATAGTGATAAGACTGTTATCACATGTAATAAGTTCTGTAGCGTCCTGCACCTCGTCACCCCCTCCTGGGTGGGGGGGTACTGTCATGCTTTACTCTAACACCCCCCCCCCCCCCCCATGTGCAGGGCTTTCTCACTACACTCGCTCGGAAGTTTATATATATAAATATGGATAGTGATAAGACTGTTATCGCGTGTAAAAATCTCTGTAGCATCCTGCTCCTACCCCCACCCCCCTTTCCTTAGTGAGGAGGGTACCGGCATCCTTCACTCCGCCCCCCCCCCCCATCCGGCGCTTTCGCACAACATATATATAGTATAGTTATACGAGTCTTACCTAGGTACAGATGATGAATAACTGTTGTTTTCCCGAGGTACGAGCCTCGGATAGTTGTGGGTCAGGGAGAAGGAAGCACATCCGGGTCCAGCAATCTTTTACATACTTCATAGGATAAAAAATTATCCTAAAGTTCTATGGATACTAATATCGGCACAAGCCAACGTCACGGTACCTCGGGAAAACAACGTTTATCCATCATCTCTACCTAGATAAGACTCGTATAACTATACTATTTTACCTCGGTTCTACACCTCTGGCTACTCATAGTCCAGCAAGAACTTTACGTAATCTCATATTTTAATCCTTTTTAATACTATTCTTTAACAAAAAATGTTTCAGTACAAAAATAGAATTTTGTGTTTCTCACCCATATTTAAGTTGGTGAGTAAGCGAATCGCCAGGCCGCTTGACTTTTCTGGTCGTTTGTTGTAATGTTTTGCAAATGATCTAGCTGTCTTCCAACCAGCGTGTGCCAGGATTCTCTTCACTGAGATTCCTAATTGTCTTGCTTTAGAGACCATGGCTCCCCGCATTGAGTGGGATGCATAGCGTCCAGTATTGACGTGTTCCTCTTTAAGCACCTTGATGGTCCATCTTGCGAGTGTGTCTCTCGAGATAGCCCTATGCGGTTTAATAAAGCTTATCAAAAGCTGTCTGGAATTCCTTATTCCATGTGACTTTGATATATAAGCCCTAATGGCTGACACTACACAAATACATCGATCATCTGGAAAACTATTTACATGTACCATGGATACTGGGTCCCCTGTATGGTTCGACTTTAGTAATGTCTCCAACTCTAACGTTGCCTCATTGTTGTCTATCTCTAGTCCGTCCAGAGACAATGCCACAATTGTTTGGCCTCTATGCCCCGTCACTAGCAGTAACAGCATTGCTAACTTAAATCCTAGTTCCTTCATTGATAAATGTGTATTACTGGGCCATGACTTGAATAACTTAAATACTACGGACACATCCCAAAACCTATTATATTTGGGTTTGGGTGGGTTTCTCTCATAGCCCGACCTAATAAACCAGTGCACTACCTGATGCTTTCCAATCGTTTGTCCATCTATCTTCAGTGGTCATCGTGCTGCATTACTTGCACCAAATCCTAAGCCTTCATCTTCTAAGATTCTTAGAAATCTTACAATCTGAGCTATTGTAGGTATTAATGGCTTAACTCTTTTAAGCCAACAGTGAAGTCCCCATTTCTTTAAATAACTTTTATATAATTTCACCGTTCCTTTTCTCCAGGCATGTGAAATAAGTCTTTCTTGTGTAATTTTGTCTAATCCATATTGTTTAAAATGTTTTCTTAAAAAAGGAATGCCAAAAGGGGTGTCATTGACACGTCTCTGTGGACTGTTAGTGGTCCTTGATGTTGTAGGTTGTTCCTTTCTCGTGGAAACCTGAGCATGTCTTTTGCTTCTAATTTCACTGCCGCTAGCCATGGTTGTGTGTCCCACTCCGGTACTATCAGTACTGCGTATGAGCGATCCATCCTGATCTTCCTGGCCACTCTGCTGATAATGCTGAACGGTGGGAATATGTAATCAAATTTATTATTCCAAATCAGATGAAAATGCATCCACTCTCCAGGCTTCTGGCTCTGGATGCCAGGACACATATTTGGGTAACATTTTGTTGTTTCATGATGCAAACAAATCAATGTCTGGCTTGTCCCATTTATCACAAATGTAATTTAAAATACTGTGATTTAATTACCATTCTAGATGGTCATGGAAATGTCAACTTTTCCTGTCAGCCAAAGTATTCTGACTGCCTGGGATATGTGCTACTGTTGTTAGCCATATGTCGTGTTCCTATGCCCAGTCCCAAATTAGTTTGGCTAACTTGTTACATGTTTTGGAATGAGTCCCTCCTATATTACGTATGTCAGCCATGGCTGTCGTATCATCTGTTAATATCCTCACATGATTTTTAGGTAAGTGAACTAGACTATGTAATCCTAAATAAATAGCTGTGAGCTCTACTACATTTATGTGATCGGAGATTTCATCTTCCGTCCACCAACCACCGGTTGCCCTCTATGAGCCCCCCCATCCTTCTCGCGAAGCGTTAGTTGTAACTGTCGTATTGGGTTCGCCCATTCTAATAGGGTTTGGTGAATTCTCAATGTGTGCCAGCCACCACATAATATCCTGTAGGCCTTCAGACGAAATCGTCATGGGCCTTTCAAAGTTCCTTTTAGTGCGAGCCAATGCTAAGTTCTTATCTATTTCTAGCGATTTAATATGGGCCTTGCCATATAAAATAGCAGGGGCATATGCTATCATGATTCCTATCAAAATTGTCACTTGTCTTATCTTTGGTTTCTGCAAATGTAATAATTGGTTTGCTGTTGTTGTAAATTTATCAACTTTCTGTTTTGTTAATGAAATAGTCATATCTGTTGTGACAATAACAAAACCCAGAAATTTTAATTTCTTTGTAGGTGTTAATACTGATTTAGTTTCATGGATGTAGAAACCTAACTTTTTTAATGTGTCACATAGCTCGTCTACTGCTGTTTGACAATGTTGTTGTGTTTGTGCAACAATAAAAGAATCATCAATGTAAGGACACATAACGTGTCCTTTCTTAGCCATGTGGGAGAACATTGGTTTGAATAACCTTGTGAAAATGGTTGGAGCACAAGCTAGCCTGTTTGGCATACAGGTGAACTCGTAAAGCTCCTCATTCCAACAAAACCTGAGAAATTTACAGTCAGGTTTATAAATTGGTACTGTATAGTATGCATCTCTAAGATCCACGCTGGCCAGCCAGCTTGTGTTACTAAATCTCTAGCTGTATCCAGTGTAAACATTTAAAAATGTTTATACTCTACTATTTTGTTTAACCTCGTTAAATCCAAAATGAGTAATATCCCGATTTGGTTTGGGTATCGAGAAAATATTCGAGATAAATTTCCCAGCCACATGAAGCACTGGCTCTATAATGCCTTTTTCACAAAGTTTCAAAACTTGATCATTTAAAGTGTCAAGCTCAGAAGCATCAACTCGATAAGGAAAGGGTATGGTATTGTAAATCAGCTCCTCCATGAGTGGTATTCTAACCCCTTCTGCCAGGCTAAGGATAGTTAGATTTTCCGTAATATTACTCCATTCCGGTAAGCAATTAATTAAGTTACCCGCGGTAAAGTCGCTTACTGGAGTTTGCATAGCAACTTCTACTTGTTCCCTGGGTGGGGTCATGGTTTCTGCAGGGTGAACTCCCTCTTGAAGGGTCTGTTCCTGTCGTTCCAGCCAAACAAGTGCCTCTGGCCCCTTCCCCTGGCCTGGTAACCGTAGTTCATCCCAAACCTGCCTCCCCGTTGTCCGGTGCGACGGCTGCGAAAATCCTGCCTTGTCTTCTTGAAGCGGGTATCATTTCCGTCTGCAGCCTTCTTGTCAGCCTCCATGTGCTTACGACACTTGCTGCCCATCTCCACTTGCTTGAACAAGTGTTGGAACTGGCCCCCGAACATCTTGGTCTTATCGAGTGGCTTTCCCTTGACCGCCTTGGGGGCAAGGAATAGCATGTACTCCTTGCCATCATTGTCCAAAAACTTCTTGGAACGCGCCACACCCTTGCCTGTATCGGTGCAGACAGCCTTGAAGACGTTTTCGAAGTGTCTATAGGACAGGAAATTGCTGGTGGCTGTGAGCAGTGCAATTCCCTCGTCCATCTCCCCACAGGATGAAGAGAACTTGTCATCATCCTGTTGGCAATAGGAGTGATGGCTGACAGAGCCGCAAGCACACCGTTGTGTGCTGTGTGGAGGGCACCTTCAAACTTCTTGCGGTCATCATTCAGTTTGACATCGGCATCCATCTCTTTGATGGCCGATTTCGGGATGCCCTTGATACCCGTGTACTTTTCCGCCAGCTTCATTATGACCTCAGCCGGCTTGAAGGTGCGGGTGTGCCCCTGTATGGTCTTCCTCATCACTGTGGTGGTCTGGATCTTCTTTCACCTTAGCACCTTGATCTTTTTGACCACCTTGCTGAATCGGTGTTCGTGGACAACAAATCGGACGAGGAGTCCGAGGAAGAAGACTTGTTCTTCTTGCTCTTTTTGGACCTCCTCTTCTTACTTTTCTTGACTAGTGGCTTCTTCTTCTGCGCCCTGGTGAAGTCGTCCCCTTCGGACGACTCTATTTTCTTTTTGTGCTTGCGCAGGCACCACCACCTCTTCCTGGGACTCTTCCTCTGATGAGTCTTGCTCAGAAAAGTCCTCCCAATCGGAGTCTTCTGACTCGACGATTTGCCTCCTCCTGGCATCATGCGGCCTGGAGGACATCAACTCCTTCATCTTGACCTGAACCAAACGTGCCACTCGGTCATCTAGGTCAGCCGGGCCCACCTCCGAGCCCCCTGCCTCCCCAGAATCTCTGCATTCTGGTGACCTTTGTACCCTCACAGGCGGTGACGGGTCTTCGTCTTCGCTCACCTCGCGAGGTGCGTCAGTCTTACTCCGCTTGGTAGCCATAGCTGGGAGTCTGTAAGAAACCAAAAACCAAAAGGTTAGGAATCTTTCATGGTGAACATGACACTGGTAAACAGTCAATGATTAAACCAAAAGTGTCTAGTGGTGTTAAATCTGTATTTAAACCCTTTTTAACACAGGCGCGTGATTAAATTTGTCAGTCGTAGGTAAGCGGTATGGATAACCAACCGAAACCAAACGCGGGGTAGGGACCAGTGTAGTGGTAGCCTCCCACACTTTCTTTCCAATAAACTTCTCCCACCTGTGGCCTTCTGAGGCCAACAAGTTGGAGAAAATACTACGGAACTTGGAGGTACGCCTAAAACATTTGGGGAATCTCAAGGAAACCCAGGAATAAATCCTAACGATGTAAGTGGCTCCTGCCAAACATCTCTCTATTCGGCAATGGGCGGCATAACAAAGAACAATGGCGGCATTGTTCTAACGATGTTACGACACATCGTAATTAACCTGTAAATCAGTTAATATTCAATAAAACGTTTTAAAAACTTGATGTATGTGAATACTAACATGAACTATACCAACGTATCCATTCAAAAATGATAATAACCTGGTTGGTTTAGTAGTTAATGTAGAAAACGGCCCGAGCTACTCAGCAAACGTCCTCACATTGTGAGTAGACTATGCTAATTGATGGACCCGGATATGCTTTCTTCTCCCTGGACTACGAGTAGCCAGAGACGTAGTACTGAGGTAAAATATATATATATATAAATATATGTATATAAATGTAATTGTTATTATAGAGGCACACACACCTCCAAACACTCGCTACACCTCCTCCTTGGTTCACTCAGTGCCCACCTACCCAGAACGTTGACAACACACACACACCTCCAATCACTCACTACACCACCTCTTGGATTCACTCAGTGCCAACTTACCCAAAACGTTGACAATACCATAGCAGGTCATCACCACTCTCATGTAGACTTCCTCCAGTGCCAGCTCCCCGCCCTCCTCCCCCCCGCTGTCCTCCTCGTCGGCGGGCTGCATGAGGCTGACGATGTGCCGGTACCACGCCTTCGGGAACTTGGGCAGCAGCGGGGTGAGTTGGCGCACCTGGATGGGCGCGTCTAGCCAGTGCGGCGGCGGGCTGGCGAGCGGCGACTGCAGCGCCGCCGCCGCGTACACGGAGAGCAGGCGCGAGTTCTCGCGAGGGGGCGCCACCTGCTGGCGGAACGGCACCGGCGTGATCACCTCGACGGCCGGCATCCCAAAGCCCGCCTCCTCGGCGTCGTAGACGGAGGAGAGCCCGCCAGACACCAGGCCGGGCACCACGACGGGTGGCAGCTGCTGCTGGCTCAGGTTCACCTTGAGCGGTGGAAGGACAATGGGCGAGGAGAGAGTCATCGGATATGTGGCGTCGGAGCCGTGCAGCTCCAGCTGCAAGGCACGCACTAGGTTTGGCTTGCGCCTGTCCAGCACTTCCAGGCTGAGCGACTCGGTGTCCGAAACCCAGCTGTCGGTGAGGCTCCTGAGCGAGGCGAGGCTCTTTTTTGGTTGTGTCTGTTGGTTAGCAGCAGTATCCGGGCTGGTGTCGTCAAAGGTAAGATCATCATCATCGCCGATCGTAGCCGTGGATTTCCTGCACATTGACTGCGAACTGGTGAACAGTTCGGTGCGCGAACCACGATCTGGCTTAACAGAAAGCATGTCAATGGCGTTGACCTCTACGTCGAGTTTCCCCCAGTTGCTGATGCTGTTCTTCGCAATGTCCTGTGGTGGCGGTGTCTTGGTTGTTGAGGAGCTCCTGCTCTGGATGTCGACGACCTTTTGTTTCATATTCTGTTTCTCCTCATGGCAGTGTTTCAGCAGGATCCAGACCAGCGCCTGCACAAAGCCGTCAGCAATCAAGCGCAAGCTCTCTGGCGAGTCGATCACGCCAGTCAGCTGGTTCCTGGCGTCTGAGTAAGTCTTCACGTAGGTGGTGTCGTAAGGGCGCAGTACGCTCAGCGGATACGCATTCCATGTGCAGCATGAGGTGCCACCGGTTGGCTCGAAGGTTTCTTCGAAGATGTCGTCTATGCGCGTCGCCTCCACAGTATGACAGGAGGTCTCCTGCAGCTCCAGCCCCTTGATGGAGATGCACATGTACAAGTAACCCCGCTCCAGCACCTGCACCCAGGCAAGCCGGTCTTGGAAGCGGACCAGGTAGTGACCGCCCACTACTGCCTCACCTAAATCAGCAAACACAAGATCATACAAACAAACAATTAACTTGATGCAGATCAATCTTAGTTTCAGATGCGAGAAATTTCCGATTTTCGCCCGGTTTCCGATTTTGTTCCTTCTTGGTCATATAGGTTATTTCATTTCCACTTGTATACAAGGCTGCCAACATTGGAAAATGAAAAACCGGAAGATCGTAAGGGATGTTATTTTGGGGGGGGGGGGGTCTAGAACAATTTTAAAATCTTAGATGCTCTCTGGTGCATTTTGGGCACAATAATCCGAAAGATTTATATAATATTACTACATTAATGGTATTGCAGGGTTGCCAACATTGGAAAATGAAAAACTGGAAGATCAGTGAAAGCTGATGATGATAGGGACATAAAATATTGTACACCATACGGCAAAACAGTAAGGATTGGCAACCCTGAGTATATTCAGTCCTTTTAGATTTATCGGAAGTCAGATTTGCGCCTTTTTTAATGAAACTAAATTGGAGGTTACTCTCATCATCCATGTATTTTTGTTACATCCAAATTACAGATTTATTGTTTGGGTTTAATCTCATTCACACAAATAAATATTGGAAAGGAGTCAATGAGCTCTAGTGTTCCTAGCATATCTAAATATGGTTTCCTCGAAGAATTAAAACAGTTGTTTTGATACTTTGTCTGCTTATATTTGGCAAAGAAAACTCCTACAAAAAGAGTAATATGCTAGAAAAGTCTGCATCATCATCATCGTCATCATCAACATCATCATCATCAATTCCTTAACCGTGAGGGTCGTTGAGGCACCATAGATGACCTTCCAACCATTTTTCCGTTCTCCACTGCCCTCTGGGACTTGCCGACTTCCAGGCCTCCCTCCACCTCTCTTCTCCTGCTTTGCTGTCACCCCCTCCCCACTCCCTGTCTCTTTCTACCCTCCCTCCCCCTCTCTGGCCCTTTCTACCCCCCTCATTCCACTCCTCCTCTTTTCTACCTGTCTGGCTCTCTCTACCATCCTCTCCCCCTTTCTGGCTCTCTCTTTCCCCTCCTCTCCCTCCCTCCCGCCTCTGTCTGGTCTGCCCCGCCCTCTGTCTCCCTCCTGTATGGCTCTGTCTCCCCTCCCCTTCCCCCTGTATGGTCCCCCCCCCCCCCTCTTTCTCCCCCTATCTGGCTGTCTCCCCTCCTCTCACTCCCCTCCCCCTCTCCGACTCTTTCTTTCTTTCTCACTCCCTTCCCCTCCCCTTTTCTCCCCATGTCTGGCTCTCTCCACCCTCCCTTCCCCCTCCTCCTCTCTCCCCCTGCTCATCTCCCCCCACCCCCACCCTCCCAACCCCACACAAAAAAAAACCCACCCACACCACACAAAAAAAAAACATCCAAAAATACCCACACATACAAAAAACCCACACTCACCAATACTACCCCTGGCGGCGGCGGCGCGTAGTGCGACGGCGAGCCGCGGCGCCAGGTGGCGGTAGTAGACGGTGTCGGCGCAGGTGTTGGCCGACCCTCCGACGGCGCCAGGCCAGCCCCGCCACGGCCGGGGGTAGCCGACGAGGAAGACGGGCAGCGTGAACAGCGGCAGCAGCGGCGAGGACAGCGCCGTCGCCAGCACGAGCACGCCGAGAACCAGCGGGCACAGCAGCAGGTTGGCAACCAGCAGTCGCCCGGTTGCCCGGCGTCGCTGCTTCTTGTCAGTCCAGGCAGTGGTGGACAGTGTTATGTAGAAGTAGAGTTTCTGCAGCAGCTGTTCGCCGCGGTCACGAGCCAACGTGACGAGCAGCAGCTGGACGCCGGCCGGCAGAGCGCGCCACCCGGCGGAGGCGGGCAGCGCGAGACGCAGCAGCTGGTAGAGCGAGAGGTCCAGCAGGCAGGCCACCGTGTTCTGCCAGATCTAGGGGGTGGCAATGGTGGTGTGTGAGGGTGGGTTTGGGGAGAACATTTGTTATTGATATTCATGACCAGACGGGTTGGCCGAATGAGTTGAGCGTCTGTCTGCCGTTTTGGTAGCTATTGGGATTCGAGCTGATGGGTTCGAACCCTGGTCGAGTCAAATCAATGACTTTTTTTGTTGTTGTTGTTGTTGTTGTTCATTAGTTGTTTAAGCAGGGGAAATTTCAGTCATAGACGACTGGTCTTCCTCATTCCACTGCTGGTCGATAGAAAACCCGAGCCTACACTTTTACCGACCCAAGGGATTTTTAACCTCCCACACCACATAGACATGGTATGAGAGCAAACGGCCTTTGATGACGCTGTAAGTTATACACAGCGGTGGAAATCCAAATTGGCAGAGCTGGGGGCACGGGGAATCGAACCGCCGACCCTTTAAAATTGATACTTGTCACTTCCTAGCCAGGCCCTCGGCATTATTAGGAGAGGGCAAGGAGCAGTGGAATGAGGAAGACCAATCATCTACGATTGAAATTTCCCCTGGTTAATCAACTAATGTACCAACAAAATGATAAATTCAATTCTTTATTTCAGACTACACAGGCAGACAGTAGGACACTAACTTTTTTTCACACTGAATTTTCTACTAGCTTACTGACATGAGTTAACTTACGCTGCGGGCCCGCCATCCCTTATGCTATATAGTGAGACTCCTGATATAATATAAACTACATGCATATATTCATCACAAACAATTGGTCTTCCCTATTTCCCTGTTCATTTCCCGAGGAATCTAGAGCACCAGACTAGGTAGTGACAAGTATAAATTTTAACTAAACCATGCTTCAAACCCCAGGACCCCCCTCACTGGAAGCGGGGGCTCAACTCATTTGGCCACCCTGTCTGGTTGTCATTCCAATGCACCTTATTATGTGTCACACTAAAAAGTCTAAAGCAAAGTTTGTTTCATTTAACGACGCCTCTAGAGCACATTGACTTCTATCATCGGCTATTGGACATGAAACATATGGTCATTCTGACATATTTCTTTGGAGGAAATGTGCTGCTGCCACATAGGCTACTCTTTCCGATAAGCAGCAAGGGGTCTTTTATATGCACTTTCCCAGACAGGACAGCAGTTGTGGACCACTGGTTGGAACGGAAAATAGCCAAAAATGCAAATTGGTTCTCTGAGCAGGATCGATCCGATGACCGTCACCTTCAGAGGTGGGCATTCTACCGCCTGAGCTATGTCTCGCTCCCAAAAAAGAAAAGAAAAAAATGTGTAAACAACTGATTATTTATGGTTGGAAGACCAGTGCATTGATGCTAACACAAAGTTATTCAAAACAATAAATATTTACAAAAACAAAAAAACTACCCCTGTAAATTCCCACTCTTCCTGGAGTGTCTAATATATTCCAACCTAAGTCTAAACTTGTGTGATACTACAAACTGGGGCACCTGAACCATGTGCTCACGCCGTCGATTTGGACGACACAAAGATCTCACAATAAATAAAGACATGCAAACTGCAGTGGTATGGCCATTTTCCCACTCATCATGTCTGGCCAAAACCATCTTACAAGGCACAGTGAAACGGGGATTGAAAACAAGGTGGTCAAAGGAAGAGGTCGGAAGACAACATCAGGGAATGGACAGGCTTGGAGTTTGGCAAGTCCCAGAGGACAGTGGAGAATAAGGAAAATTGCAGACAATTTGGTTGCAAAGTCATCTGTGATGCCCCAACGACCCATTTAGTTAAAGTTGCATGGTCCGATGGTTTTGCGTTTTGTTAATTTTTCTGAGATAAATATATTAAATTGATCGTTATAATCTACCTTATTTCAGATTAAAGTAACTTTGATTCTAAATGGATAAGTTTTGAGATATTTGAAATTCAAACATGTAAACATATTTTTGGCAAGCATGCCAAAACTCTGATACCATAGACTTCAACAGTAAGAGGTTCTATCAAATTGTCTCAGTGTTCCCTTCTATGTGGCAATAAATGCTTAATATGTGCATCAATATCTAAGTTAGACATGTAGAGTCCAATCTATATCATTATTTTGGTTTTGAAGATTTGATGCTTCATCGGACTATGCAGCTTTAAATGATTGCTGCTGCTGATGATACTGCGATGTGTATAGAGAGCATTGCCTACCCAATGCTCGGGCTTATATCTTGTCACACAGAACCATAGAATCAGATGCGGTGGACTAATCAGTTACAGCCCAGGCTTCCCATGTGGAAGGTCAGGAGTTTTGATCCCAGCAGTCAAACTAATGACTTACAACTTGGATACTTGTCACTACCTAAGCTGGCACTCGGCATCACGAGGATGGGGTTAGGACTGATTAGTTAAGTGTCGGGATAATGTGCCTGAGTGCGAAAGCAGGTCATGGTGCTGGTGGCCTGATATCCCGGTGGGACAGCACAAAAAAAGTTAACATGGTGGGTTGTTGGAGTTTTACATCCTGGCAACATCTAAGGTAATATTAGGACAGGTCCCGACTTGTGACACTGCACACTCATGGTGACTTTATAGTGCTTCCCTACTGGGAAACCAGGCTGCTAGCACCATTACCCGATATCCCACTCTGTCACATTATCCCGACACTGAGCTAACCAGTTCTTGCCCTATCCTATTAATGCCGAGCACCAGGCTAGGAAGTGACAAGTATCAATTTTATAAGTCATTGGTTTGACTCGACTGGGAAACGAACTCCCGAACTTTTGCACGCGAGGACCGCACTCTACCGATTCGGCCACCGCGCACGGTAAGTCGACATTAGTGTGCACTGTCACAATTCGCTAACCCATCCTGATACGACATTAGATGTTGCCAGGACATAAACCCCAACAAATAAACAAACAAAACCATAGATGCAGTTCTTACCCATCTATAGGTGCGATGCACGCCCAGCAGGTGGGCAGCCGTATAGTCAAAGGGGGATATGGTGGAGGTGACGTTGGTGACAGTGGTACTGATGTTGGTGATGTTGGTACTGATGTTAGTGACGGTGGTGGTGATGTTGCTTGGTAACGAAGTAAATGGTGATGTGTCGGGAAAGGTGAAGGTCACGGCCAGCCATGACAACATTAGCAACGGTGCAACTGCATATATACACAATATGTAGAATCCCATTAAAATTGGATTAAATAGAACATGCTTTATACATTGGATAAGTACATCCACATTAACATGTTAGAGGTTCATTGTGCAATGTTTAGAATGGGGTTCACATGCAGTGTGACTGATCATTATTTACTTATATGTCGCTAACCAAATAGCATTATTTGAAATCATGTAAATGGTTAATATCCCCTGTAATATTTTTTGTATTTTTTTTTGTATTTTTAATTTTTTTATTGAGGCGGTATTTATACTGTCCATAGCATATAAGCCCGGGTACCCAGACTTGTTTTCAATGCTGGCCAGTTGTAGTGTTGGCGTTATCTTACGACACGGCAGATGCTGATAAGTTATTTGATTGCCTGCATTTCAGTAGCAGATAGATAATTGGTTGGTATGGTTAGTAGCCTATGTTAGTTTTTTTGGATTTTCTTGGCATATATGTATTTTATTTTGTTCTACTCTTATTACTAGACTAGCCTACTCCTATTTACATTTCATAAGGTTCTACATAGCTGTGTGGTGTGTTATCTGGCTATTCTTGGCATGGTTACCTTCCATTGGGCATCCCACTGGTGGGCTGTGACATATCACATGCCCCTTTGCAGTGCAGCTTAGTGGGGGTTTCTAGCCTAATTTGCACAGATATTTTTTGGTAAGTTTTTAGGTCAGGAATTTGTCGTTCCTTTACCATTTGGGCATTCCACACCTTGGCAGCCATTTCCAGCATGCTTCTCTCATGAGCTTTTATTTGGCTTCTGGTCTGCTTCAGTAGTGGCACATTATTTGCTCTAGTAGCCCTTTGCGGTTTTGTTCGGAGTTTATTGTTTTGACTGTAGCTATCTGCTAGTGTTTTCAAATGAATTATTCTCCTATTTTCTAGTAATTTCACTTTGGTTCTTTTGTGTATGTCATAGGTTGGGTGCAGCTTGTCTACTCTTAGACAGACAACCCATATAGAAGTGGCATAAACCATGTAGAAGTGGCATAAACCATGTAGAAGTGGTATAACCCATGTAGAAGTAGTATAACCTATGTAGAAGTAGTATAACCCATGTAGACGTGGTGTAACCCATGTGGAAGTGACATAACCCATGTAGAAGTAACATAACCCATGTAGATTATATAGAACTAATATAACCCAACAGTAATATAACCTGTGGAAGTGGCATAACCGATATAGAAGTGACATAACACATGTAGAAGTTTAAAACCCGGGTAAAGGTGATATAACCCATGTAGAAGTAATATAACCCATGCAGAGGTGATATGACTCATGCAGAGGTGAAACAACCCATGTAATATATCCATGTAGATCCCTGACCTAAAAACATACAAAAAATATCTGTGCAAAATAAAAACTGGAAACCCCAACTGAACTGCACCACAAGGGGGCAGGTGATATGTCACGGCCCCCAACTGGACAGCCCAGGGCGGGACAACCAGAAATATAAAAGCCAGATAACATATCTAACAACAATATAAGTCAAATCAAATTCAAAAAAACATAACTCAACCACCTATTACGTACAGGCCTATGGACATGTAAATAAAATAGGCTAGTATAGAATTAAGTAGAAAAAAGCGGAAAACTCTTCCCAAGAAAACCCCAAAACACTAACATAGAACCTTAAGAAAACAACTAACATAGTAATAAGAATAGAACAAAAATACAATGCCAAGAGGGCCCCCAAAAAACTAACATAGGCTACTAAACGTACCAACATACTATCTATCTGCTACTGAAATGCAGACAATCAAATAACTTATCAGCAGCTACTGCTTGGTAAGACACCACCAAAACTACAGTTGGCCAGCATTGAAAACAAGCCTGGGTACCCGGGCTTACATGCTATGGACAGTATAAATACAGCCTCAATAAAAAAAAAGGAAAAAAATGTAGAAGTAATATAACCCAATGTAAAAGAAATATAACCCATTCAGAGGTGAGAAGCCTCATATAAAGTATAATATATGTAAAAGTGATATAACCCATGCAGAAGTGATATGCCTACCAATATATACATGTATTGCTGTGAACTTTTACAATATAGCAATTACATCACAGTAATATCTATTTGACTTTACGAAACAAAGCCGATTTCTTCACTCATGCGAAAGCAACCTATACATTGTTTCCGGTAAAATGTCATTAGTGTGATGGAAAAATAACGGAAGCAAAGTTTCGTTTGCCACAAGTATTCGATGAAGACTCAGTTCCAATCACCTGTTTCACGGAATAAAAAAAAATCATTACCGATAGGTTCCCATAAGCCCTGTGCACAGAATACAAAATGTGTTCCCATGAAATGTTTAATCGAATAGGTTGCGAAAGGACACTTACCAAAGTTTCTTAAAACTCTGCGAATAGATCCAACAGGTTCCAGCCTGCGCTTGCCCTTCTGAAAGACGGTAGTCCTCTGGCTACTGCCCGGAAACAGGAAGTTCCTCCAGAACCCAAACATGAAGTACACGCCCTGGAGGTCGGTGAGCAAGTGCTCCAGCACCAGCAACACTATAACGCCGTACAGCAGCTGGTTACCAACGCTGCCCGCAGAGGGCGCCACCCACAGGTTCAGTGCCACCGCCAGTCCGCCGGCCACCAGCAGCACGGCCCCATGGAAGACCAGCTCCCGCAGGGACCAGCGCCACAGGAAGTGGTTCGGCACTGCCACCTAGCGGGAGGGTTTGTGAAAGAAAGGTCAGTTTAAATTTGTTGTGGTGGTTGTATTTTGTAAAGAATTTATTCAGTAACAAAAAAAAAGGATTACAATTTTTTTTTGAGTCTTCGTAGGTTTTTTTGGTATCATTACTTTACATTCTTACCTCACTTGACCTTGGTTCTTGTATCATAAATTCTCATCATCGCCATAATTAGATTTTATGGGTTTTTCTGGTAGTTAAGAAAAAATCATTACATCGCATTTTTCCTCACTTGACTTTGGTTCCTTATATCATAAATTCTCACTATCACCCCAATAGTTAACAGTACTTTCCAGCTTAACTGGCGGGGTCTATTGAATTATATTTTTGCCTTCTTACCTCATTCGGCTTTGGTTTCTTGTGACTATGGGTGAGCCGTAGAAGGCTGGCGGCCAGTGAGGACAGGTCGAGGGACAGGACGTAGCCCAGAGCGGCCATGAGAGCAGTGGTGGCGAGGCCGTGCGGAGTGAGGTAGGCCAGGAGGAAACTACACGTCGACATCAACAGCATAACCACTGACCTGCAGCAGGAGCACACAGGGGGTTTGTTGGGGTTTTATATCCAC